>CM076575.1:694572033-695051614 GCA_034641835.2 Pinus albicaulis
AAACCCAACAAATCTCATTTCTCGATTTCCATTTAAATCCCAACAAGGTTATTTCACAAACACCACTTTAAAACCCCAATGGTTTTATTTAAATCCTAAACTTTTAACTAAGCCCCAAGCTTAATCCATCTCAACTCAAAAATTTGGATTAATTAAACCTCAAGACATATGAACATTATTCAAATTCAACAACCTCCATGCCTTACTCAAATTTGACCAACGCTCCCACACCTCAACTTTTGCTATGGAAATTATATAAACACACAGATTTTGATTAAAGTCAAGTGTCAACACAAACAACATTCGACCACACTCACTATTGATTTGGCCCACATCACATAAAACCATATCATAATGTATTGGCCTTACCTTCTACCATTGATGTATCAATGTTCATTGTCCGTTGATGCTTGGGTTAAACGGTTGCTGTGGTGATTTTTGATACGTTTCTTGCTGCGCCTTTACACAGGCTCTTTCCATATTCGATCAACACCTTTTGAGACTCCAACACAAACTCAAAACTCCATTCTTTCTCTGTGTTCAACGTTTCTCCATTACTGCACAAATTTTCTCTCAATTTTCCATGTTGTTAATCGCATTTCTTGTTTAGGGTTTGACCCCGGATCAACATCGACCTTCTCTTGTTGTTAATAACCCAGCAAGTATGGATTAATTCTGTTGATTTCAACAAAGGAGATAAAATTCGATGCTATGGCTTTTGATCACGCGTTTTCTCAACGATACAGATTGCCCAATAAAACAAAATATCTTATCAAAAACACTTCTATTTCTGATTACTTTAATGCCGGGTTTCAACAAAATTTTAATTCAATTCAGTTCTAAATTCCATCGCTCTTCTAAAGCACACCTCACCCTGTGCTAAAACTTGGAATTGACCTACATTTATGCTGAAGTCAAATTTACTTCACCGCACAAACTCAAACAGATAAATACGATCCCAGGAAATAGATCCTACAAACAGATAAAAATCAATGCCGCCACTTAAAACCCGGCTTTCTTTGTGCTACACTCTGTGGTTTGATCACAACAATAACGTTCCACCAACATTCCCAACGCTTTTATGATTTTCCATCGACTGTTAAACCCGTCAAATTACCTTTGAACCACAACATTTTTCAACATCATTCACACAGAGTTTAAATAAAGCTCTGCGTCCTTGCTCTTCAGATTCCTCCACTGTATTTCGAGGCACGAAACCGGTGCCTACAATGCTCAACAATACATTCAGATCCAAAACCAAACTAACATATAAATCTATTTCATCATTATGGAAAGCAAAGATTTCATCTCTACTTAATTCAAATCTTCACTCTATCGCTCCAATTTCACTGTATTATATGAAGTTTCAACCACTATACCCATTTATCCAATATCAAGTTCAAACTGAAAGTCGATTTCAGTGTTTCCCTTGAAGATCCACTATTAACTATTCCAGCATCGATTAATGTTTGCAAAAACTCTATTTTCATATAGAACTTGCGCTTTTCAAATGATTCCACTTTCAAATTATACAATCAATTCCAGCAATTGCGCCAACCTTTATTGCATTATTAACTTCCAGTCATGTGCTAGAATGCGTTCTCAATTCATATGTGCATTCTCAATTCAACCCCCAATTACAGAAATTAAACACACAATTTCTAAATCAACCAATGTAGTTCTAAAAACAAACTTTTCATATTAACAAATGGAAATACTTACAAACTTTGTCTTTGGCCAGATATTCAAAATTCATGGCCCTTTCAATTGCCCAGAGGCTTACAAACTTGGCTGTCCAAACCCCAGCTCTCAATCACTCTATTCTTCCTGATCTATTTGGCCTTTGAGGCTGATAAATTTATACAAATTGAACTGAACCAATTTAGGTTCAAATCCCCTTAATCACTCAACAAGCCCTCAAATATCTCAATAAATCCTACAATCTAGATTTATCCCTAAAATATTGAAACTAAATCTAACTTAGGCTCATAATTAATTCTTAAATATCTCAAGTCTAATTTCTCTCATGTTCTCCAAATTATTTTGGGAACATTAACAAATCCTCACAATAATTAATTAAAAATATAATTTAATCACTCAAAAATATCACTAATATTTACATAGAATCAATATTTTCTCAAAAACATGAGACCCCTAGGTTTAATACAAATACAAAATATTTTTTCGAGCTAATGCTCCTGCATCAGACTCCCAAGGTTGAAAATGATCATGATCTCATGATCATGCATTTAAGTCTTTGTTCGCCTGGATCCCACACTTTGTTCTGTAACTCATCATCTCTATCTCTTATTTGATGCTTTTCTCCAGGTCTCCATATCTTATGCTATCTTGCTCCACTCGCTGCACTTTCACAATCTGTCTCTGTCTTCATTTTGTTGCTGCTGCAGCTTCTCTTCCTTGCTGATATCTTCCTCTGAGATACTTTCATCATGATTCTTCTGATTAATTCTATTTCTCTGTCCAATAAATCTTCAGATTGCTAATTTCTTGCTGCCTGCTGAGCTCTGGTTTGTTGAGCCCTTGCTTCTATGCTTGCTTTCGTTATTACTGCCACCCGATCATCCATGCCCTCTGGTTTTCTGAAACAGAAAAATTCTTCTCTATCTTCTCCTATCAGCAACTTACTGGACTGGTACATTGTGTACTTCTTTCTTCTATCTTCATCACTCTGCATCTACAATTCCCAATTCTGAAATTGAGATTCCTCTGGCACTGAATTTTGACTATTCAGCATCATTTCTAGCAACATAACGTCCTCATACCATGGATTAGAAATTTACACTAAACTTTATTCTTCCTTCATTTGACTGCTCAACTGAGTCAAATGTTCTTCACCACCTGCAACAATACCTGCATTCACAAACCACTTGTTAAAACAAAAATTATAAGGCCTCAGTGCCTTACTTTCCTCTGCCAGCACCTCAGTATGCTGCCCTGAATTTTCCATCTCCTCTATCAGCACATAAATATGTTGATCCAAACTTTCCAAAGAATTCTCTGAAGAATTCTCAAGAATGTCATCCAATCCTTCTTTCACACCATCTGCCTCCATGATGTCTTTCTGCTCTTGTTCATTATACTGAACTCTTTCTTCTGCAATCTCTCTGTCATACTCTGATTTTACTAACAAGTATTCCAACAATGCAATTTGTCTGTGGCATTGCTGAAGTATATCATCATCATGTACCATCCCTGCATTCACACACAAGCTTTCAGTTTGAAAATCACAAGTTTCAACAGTCTCAACTGTTGGTTCATATACCAGCTTTTCAAGCTGATCCTCTTCTTCATTCACAAGAACTTCCTGTGTTGTAACAGCTTCAAGTACAAACGCATCACTTCTTTCTTCTCCAGATTATTCATCTTCTGAAAGATTCTTTTTCACACTTGTGACAACTTCACAAGATTGTGCATCCTCCTCAGTAAAACCTATAATCACATCACAATTGTCAGCTATAAAAATACATGGTTTTACATTATCCAACTGATCTGGATTTACCCAATAGTTCAAGAAATCATTAATGATCTCCTCTTCTGTTTCACCAATGGAAACCTCCACTTTCAACTCAACTGCTCTGAGTTCTTCACGTCTCAATTGTATACTCATCATCTGCTCGAGCTCCCTCAGCTCTTCTATTAACTGCATGTTTATCTGTTGATCTCTTTTCTGTTGTAGCCTCTGCCACTTCACTCTCTTCCTCATGAGCCAACCCACTCTCTAGCTTTCCTCTATCCTCATCTTCAGTGTATCAAAATTTTCCCTGCTCTCATCTAACTCTTTTTCATATTCTGCATCAGCTAACTGTTGTCTTATGCCATTTGCCTTAGAATCTTCTTTCTCCCTCTTTCTACTGTGGCCTCTCTCTGAACCTCTACTCTCTTCTTTATGAATTTCAGTAGTCATCTTCTTTGCCATGAGTTTATCACCCATGAGTTGCACCAAGCCTCTACAACAACAAACTCTCCTGTTGCCACTTACCTCACCAATCCTTTCCTCCGGATCTGGTCTTTTGGTAATCACTAGTCCTCTGTTGGAACCTTTCGAGCATTTATCCACTGCTCTTTCAGGCTTCTCTCATCTGCAACTTTATTCAACCTCTGTTGAATCTTCAGGTTCTGCCACATTCACTTAGAATCCGTTGTTGGAATCCTCCCTCACTTCTCTCCAGCTGTGATCTGCTTCTTCCTGCTGATATTTCTTCACTATGCCTGCTTGCAACCTAAATAATACCTGTCAGCTCACCTTTCAAGATTTTGTATAATCTTGCTTCACTTCTTCAACTGCACTGCATCTCTGTGCTGCAATCTTCATCAGTTTCAAAATTTGATCTTTACACATGTAATTAATTAACAAAACTTGAATCTCCACACAGAGCTATTCTAGATCTGATACCAAAATGATGCAGGAAAACCCTACAAAACCCAGCATCTCTCCAATACTATGCATTTAAAAATGCATCTCAACAACTGCCCAAATAAAACTCCAAATTAGGGAAATTTCACACACTATCATTTGCGGAAGCTTGTAACATATGTTCACAACTTTTTATGGTTTATGAAAATCATACTTCAAATCAACTCATTCATTCAATCAAACCCAAAATTCAATACAATCCCACTTTAAAACCTCATCCAGAAGCTCATCAAAACATATGATTTCAACACCACTCAACCCATAAACAAGGATTTCTATAAAACCCAACAAATCTCATTTCTCTATTTCCATTTAAATCCCAACAAGGTTATTTCACAAACACCACTTTAAAACCCCAATGGTTTTATTTAAATTCTCAACTTTTAACTAAGCCCCAAGCTTAATCCATCTCAACTCAAAAATTTGGATTAATTAAACCTCAAGACATATGAACATTATTCAAATTCAACAACCTCCATGCCTTACTCAAATTTGACCAACGCTCCCACACCTCAACTTTTTCTATGTAAATTATATAAACGCACAGATTTTGATTAAATTCAAGTGTCAACATAAACACCATTCGACCACACTCACTATTGATTCGGCCCACATCACATAAAACCATATCATAATGTATTGGCCTTACCTTTTCCATTGATGTATCCGTGTTCATTGTCCGTTGATGCTTGGTTTAAACAGTTGTTGTGGTGATGTTTGATATGCTTCTTGCTGCGCCTTTACACAGGTTCTTTCCATATTCGATCAACACCTTTTGAGACTCCAACGCAAACTCAAAACTCTGTTCTTTCTCTGTGTTCAACATTTCTCCATTACTGCACAAATTTTCTCTCAATTTTCCATGTTGTTCATCAGATTTCTTGTTTAGGTTTTGACCCCAGATCAACATCGACCTTATTTTGTTGTTAAACACCCAGCAAGTATGGATCAATTTCATCAATTTCAACAAAGGATATAAAATTCGATGCTACGGCTTTTGCTCACGCATTTTCTCAACGATACAGATTGCCCAATCACACAAAATCTCTTATCAAAAACACTTCGATTTATGATTACTTTGACGTTGGGTTTCAACAAAATTTTAATTCAATTCAATTCTGAATTGCATCGCTCTTCTAAAGCACACCTCACCCTATGCTAAAACTTGGAATCGACCTCCATTTATGTTGAAGTCGAATTTACTTCACCGCACAAACTCAAACAAATAAATACGATCCCATCAAATAGATCCTGCAAACAGATAAAAATCGATGCCACCACTTAAAACCCATCTTTCTTTGCGCTACACTCTGTGGTTCGATCACAACAATAACGTTCCCCCAACATTTCCAACACTTTTATGATTTTCCATCGACTGTTAAACCTATCAAATTACCTTTGAACCACAGCATTTTTCAACATCGTTCACAAAGAGTTTAAATAAGCTCTGCGTCCTTGCTCTTCCGATTCCTCCACTATATTTCGAGGCTTGGAACCTGTGCCTACAACGCTCAACAATACATTCAGATTCAAAACCAAACTAACATATAAATCGATTTCATCATTCTGGCAAACTGAGATTTCATCTCTACTTAATTCAAATCTTCACTCTATCGCTCCAATTTCACTGTATTATATGAAGTTTCAACCACTATACCCATTTAACCAATATCAAGTTCGAACTGAAAGTCGATTTCAGTGTTTGCCTTGAAGATCCACTATTAACTATTCCGACATCGATTAATGTTTGCAAAAACTCTATTTTCATATAGAACTTGCACTTTTCAAATGATTCCACTTTCAAATTATACAATCAATTCCAGCAATTGCGCCAACCTTTATTGCATTATTAACTTCCAGTCCTGTGCTAGAATGCGTTCTCAATTCATATGTGCATTCTCAATTCAACCCCGAATTATGGAAATTAAACACACAATTTCTAAACCAACCAATGTAGTTCTAAAAACACACTTTTCATATTAACAAATGGAAATACTTACAAACTTTGTCTTTGGCCAGATATTCAAAATTCATGGCCCTTTCAATTTCCCGGAGGCTTACAAACTTGGTTGTCCAAACCCCAGCTCTCAATCACTCTATTCTTCCTGATCTATTTGGCCTTTGAGGCTCATAAATTTATACAAATTGAACTGTCCCAATTTAGGTTCAAATCCCCTTAATCACTCAACAAGCCCTCAAATATCTCAATAAATCCTACAATCTAGATTTATCCCTAAAATCATGAAACTAAATCTAACTTAGGCTCATAATTAATTCTTAAATATCTCAAGTCTAATTTCTCTCATGTTCTCCAAATTATTTTGGGAACATTAACAAATCCTCACAATAATTAATTAAAAATATAATTTAATCACTCAAAAATCTCACTAATATTTACATAGAATTAATATTTTCTCAAAAACATGAGACCCCTAGGTTTAATAAAAATACAAAGTATTTTCCCAAGCTAATGCTCCTGCATCAGCGACTTTTTGAAGTCTCAGGTGTCGGAATCCAGTGAAAAATTTTGAGGTCAAATCTTGGTTTTTGTTATTCAAACTGGTTTTTTGACTCTATATATGGATTCAACACCCTTAAAAACCTCTAGGGCACTTCAATTGTGCAAAGTTAGCAATCAAACTTCTCTTTTCAATAAATTCCTGCCGGAATTTAGAGAAATTACACCGTAAAAAGTCACTGTAAAATCCTTCAAAAATTCGCACTAAAGACTACTCGTATCGTTAATAGTATTAATGATATTACTAAATTAAGGAGAGTTTTGGAAATTTTAATTTTAACCATCCGCTAGGTGTCATAATTGTACATCCAAGTGTCCTAGTTCAATTTTAGTTATTCCAATTTAGTACAATCTCATAATATTGAAAAAAGGAATTCTACGCACCACTGTTTTCATTTTTTGTCATTAAGAATCTCACAATCCATGTTCAATTTTTGTAAGTAATATGATGAACTTCCAACCTTATTGTTCAAATTACTCTCTAAAAAAATCAAGTAATAATTCTATACAAATATAGTGTTTTAATAGTAAAGTTATCATGTAATACACATTTATTTGAATACATATATGTTTATTCAATTCTAATTAAAAAAATAACTATTTCAATTTTCTCAACAAATTAAAAAACCTTGACACTAATTTTATTTTATTTTATTGTTTTTTATAATAAATATTTATTTCAATAATATATATTTGTAACATTATAAGAAAAGCCTTATAATAAATATTTATTTAAATAATATATATTTTTAGCCTTATAAAAGACTTTATTTTTATTTATAGAATTTTGGTTTCTGTGATCCATCGTTGGTTCTGAGGATGAACCACACCAGTTGGTTCGAAACACGTCGAAAATGTTCATTTTAAGACTTTATTTTGTTAATAGATTTTTAAATTTTTTTTTATATTATCTATATTATTATTTTTAGGACATGTCATACTTACACATGTTCTTCATAGTAGATTGTAAAATAAGCCTTTTCGCTCAATTAAATTTATAAAATTATATCAGTTATCAAA
Organism: Pinus albicaulis; assembly: GCA_034641835.2. Classification (NCBI taxonomy): domain Eukaryota; kingdom Viridiplantae; phylum Streptophyta; class Pinopsida; order Pinales; family Pinaceae; genus Pinus; species Pinus albicaulis. Next base: position 694,580,007 of record CM076575.1, read on the forward strand.
ATTTAATATACAATTGCCATTCATCCACTTGTAAAAAATTCCATATATTATTTTAAAATCACCTTAACATTAAAAATACAAATGGTCCTCAACCATAAGCACAACCAAACGAAAAAATCTATAGGTGTAGGCTCATTCCTTTCAAGTTCATGTCATAGGCCGAATAAAAGACAACCGCTACGCCCAAGAACAAAACCACTATGTTCCAGTTGAAATTCATCGTGAAGCCCAAATTGTTTGCTGACATTGCATAAAATTCACCAATTTTGACCTCAGTTTAAGTGGTAGATGTTCTACCCATTTCGCTGACCTAAACATAAGTTCAACTCAAGTCTTTTTTTATAAAATCAAAGACCAACTTCTTCTTGAATAAAATTATTTTCGTTCTTTTATGGTTAGTTGTTAGTACAACCCATTATAATTTTAAATTTTTAATGGAATTCCAAAGTATATGATTTTAGACAAAAAAATCTTATATTTTTTTACGAGTATTTTTTGTTGAAGGTTATTATTTAAGCTTTTGTTACATATCGACGGCTTAAAATATAAACTCATCCCCTTATATATTATCACCATGGCATACCTTCAATCTGTGTCTGTGTGAGCAGCCGGACGCCAGCATGGATGAATCGACAACTGGGGGAAAACATGAAGAAAATGTATGTAAAGTAGTTATTATGATTAAGAAAACCGAGAAAATAATTACAATGGTAACAACTGAATAGAGAATAGACCTCAAGTTTTCCACATTGGCATCTCAGAGTTAGACTTCTCCTCCATAATTTAACCTAAAATCCAAGGGGAGCAAGAATGAGTTTTGAAATTCTAACATATCAAGGGAAAAATCTAAACAACAAAATTTCTCCAGTCGGATGCATAAACAATGAATTTTATTGCAGAAAGATTAAGTGGTACTGAAATCTCCTTCGATTTTTTCGCGATTTTGGAGAGTGTTGATTGCACGTTATTTCGCCCCAACGATTCTTTGGGATTGAAAATATGTTCGAAAGAGCTTTTTGATCGTAGCATAAACAAATCCTTGCGAGACGAGCTGAGACAGAGTGGATTTTTGTAAGCTTACCGTCCAGAGCGTGTGTTCTACAGCTGTGAAGCTCCTCGGAAGGATTTCTTGCTTTGATCCGACCAGCCACAGTCCTGATTCTCTACCTCCAAATGTTTCGGCTGCTCTAAATGGGGTGGCCTTATGGTTTGGAATAAATTGAGCGTTACGGAATGTCAACCATCACAGCAGATAGGTTGATCGAAAACCAAATTTGGTGCAATTACTCCCACGTGTCTTAGTGGAACCAATCCATTCGTTCGTACCCTCCACCCACACCGAACACAACTATTTCCACCTCAACGAAGTCCACCATACGTTTGGCCGACACTCTGGTTCATCTTCCCGTAATGGTTCCTACTTGTGCCATCGCTGTGCAGAATTCGTTGCATGTGGCACCAAGTGAGGATAATGGCCATTAAAGAATTCGTTGCGCGTGGCACGCTGCTCCCGTTGGCAAATGGATGGACATCGATATTTCTTGTTATTTCCAGAGATGGTCGTCTCCATAAAAATCCCATGATTAAACCTGATAGGTTAAGCTAACCACATTCCATGCGGCTTCCATGATAGAACTTTCTCGCCCGAAACGTGTCCTTATTTCGCTCTAATCCCTCATGCCCTCATATGTGGAGATAAATAAGAGGTACAGTAAATTTTTAATGATAATTTGGGAAAAAATTAATTTAAGTAGGGTTTAAACACTTGATTTAGACATGCAAGGAGGTTATGGCTTTTAATTTCATTCATTGATTTAGTGGCGACGACCAGAATATACCGGCATATTTCAATCTGGACCATCGGATGAAAAATATTAACTAGAAAAAGGATTAAAGTAGCCAATTCCAACAGGGGGTTACGCCTATCGACGTAATTACAAGTCTTCCAAGAACACTGGTGGGTGGTATGAGCCCTCTTACGGTTCTAGATTTGAGTTTCACATTACTTTCCTCATTACCAGATAGTGTTGGCAGTACGAAACAGTTGGTATTCTTGAACTTAACAGAGGTGCCCATTACCACGCTACCTCCATCTCTCACAAATCTAGTAAATCTTCGAATCCTCAACCTTACTGGAACTAAAATCATAGAATTACCGTATGACATTCACAAGTTGATCTCTCTCAAATATTTATCGCTTGACGGGTGTTCAAAGCTGTTGTGTTTGCCTCATGGTATAGCACGCCTTGCATCCTTGCAGTACTTCTTTTTCTCTAGCGTTATTATGTGGACGGAATATCGTGCAAAACATATGTGCAAAAGAGTGGCTTCCATTAATAATTTGGGCAAGCTAACACAACTCAAAGCCTTACATTTAATAGTAACAGACAATCAATCAGGGACGGGACCTTCGGGAATCTTGCTCATTTAAAGACACTCTAATTGAATCTCACAACGACCATAGGTTTACCCCATGACATCACCAAGTTGGGGAAGTTGAGAAAATTCAGTTTATACTACCCTGATTTGGTTGAAATGGGGAGTAACTTTTGCCAATTACAGTGTTTGACTCATCTAAAACTTTGGGGTTGTACTAATTTAGAGGAGCTCCCTCAATTGCATGAGTTAAGGAGTCTAAGGCAACTAGATATAGTTGATTGTGTTAATATTAAGACATTTCCCAAAGAATTTGGTAGCAGGGGGTCGTTTCCTTTGTTAGAAATAATTTCATTGGTTGGGTTAGATGAATTAAAATAATTTCCAGCAGTAGAAGAGGGGGCAATGCTTTCACTAAAAATGCTTACATTGATGAAATGTGTAGCATTAGAAAGATTGGGAAAATCTTATTTAAATCTTATAGCACTCCAAAGAATAAGGATATTTGGTTGTCCAATGCTAATAGAGAATTTTAAAAGAATGGAAAAGACAAATTCCAGAATTGAAATCACAGTGATTTATCTAGAAGACACAATAGCTTTAGAAAGCTATTACTATTCTTCTTATAGGGAGGCACTTGGTGATAACCTTTATGATGAATTTTGGTGTAATGAACTTATTGTTTTTATTGATCAGATATATTCAAAGATATGGATATGAGGTTTTACATTAAGTTTGGAATTTCAAATTTAGTTTGTGTGAAGTGAAAATTGGATGCTACTGTTAAAATATATATGTGATTCTTGTTAAAGGCATTATTTTTGAATCAGAAAAATTATGCTTCAAATTGCACTGCTTCCAAAATTTTAGTTATTGATTTTTACAAAAATGTGTTTTCCAATGACAACATGCTAAAGCATATTAACATTATTACTTTTAACTATGCAAATTAAAAAAATAATAAAATATCTTTGCAGAAAGATAAATTTGTGGAATTAATATTAAAAAATATAAAAAATCTTCGCAGAAAGATGTATTTGTGGAATTAATTAACATGTTGTTTTGTCACAAGAATCCACATTCTTTTATTGAAAAAAAAAGAATATCCATAATTAAAAATAAATAAAATTCAATCACAATTATGGAACATAATTTTGAAATACAAATCCTGATATTTAAGATAGTAACCACTTGTTCACCATGAAATTGTTTGTTAAGCGAAAATTCATAACATATCTAAAAAGTGCTACCAATCTCAGAAAATGTCTTTGTGTGAATATTTTTGGGGATGCCTTCTGAAATTATTTGTTAAGCGAAAATTCATGACATATCTAAAAAGTGCTACCAATCTCAGAAAATGTCTCTCTGAATATTTTTGGACACGCCTTTTACAATACTAAAACTCTGTAAATCACGTAACTTAAATTAATGGATTTTAAATTTATGAATTCATTTTAGGTTCATTTTTAATATTTAGAAAATCTTATTTACAATCAAGTATATTTGTTTTTGTAAAATGTTAAATTCCAAAACGATTTTAAATAATCAAGATTTCTCACACACACACACACACACACACACACACACACACACACACACACACACACACACACACACACATATATTCTAAAAATTAATTAATCAATATTTGTTATATATGTTTTCTTTTTCTTTAATATAAATTCTAAAAATTAATTAATCGAGATTTCTCATAAATATTTTCTTTTTGTTAATACAAATTCTAAAAATTACTTTTTCCTTCGTCCAAGTGTTTTAATTAAAAATAAATAACCATTCAAATATGTTCCATAAATTTATTTGAATGAAGTCGACATTTTAATAAAAACACTTCATAGATGATGATATTTACTTTTCACTAAAAACATTTTAAACTTTCTAATTTTAATGTTTTATTTGAGTTTCTTTTAAGTGTGTGTGTGTGTTTTTTTTAATTTATTTATTTAAAAAAAAAATTATATATATATATATATATATATATATATATATATATATATATACTAAAATTGGCTGTATTGGGGAAGTGTTTATTTTTTTAATAAAGAAATAGGTTAAGGGTTCAAAACCCAAAAGTATTTTGAAAGAATGAGTTTTTCTCTATCATTTAAAATCATCAATTTTGTGGTATGATTTTTCTTGAATAAAAGTGATGAGTCAGCTTATAGTAACTAATAATATTTATCTCGCTATTAATATGATAACTAAATTATAATAGACTTTCTACATAATATTATATAATATTTCATTAAAATTGAAAATTATAAAATAATTATAAATATACCCTATATTTTATCTTTTTAAATCTATTTATTTTTAAAAATTTTAAATATATATAAATAATTTTTTTTTTAAGATTATATAATATAATATCCATATATATATATATATATATATATATATATATATATATATATATTGTTTGTGATAGAATTTTTTGATGAATTTTGGTGTAATGAACTTATTGTTTTTATTGATAAGATATATACAAGGATATGGATATGAGGTTTTACATTAAGTTTGAAATTTCAAATTTAGTTTATGTGTGAAGTGAAAATTGGATGTTAGGTAATATTTTTCATACGTGTCATTTTACAGTATACACTCTCAATTTGTATTTTTTTTATTTATTGTTAAAATATATGTGATGCTTGTTGAAGGCATTATTTTTAATCAAAAAAATTATGCTTCAAATTCCACTGCTTCCAAAATTTTAGTTATTGATTTTTACAAAAATGTGCTTTCAAATGGCAACATGCTAAAGCATATTAACATTATAACTTGTCTTTTTGTTTAAAACTATGCAAATTCTCATGGGTTGACAAACCCATGCTTACATTGATGAAATGTGTAGCATTAGAAACATTGGGAAAAGCTTATTTAAATCTAATAGCACTCCAAAGAATAAGGGTATATGGTTGTCCAATGCTATTGCAGAATTTTAAAAGAATGGAAAAGACAAATACCATAGTTGAAATGGTTGATGAAATGTGTAGCATTAGAAAGATTGGTAAAAGCATCATAAATGGAGCATCAGAAATTTGACCAGTCCGTAGTTTGAAAAAAACTAATGATGAAAAAATAGTTTAGTACCAAGGGTCACTCTCGAGATGGCCTCATATTCACAACCACCCATAAAACAAAACTAACCAGCCTAGATCAATCTTAACTCTAGATCTATCAAGTGCCCAAAGGGATTGATGATGGCCTCATATTCACAAGCACCCATAAAACAAAACTAGCCAGCCTAGATCAATCTTAAATCTAGATCTATCAAGCACCCAGAGGGATTGATGCGGGAGCATCTTACACTTGAATTTGGAAAAAAAAAAACAATTGAAATGTAGAAGGAATTGGATTCCTTTATTTTATTAGTAAATTATTTTTGTTTTAGTTTAAAGATCAAAAATTTTGGATAGGAATGATGTTATAAAAAATAAAAAATCTTATCCACAAAGATGTAAGTAGTTTTTTATTAAGTTTGAAAAAATAGATTAAATTTGAAGAAAGCTAAGACATTTTGGAGAAAAACAAGGAATTTGGATTCCTTATTGGAAAATTCCAACTCATCTAAATTTTAGAAAATTTAGTAATGATAGAGGAGGAATTAGAGATTTGATTATATGAATGTATGTACTCAGTTTCTACAATTTTTTAGAAGGAAGAAAATAAAAATATTTTAGACATTTGTTGAAGACGCTGTGAATGGGAATTAGAGTGAAAGCGAAATGAGTTAATGTTTTTTTTGCACGTTAGCCATTAATATTGTTGCAATTCAGGTAGAATCTAGCATCAATTTGGATATCAGATCTACAACATAGAGAAAAATAGAGAGTGTGAAATGGAATTTCACGCTCGATGGGGAAGACGAGGTCGAAGGGGAAGACCAACAACTAATTATTGAGATATGGAGGACATGAGACATATCCAAGAAAGGCTAAAATCCTTAGAGATGAACATGCAAAGAGATACAGAGACTAGAGACATCAATGAATCTGAGGAAGAGTCTCCAGCGAAAGATGAGGAACATGCCAGAGATCCTGCAAAAATTAAATTGATGAGGTCAATTACTAGGGCTATTTCAAGGCCTAAACCGAAGATACCTACCTACAGTGGTAGCTTGGAATATGAAGAATTAATAGATTGGATCAATGCTTTAGATAAGCATTTTGCGTACAAGGAGGTAACTGTAGACAAACAACTGAAGTTTTTTGTTACTAGATTGAAAGGAGACGCAACTCTTTGGTGGGATGGAGTTCAAGAAGAGAGGAGAATAAAGAATAAAGCCAAGATCAGAAGCTAGATTAGAATGGTGGCAAAGCTGAAAGGTAAATTATTAGTTATCTTTATTCAAGAAAATGCAAAATTTGAAACAAAGGTCATTGACTATTAAAGAGTATACTGAAGAATTTTACAAGGTGAATATTACGCAAGATACATCGAAGACACACCTGAAAAGGTTGCTAGATATATCAATGGGATGCGGTTCGAGATTCAATATGAGTTTAGTTTATTTTTTCCCAGAATTGTATAAGATGTTTACCAATTTGCCTTGAAAGCAGAGGAAAAATTGCTTAGAAATCAAAGCCAGAGGAATAGAGGGAGGAATGTTGTAAGGGGAAGAGGACAAACCAACTACCGCGAAAAAAATAAGTCTCCAAAGGAAGGCAAAGGTAGCTCAAGCATTCAACAATCAAGAGGAGATGAATCAAGAGGAAGAAGGCATTTCTCAAGAGGACGTGGTTGAGGAAGAGGCTACCAAGTTGAATGTTACAAATGTGGGAAATTGGGACATATGTCATGGGATTTTTCAGAAAATAATAGTATAAACCAAAGAGGAGAAAATATGGTAGAAGCACAAGAAGAAAATGTAGCTGGAGTTGTCCATGAAGAAACAACAGAGGTAGGAGAATCATTATTGATGAAGAGCACCTTGATCAAGTTTTAAAAGGAAGTGAAGGAACCATCATAAAGAAAAATATTTTTTAGAACCACATGCAAATCAAGAGGCAAGTGTTGCAAAGAGGTGATTGACAGTGGTAGCACAAATAATTTGATCTCCATAAAAATGGTAGAGAAGTTGGGGCTGCAGAGAATAGCACATCCCGGACCTTACAAGGTGCCTTTGCTGCAAAAAGGCCATCAGATATTGGTGAATGAGCATTGTAAAGTGGAGTTCCAAATCGGTAATTACAAGGATGAGATATTATGTGATATAATGCCAATGGATGTGTGTCATGTGTTGTGGGAAGACCATGTCAATATGAAAAGAAAGCCATTCATGATGGTAGGCAAAACAACAACACTCTTGAGAAAAATGGCCAAAATCATCTATTATTTCAATATCCATATCTATATCTCCTTCCATCTATATCTATATCTCCCTTCATATATCCTTCTTTTTCTCTTTATCTTACCCCCCAAAACACACATGCTCTCTCACTCCATATCAATCAATCTCTTTGTCCCTCCCTCCCTGTCTCAGTCTCTCTCTTATTTCTCTTTACCTTCCATATATATCTATATCTCCCTCTTTCTCTCTATATCAACCCCAAAAAATACACTCTCTTTCTCCAATCTATCTATCTACTAGTCCCTCCTCTTCTCTTTCTCTCTCCCTCTCTCTCTCTCTCTTCACTCCACCTCATGCTTATAGCTCTCTTCCCTCTTGTTTTCCTCTCTCCCTCTCTCTCCATCTTCCTTATCACTCCCTCTCTCTCTTTCTCCATCTTTCTCTCTCTATATTTCTTTCTTCTTACCTCCCTATCTCCCCCCTCCATCTCCATCTCTCTTTCCCTACCTCTCTCCACTCTCTCACATTCTCTCTCTCTTCATTTCTCTCCCACCTCTCTCTCTCTCTCTCTCTCTCTCTCTCTCTCTTCATCTTCCAAATTTGTTACTATATGCCTCTCTCTCTCTCTCCTTCTCTCCCCCCTTCTCTCCATCTCTCCTTTTTTGTCTCTTAATCTCACCCTCAAACATACACACTCTCTCTCGATATTTCCCTTTGTTGGGCGTGTGTTATATTATTTCCACGACTAGAATCAGGAGCAAAGCACAGGGTTAGAGGGGGCCGAAAACCCCTCCCTGTAAGGGTTTAGGGAAGTGACCCGGTACATTTTGTTTGGACCCTATATTAGGTGGTTGAACCCAACTATGGTTTTGTGCATGATTTTGCACATGGTTTTGGGCATGATGGTTTTCTTCTCATCGTATTTTTTAGATCCGGTCAAGGGAAATATGATTATGTTCTAATCCACATTTAATGGATTGAGGTTTATGAATGATTTGGCATGTATATATATGTTTTGTAACATTGAAAGGAATATAATATAAAATCAAGCTAGTACTCTCAGTTTGCGATCCAGGGGAAAATCTCTATTTATATTTGTTTTATGTTTTATGTTTTATTCTCTTGCTATTGTTTATTTTATGTTATTAAGAATTCGTTTACATATAATTTATGCACAGGGTTAAAACCAACACTCTTGTCACTCCCTCTCTCTCTCCACTTCACACTCTATATGTCTTTATTCTTCCCTCCCTCCCTCCCCATCCAAATCCATCTATCTATCCCTCCTTCACTCCTCCTATATCCCTTCCTATCTCCTCCTCTCTCTCAAGTCATATCTCTTGTCCTTCCTCTCTCTCCCTTTCTCTCCTACCTCCCTCTCTCTTACCCCTTCTCTCCCCCCCTTTCTCTCTCTCCCCCTTCCAATCCTCTCTCCTCCCTCCTCTCTCTCTCTTTATTCTGCCTCTCACCTCTCCTTCAGTTTATCTCCATTTCTCCCTTGTCACTCTCCATATTTCTCCACCTCTACCATATCTCTTTGTTCTTAACTCCCATATATATCTAGATTTAATATATATATATATAAAAAATTTAAACACTATTCAAAATAGAGGCATGTGTAGCTTCCTTCCTAACTACTCAATCCAAACTGACCTTAAACATTTGAGAATGGTAGATGAGTTGTTCCTGAAATTGAAAATGGTGAGCGATTTCTTGAATGGTGCTCGAAGGAATGAATGGGCTTCCGAGTTCCTAAAAGGCACTCAAAAAAATGAAAAGGAGAATGGGGCTTTCGAAGAAAGGACTCATTGGAAAAATCTCTCCAAAGCTCTAGGCCTGGTCTGTCCTCCCACGTGCAACAATTTTTTCCAAAATTCGATAGTACGCTCTCATAATTTTTGTATCTAAATTTCAAATTTATGCAACCACTTGGAAACTTCTCCCTTACTCAGCATAAATTCGGTGGGTTTCAATTGATGAACGTCTACGAGTTGTGACTTCGGTGAGCTGGCGTCGAATGGAGTGCAGAAACGAAGTGAGGCAGGAAATAATGAGGTAAAAGAGGCAGGAACGTGAGGGTTTGCATGTTGGAAATATTGTCATTAATGGCAAAGGAAAGACAAGGGCAGCACCTAAACTATCACTAAGGCAAAAAGAGCAAAGAAGAACCGTGACTAAGGCAAAGGAGATGGAAACGAGGGAGCAGGAGGAAGCAAAGGCAACATATTGAAGCCGAAGGGCTATTCAAGAGGGATGTGCGAGTGAGTGCGAGATTAAATCTGAATTGAAGATCTGGTCAAACAAGAGGTTTTGTAAGTAAATTCAGTTGTGTATATAAAAGGGTTTGTTTCAGCATTATATGGATATTGTTGACTTAAATTCTGTGTGAATGAGATTTGATTTCAATAAGAAATTGTATGAGAACCAGTGTGGCGAAACTCTGTAATTAGGGTTTTTAAATGAGTCCTGTGTGTTATTGAAGAAATCGACAGTCATGTCGATGTTGTGGTGTGCAATTATCTGTGCATTGATGATCTAATTACATATGTGAGTTGATTAGGGTTTATAAAAAGTTTTGAATAAAATTTGTGGCAAGGGTTCGAATTGGAGTTTCTGTGTATAAATTGAAGGAATTGATGGTTTCCGAGACATGATTAATGTCGAAATTGTGGTTTTAAAACCAAGTGGAAATATTAACGTGACATAATGGAATGGTGGCGAAGTTATTTGAATGGGTGTGTATATAAACATTACGCATATATGCATTGATGCATTTGATCAATGTTTTAATCCAATTTTAAAATCGACTTTGTAGATGACTAATAGTGAGTTAAGATATGGTGGGACCATATGATGAACAATATAAGTGGCTTTGAAAAACAAACCAACGGTTTTCACATTTCTTAAAAATGGTAAGCAGAATGTAAAAAAAAAATGCAATAACACTTGGCATGTGACGCTTGTCCTGAAGCGGTTTCCAAAAACCACGCGTTTCGCATAATTTTTTAGGGTTAAGTCACGAGGTTAAAACTTTTGCAATATTTGTTCGATGATACTCGCCGAAAGATCGATGACATTCGCATCGTGAAGCTGTTTGAAGGTTAACGAAAGGTGCGTTATTGAAGTTGTGGGACTCGAACGTTTATTATGTTGATAATTGGGGGTTTACAACCAATAGTTTAAATGTTTTAATGGATAATGTATATATTAATGAAGGGCGGCCTAGATGCGCTAATGTTTCATAAAATTGAATTGAAGGACGAAAAATATGATGATATATTATGTTTAATCCAAAGTCAGAGATTTGCGTGAAGGGATAGATGTGAGACCCAAATATGTTGCGGATTCTTGGGTGATATAGGTTGCATGGTTAAACATATAATGTGAAGCGTTATGATATGCCGAGGTTTTAATCCAAATGAAAGGGGTTATATAATGGTGATTGATATGCTGGGGGCCTTACGTAAGGGTTTAATAACAAAGGTAAATTGTGCATATTGTGGGCCCGAATAACTAGTTACGTTTGGGTTTTCAAAAGAGTTTGATATATTAAATATGGGTTTTAATATATGTTGGCGCCAAGGAATTCAGATAAAGTTGAGTTGGTAAATATATAATGGGTGTTGACCCAAGGCTATAAAGTCCAAGTATTGGTTTGAATTCCCGAAGGAGTGAGGGAAAGGTTCAGTTAAGTTTGAACGTAAAAAGCATTTGATATGTAGAATTTTAATATGGTTTAGCCAATAAGGGAATGAAAGTAAATTTCCACATGAAGGATAATTTTATATTGGCTCTATAACCATTAAATGGAATAAAGTTTCCACAATTATTTAAATTTCCAGTTCAGAAAACAAAATGGAGACAAACTAAGTGTGTGCACTTTTATGCATAGTGGAGATTGTGGTTTTATAAACATAAGAGAATTTATTCTAATATCTCAAATCTTCGATCTGAGATATAGAAGCTTCAGCACACAGAATATTAAGGATTTCCCAGATTCTGAGTTTTATTGAATCACAATTTTGAAATTGCATTTTTAATGCATCAGATAGTGGAATATGTGGGTTTGGCAAGTAAGCCCGCCATCAAGTGATATCAGAGCCGGATAAGCTCTGTTGAGAATTGAAGAAATTTTTGTAATAAAATCTGAAGGTGTGATGAGAGAAGAAAGAATATCATATTCTAAGATCTGATATGAAAAGGTACACAGAGTTGTAGTGAACAGAGGGATGCAGAACTGTTACACTACAGCAGCAGAAAAGAAAAACATACAGTGAGCTAAGAACTGAAAGGGTTGAATGAGATATATCTATTGTAAATGTAAATGTAAATTTTTTAATTAATTTTATATTGTTTGTGGTGCAAAGGCAAGTCTCTGTAGGCAAAGAAATACCCCACTGTAATATTGAAATGTATACATATTGTTATATTTTTCTGAAGTTCCAGGCAAGAAAATGAGAAGGTGGAAGGCAAAGAGTCATACATATTCACTTCGAATTCCCTGTGGAATACAAACAGTCATGAGGTGAACTCTATAAATGATATCACATAGATATGCGTAAGAGGCCAGAGAATGGAGAAATGAGAAGAGAGGGTAAGAATAAGGAGGAGCAGATAGAGAAGCTGTGAAGGTTCAGAGATGATATAAGGTAGATATGAAGACTAGTGGACAACAGTGAAGAAGGAACATAACAGAGTTGATATCCAAGTAAATCAGCATGTTTTTTTTTGAAAGAGTGAGGAAGTGGGTGCTTCCATATCAAGTTGTAGCTTGATAGATGTCAGTTGTAGCTGGTTGAGGTAGGAGCCTCCTGTAGGTTGTATCCTACAGAAAATAGATGGGAGTTGGAGCTTCCTTGCAAGTTGTAGCTTGTAGAATTGAGGTTGTAGCCTCCTGTAGTTAGGAGCCTACAGAAAATTAGTGGTGAGAGGGAGTTGGAGCTTGCCTTTGCATCAAAACAATAATAAGATGTGGTTTTCTCCCTTATGGGTTTCCACTTATATCTGTTGTCTATATGCATGATGATTATGTGTTGATACTCTGTATTTATTCTGCTTAATACTTTCTTCTCACTTATTAAGATTAATGTTCCATTGTATATTAATTTGATCACAAAATGATGATGTGAATGAGTATAAAAGAAAGTCTAATAAGAACATGACTGCATTAAACTAATTCACCCCCCCCCCCCTCTCAGTTTAACCAAGGGTTCAACAATTGGTATCAGAGCCAGGTTCCTTATGTATCAATTTAACAACTGGAAGGAGATCCTAGGTCCCCAGGATGGCTAGTCTAGAAGGATGCTCGACAAATAAAGCCCCTTTGTTCACCAGTACAAATTATGCCTTCTGGAAAATAAGAATTAGGACGTACATAATGTCTCTAGGAATAGAAGTTTTGGCTGCTGTGGAATTGGGATATGCCCCAAAGGAGTCTGACTTAGAGAAAGATGCCAAACTAGATTTTGTAGCTAATGCAAAAGCCATGAATGCTCTCTTAAGTGGACTGAGTGAGGAAGAATTTATCAAAGTAATGCACAAAAAGACTGCCAAAGAAATATAGGATACATTAGAAAGCATCCATGAGGGAGACAAAAAGGTGAAGATAGCCAAACTACAAGTCTATAGAGCTCAGTTTGAAAATATAAAAATGAATGATGATGAAGACATTGCCAACTTCTTCTTAAGGGTTGCAGAAATTGTGAATAACATGAAAGCTCTAGGAGAAACCATAAAAGAATGTGTAATTGTTCAAAAGATTCTAAGATCTTTACCATCCAGCTTTAACCCCAAGGTTTCTGCCATAGAAGAAACAACTGATTGGGAAACTCTGACCATGAACCAATTACTTGGAAACTTAACAACCTATGAGATGAGACTGCCACAGAGGAAGTCAAATGTGAGGGAGGCAGCCTTTAAGACAGAGAAGAACAAAGAAGAAAAAGAAGATATATGCTCTTGCTCTGATGAAGAAGAGACAAAATTTGTCAGAAAATTGGATAGAGGCTCAGGGAAGTATAAAGGTAAACTTCCATTTAAATGCTTTAACTGTGGAAGAGTTGGACACTATGCATCTAAGTGTCCTCATAAGAAGACAAAGAATCAGACTCAAGAGACAGAGAAAACCATATCAAAGAACTGGCAGAAAGGGAATAGATACAGGAGAAAATCATTTTATGCTCAGCAAGATAGCAGTGCATCTGAAAACTCAGATGAAACCTCAAATGAAGAAGGAACCTCTGAATTTGTATTGATGGCCAAAGAAGAGCTTGAAGGATTCCTTCTAGAAGATGAGGAAGAAGGTGAAGTTGATCTTGAGGGGGAGCTAAGAAGTGCCCTAGAGGAAATAGACAGACTTAAACTAAAGTGCAGAAAACAGAAAGACATTCTCCTCAAATATGTAAGAGAAGAAAAAAATTCAGAAGACCTCATTCAGTTGAAAGTAGAGCTTGAAGAAGCCAAGAAGGTAGAAGACACTCTACTTAAGCAAATTGAGGATAAAATTCAGAAGCAAGAGAAATTGGAAGAAGAAGTAGTATGCTTGAGGAAGAAATTAGAAAACACCCAAAGGAAATTGTCAATAAACACTCCTCAAATGACAAGCTCTGATAAGTTGAATAAAATACTAGATGCTCAAAGATCTCCTCTGATAAAAACTGGGATAGGCTATGAAGGAGAAACAAGTAAAGAAAAAGATAACAGGAATATCATTTTTGTAAAAGCTGTTAAGGATAATGAAGCGGCTCAGAAAGTTCCTACAGAAGTAGAAGCCTGCAATGAAGTAAACAGAAACAAGAAGGAACCTCAAATGACAAAGAACGAAATAAATAAACAGTCAACTGAAAAAGGCTCATATACTCCTGAATATATCAAATTTGGAAGCTATCAAAGGAGATTCTCCCCCCCTATGAAAAATGTCACTTGTTATGCCTGCCAAAAACTGGGACATATTGCTGCATACTGTCATAAAAGGAGAATCGATTCCAACCAGCAAAGGATGCAAAAAGTGAAAAGACTACCTCAAGCAAACAAATGGAGAAGACAACCCTTCATCAGGTACGCTAATTGTTTTTATGGGTATTGTTTTTACTGTAAGGAGTTCGGCCATAAAGCCAAGGAGTGCAGAACGAATGGAAAAAGACTGATGTATGGAAACTCAAGGAGATGGATGAACAATGGAGAATTCACTCATGTACATAATTCATTCAAAAACATAATCAAATGCTTTGACTACCATCAAGTTGGGCACAAGTGTCACAAATGTCCTCTCAGAGAATGTGGTCCATCATCTCAGGAAAGGTACCAAACAAAAGGAAGCATGCAGTGGAAAAAGAAGTTGAATAAGTGTGACCTAGCTCTAATAGCTCAAGACCAGAAAAGCCAATGGTATTTGGACAGTGGATGCTCAAAACATATGACTGGAGATCGAAGCAAGTTTGTAACCTTTGATGAAAAGAAATCTGGGAATGTAACATTCAACAATGATAAAGCAGGGAAAATCAAAGGGAAAGGCTCAGTCAGTCTGGATAATGGAAGAGGAAAGGCTCAAGATGTACTATTTGTGGATGGGCTGAAAGCCAATCTGCTAAGTGTTAGTCAAATGTGTGACAAAGGCTGTGAGGTTCTTTTTAGAGCCCAAGACTGTGAAGTAAGATCAAGCACCACAGGAAAGACCTTGATCAAAGGTATTCGAATAGAAAGTAATGTCTATATAGT
The DNA here is from genome assembly GCA_034641835.2 of Pinus albicaulis. Classification (NCBI taxonomy): domain Eukaryota; kingdom Viridiplantae; phylum Streptophyta; class Pinopsida; order Pinales; family Pinaceae; genus Pinus; species Pinus albicaulis. The sequence goes on from CM076575.1 coordinate 694,595,407, forward strand.
GAAAGAAGAGAATGAAGCATGCCACCTAAGAAAACTTGATGAATCATGGTTATGGCATAGAAGATTGGGACACCTTAACTTTGACCACATCATCAGTCTGAGCAAGAAGAAAGCAGTCAGAGATATGCCAGCAATAAAGAAGCCTTCAAATACCATATGTAAATCTTGCCAATTGGGAAAACAGACCCGCACATCTTTTAAGACCAAAGATGAACTATCAACAAGTAGGCCACTTCAGCTTGTACACATGGACCTGTGTGGACCTTCAAGAACTAAAGCACCAAGTGGAGAATCTTATTTCATGCTGATAATAGATGATTTTTCCAGAATGACGTGGGTAGCATTTCTCAAATATAAATCTGAAGCACTTGAGAAATTCAAGATATTCAAGGCATTGGCAGAAAATCAAACAGGATGCAAGCTAAAGTGCATCAGATCAGACAGAGGAGGTGAATTCACAGACTATGATTTTGCAGACCTATGCAATGAGCATGGGATAAAACAACAATTTACAATTGCAAGTACACCTCAATAGAATGGAGTTGCAGAGAGACAAAACAGGTCAGTACAACAGATTTCTAGAACAGTGATGCAAGAAAGTAACATTCCCCAAACCTTCTGGGCAGAAGCAGTACACACAGTTGTTCACATTCTTAACAAAGCTCATTTAAGACCAAACTGTGACAAGACTCCTTACGAATTATGGCATGGTAAACCAGCATCAATCAAGCACTTTAGAGTCTTTGGAAGCAAGTGTTTCATAAAAAATAATGATGAAAAATTGGGGAAGTTTGATGCAAGAGCTGATGAAGGAATATTTTTAGGATATGCATCCAAGAGTAAGGGTTACAGGTGCTACAACAAAACACTACACAAAATTGTGGAAAGCATTGATGTAAGATTTGATGAAGATCTACCAAACAGAACAAGAAGTACAAGATGCAACAATCCTCCAGAAGATCATGAAGAAGAGAACCAAGATAATGATGAACTGAGCAAGACAACAGAAGATACTGAATTAAACTCAAAAGGTCCCTCAAGACACACTCAAAAGAATCATCCAAAAGATCAAATCATTGGGGACAAGAGTGTGGGAGTCCAGACAAGAAGACAACTTGCTGAACAGACAGAAGAAGTATACCTAGCCATGTTATCTCAAATAGAGCCAAATACCTCAAATACCTCAAAGAGAATTTATTCTAATACCTCAAATCTCAGATTTGAGATATAGAAAGCTTCCACACACGAATACCAAGAAATCCCCCAGATTCGAGTTTTATCTAAGCACAATTTTGAAACTTCATTTTTAATGCATCGGATAGTCCTCCTATGTTCTTCTGCGGGCAAAGCCAGCCATCAAGTGGTGTCAGAGCCGGATAAGCTCTGTTGAGAATTGAAGAAATTTTTGTAACAAAATCTGAAGGTGTGATGAGAGAAGAAAGAAGATCAGATTCTAAGATCTGATATGCAAAGGTACACAAAGTTGCAGTGAACAGAGGTATGCAGAACTGTTACACTACAACAACAGAAAAGATAAACATACAGTGAGCCGTGAACTGAAATGGTTGAATGAGATATATCTGTTGCAATTGTAAATGTAAATGTTTTAATTAATTTTATATTGTTTGTGATGCAAAGGCAAGTCTCCGTAGGAAAAGAAATACCCCACTGTAATATTGAAATGTATACATATTGTTATATTTTGCTGAATGTGCTAGGCAAGAAAACGAGAAGGTGGAAGGCAAAGATTCATTCCTATTCACTTCAAATTCCCTGTGGAATACAAACAGTCATGAGGAGAACTCTATAAATGATATCACATAGATATGCATAGGGTGAGGTTAGAGAATGGAGAAATGAGGTAGAGAGGGTAAGAAGAAAGAGGAGAAGATAGAGAAGTTGTGACGGTTCATATATGATATAAGGCATATATGAAGGCTGGTGGACAACAGTGAAGAAGGAATAGAACAGAGCTGATATCCAGGTAAATCAGCATGTGTTTTTTTTTTAAAGAGTGAGGAAGTGGGTGCTTCCATGTCAAGTTGTAGCTTGATAGATGTCAGTTGTAGCTAGCTGAGGTAGGAGCCTCCTGTAGGTTGTAGCCTACAGAAAATAGATGGGAGTTGGAGCTTCCTTGCAAGTTGTAGCTTGCAGAATTGAGGTAGTAGCCTCCTGTAGGTTGGAGCCTACATAAAATCAGTGGTGAGAGGGAGTTGGAGCTTGCCTTTGCATCACAACAATAATAAGATGTGGTTTTCTCCCTTATGGGTTTCCACTTATATCTGGTGTCTATGTACATGATGATTATGTGTTGATACTCTGTATTTAATCTACTTAATACCTGTTGCTCACTAATTAAGATTGTGGTTTCACTGTACATTAAGTTAACCATGAAATGAAGATGTAAATAAGTGTAAATGAAAGTTTTCAAGACTATGCATTCATTAAACTGATTCACCCCCCCCTCTCAGTTTAACAAAGGATTCAACATTTAACGAAGGGGCGTGTCACGAACGACGATGTAGACGGAGTTGGGAGCTTATGTTTGGAGACGGAAGGGACCCACATCACCTAGGTTTTCCGGAAGGGCATTGCCGGTGGTGAAGGTGAGTAAAACATGAAGGGTATTTTGATGGTTTACTTTTGTTTGAAAACATCATTAATACCCTATCCGAAAAACATAAAATGAAGAGAAGGTCATGCAAGAGTTGGGGAGGTTGATCTCTTCACTTGCTCTTGCTCTACAACAATACACGAGAAGTATAGTTTTGGATTTTACTTGCTTGAAGGAAGGAATGTGATGTACAATTTCACAAGTGTGATAGAATTATCAAGGGATTGGAGTGGATGTGTTTCACTTGGTCACAAAACTCCAATATGTTGAAACGAAACTAGGCATAATCCACCATTTTATCCTACTTATCTAGCTATAGGCTATAGCTACATAAGAAGAAACATGGGCGTCTAAGGTGGAGTAGCAACATCATCCTCAAAAATAAATCCAAATAGCATGTCACCATGTACTGCGTGCAAACTGCTAAGAAGATGTCCATCAACTATATGTTCACCCTGAATTTCCCATTTGATTATTGACAAAGGCTTGCTATGTTTGGAGCCAAAAATGTGAATAAAATACTTTAGATAATTCATTCTTATTCTCCTCCTCTACTTTCCCACCATTATATTGGATGTCATGGGCGAATGAGATTGTTTTTTTTAGCCACATTACATGTAGGACCTTCCTATTTAGCAGAGAGGGGACATAGTTAGCAGTATGGTTTACGAAGAAAACGTGAGAGTTAGATAACCTGTGTATGGGGGCTTGGGGGCCATTTCTTCTGTACATTGTTGCAAGCACACTTAGCTAGGGCACAGGTAGAGGTTATTTGCATTAGCTTATTGTTGCATCAAGCCATGACTTTATCAAACTTGATGGAAGCTCATGTTCTCAAAGAATATATCATGGAAACTGAGACACATGTTTAACCTAATGAAGAAAATAAAATTTAGATTACATTAATGCCAAAAACTGAGATAGCATCGATGTTTCAACCATATTAGTAATTTCTACTACAGGCCTCTTTCTTTTTGTCAAATTTCCACTAGTAAGTTGTTAGAGGGAGTAGTTTTAACTTTTGTATTGTTTGCTTATTATTCAAATCCGATTTCACTACCATTCAGTATATGGCAGCACCAAGGGAGCACGTGGAAGTGATTCACAAGAAAAGCTTCTCACAGAAGAATTGCACCAACCATTCAAACTGTAGTATGTGAAATTATATATGTATATTTTATGATGGTACTAATCAAGGTAAATCCGTACATGAATTGAAAGTGCCAATCATTCCAATCCTCTTTGTTTAGAAATTTGTTACAATCATAATTCTGGTGATTTTATTGCAGAAGTCATAAGAGATGTGGATTCATCGTTGGATTTTCTATTTACTACTAAGGATGTCGTTGGTGTGGGTACAACTGCCACATTGCTGATTTTTAACATGAAGATTGGATTTCAGAAAGGGAAAACCGATTCTGTATGCAACCTAGGATGATGTACCAAAAAGAATAAAAGAAAAAGAGTTTATATGTATGAAAGAATAAAAAGGTGTGAATCTGTCATCTAAATCACTGTCTGATAAAATTGTTAATTACAAAATTCTAATAGTATAAATGGATTATTATAAGCATTATCTCTCAATTTATCTACAATGATATAATGAAAATTAAAACCCTCTATTCATGAAAATTGAAACCGGCTCTGCTCATGAAAATGAAATGAGTTTTTTGCTTGAAATTTTAGAGAGACAGATACTATGGTCCTTTTTGAGAGTACAATTATTCAACATCAATTTTTTTTAAAGCATAATTATTCAATATTAATTTCGTTTATCAAGTGATCGATAAATAGAAACGAAAATATGATTTAGTTGTGATGTTAATTTTTTAAAACTAAAAAGTACTAATTAATTTAAATATTGGATATATATTTTATATTCTTATTTTTGTATTGGAAAATATTGTGTAATAATATAATTACGCTTTCATATATAGGAATCACAATGTTTAAGTTTAATCAATCGTTATTTAGTCTTTTGACGCAGACAAAATGCATTTTTATTGGGCACCATTTTTTGAGAAGCCTTACCACAAGTAGAGCAGAAATATTTAACCAAAAATATTTTATGAGGCCAATGTTTACAACCAAGTGAGGCCAATATTTTATGAGGCCAATGTCTCCAAGATCATGGATGCAATTTTGATGGCGACTTTGCTCGCGAATATTGGTGATATATTGGTGATATTTCAGAGTTTATGGTAGAATTTATGAGTGAGGATGTTACTACAGATGGTTTTATATATTGATATGATGGTTGTATACACTCTGACACTAGGACACAAAACAATTATTACGGAATAAGACCAGAAGATAAATAATTTTAAATATTAATAAAAAATAATTAAATTTAATTAATAATTTAAACTATGAAAAGTTTTTTTTTTTTAAAACAAAGTAATATGGGTTAAATTCAAGTAGGTAGGTATAATAAGAGAATGTTTGTTATTCAAAATTGATATTTTTCATATATATATAGTGTGAGAGATAGCATGTGGTGGTATAATAAAAAGATGTTTGTCATTCAAAATTGGTGTTTTTCACACACACACACATATATATATATATATTGTTATATTATTTTGTATTTTGGTTTAAAAGCTTTGACTTTTGGTTTTAAATTGAATTGTCATATATAAAAATATATTAAAAAATAAAAAAATTATTGGTTAAATGCTATAATAATTTAGACTTTGTTACAATATTATGGCTTATCAATACCACATGTCCAAAAACCATAACTCATTTCAAAATCAAAATATTTTATAAATATTTTATTTTAATTTAATTTTATAACACTTTTTTGACTTTCTTAAGTTACACTTTACAATTTACTATTTTTGGCAATTTTTCGGGCAATGAACTTCCAGAGTCGTTTTGAGGCCCTCAATGACATTTTCTTGTTATGAAAGGTCTGGCGATTAGGAGTAGAGACTCAATATTCACTATCATCAGTTGTAGTCATACGATAGATCTTTCTAATGAGGTATCATGTGCGTCAAACAGAGATAGTATGCAGAAGGAGGATGGGACTTGGAGACTTTGTATTGACTATCAAGCGCTGAACAAGATCATTGTCTGGAATAGGTACCCAATCCCATAGATTGATGACCTTATGGACCAACTCAAGGGGGGGGGAATATTTTAGCAAGATCGACTTGAAGTCCGGGTATCACCAAGTACCAATCAAACCCTCCAATGTGTGGAACACTAACTTCAAAGCCAAGGAGGGCATGTTTGAATGGATGGTCATGCCTTTTGGGTTGACAGATGCTCCTTCAACCTTCATAAGGCTGATGGATGACATCTTGCGGCCATTCACCAACTCATTTGTAGTAGTATATTTAGATGACATCCTGATCTTCTGGCAAACTTAGGAAGAGCACCTCCACCACATCTGACAGGTCCTCCAAAGACTGTGGAAACACAAGTTGTGTGCAAATTTGGAGAGGTGCATTTTTGGCATAACCCATGTTCAGTATCTAGGGTACATTATTGATGAGCAGGGGGTGCATGTGGATCCATCCAAGATCCAAGTCATTCGGGATTGGCCAGCCCCAACCACTCTAACATAGCTCCACAACTTTCTAGGTCATGCTAATTTCTACCGCAAGTTCGTGTTGGGATTATCTCATATCACCTGGCCCTTGAGTCAAGTCACTAAGGGATGAATGAAAGAAAAATTATTTTGGTCTTAATCTCAACATAAGGCATTTGGAGAGTTGAAACATTGCCTCTTATCTGTCCTAGTGCTCACATTACCAGACTTGCAACAACCATTTGAGATTGAGACAGATGCCTCTGACTATACTATTGGGGTAGTTCTTAGTCAACATGGGCATCCAGTAGCATATCACAGTGAGACATTGTCTAATGGAGTCTGGAAGTATCACACTTATGACAAAGAGATGTATTACATTGTGTAGGCTTGCTGACAATGGAAGCATTAAATTTTTCGGAAGTAAATGGTCATCCACATAGGGCACCAACCTGTGCAGTTCATACAGACACAAAGGAAGTTGCAAAACGATCGCCATCAGAAGTGGTCCACAAATCTGCAACAATTTCATTTGAACATCAAGTGCAAGAAGGAAAACTAATAATGTTGCAGACTACCTCAGTTGACCATTGATTGTGGCACTAACCACCGTGCTCAAATGTTGTGGTCACGAGACTTCTGATTCGCCTCTTCTCTACAAGAGCGATCCAAAATTCGGCCACACATATAGGACACTCTTGGGGGGTAACCGAGTTCCAAATTTTCACCTCCATGATGCACTACTATGTCACCTGGGACACCTTTGTGTTCCTTCAAGCGAGTGTGCCAATATGATATGGGAAGTGCACTACAGTCGATTCGCAAGGCATTTCGGGGTCGAGAAAACAATGCTAGTACTACAGAAGTATTTATATTGGCCAAACCTTCAATAGGATGTTGGGAAGTACATAAGATCCTGCACTGCCTGCGCCATTGCCAAACCAACCACAAAGAAGAAAGGCCTCTATACTCCACTACCTACCCCTAGTCGACCTTGGGAATTCATCTCCATTGATTACATGTCAGTCCTTCCTTCTACTAAGCATGGCAATAGCTGTTTTTTCATGGTCATCGAAAGATTCTTGAAGATGGCCATTATGGCAACCTGCAAGAAGAATATCACAACATAAGACACTGCTAAAGTCTTCTTTGAACGAGTGTGGGTAAACTTTGGAATCCCACAGTCTATCATCTCAGATCGGGACAACAGTTTCCTCTATACATTTTGGTCCAGCCTTTGGTCAATGCTAGACACCAAGTTCACCAAGTCCACAACTTTCCATCCCCAAACGAATGGCTAGACATAGGTCATCAATAAGATGATCGTACGCATTCTATACATGCACAACTCAAAGCATCCATGCACATGGGATAATAGCCTCCCCTATGTAAAAAATATCTATAGCTGGGCCCTCCACAACTCAACCGACCACAACCCCTTTCAGGTGGGCTTGGGATTCTAGCCACTATGTCCCATTGACATATCCATGCCATTTGCAGCTACCCAGGCTAACTCGGCTCATGTCTAGTCTAAAGTTTCCAAGGCGAACAAATTCATTGAGCGTATTTAGCACATTTGCCAATAGGTTCATGAAATATTGGACAAAGCCAATGCTAACTACAAGTGGCGGCATGATCAACATCTGGTGCCACAAAAATTCCAGGTGGGCGACAAAATGTGGCTACATTTAAATAAAAAGTACCTCGCTAGACCCACTGCAAGCTTCTCCCACTTCGATATGGGTCATACACCATCACCAACGGTGTAGGGGACAATGCCTTTGAGTTTAATATTCAACCATTCCTTGGACTGCACCCATTGTTCAATGTGGAATGCCTTCGTCCCTACTTTCCACCTCTACTGCACACATCCGACATGGAAGAACAACTCACACCAACAGAATTAAACCCAGACTGAATGGAATGAGCCCCAATTGATGGTATTATGGACACATAGATCAAGAACACCCACTAGAAAAGAATCCATCTATATCGAGTTGTCAAAGCATGCCAACTCCTTCACCAGGGCAAGTGGCTCACTAGGGACCAAGTTCAATAGAAGTTTCCTCATCTCATGGAGGAACTCAACGCAATGGTGAGCATTGCTTCCTAAGGGCAGAGGAATGGTCAAGGTGGATATTGGTGGCCACTTGCCTATTTCACTTGGACCCCAACCATTGTTTCTTCCAGTTTTTCAATTTCCGTAATTGTAGCACAATTTACTATTTTTGGTAGCTTTTCGGGTCCTATAGTTCCAGATCCATTTTGAGGCCATAAACGACATTTTTTGGGCATGAAACGTTCGATTCTCCAACTCATATTTGTCGAATATGAGTCAAAGGAATGATATTTTCTGTCAGCAGTTGTAGTCCTTGGATAGATATTTCTAATGAGGTATCATGTGCGTCAAACAAATATAGTATGCCAAAGTTACGACCCCAGGAAATTGATGCACCAATTGACCTCGACGGGGCCCATAGTCCAGCATTTCATCTCCTAAAGTTAGGTTTTTCGATGTTTAGGTTTTTCCATTATTTCTCAATAATAAATAGGCCTCTGAGCCTCATTGTAACACATTTCAGAGGCATGTAGCTACCACATCCCTTCTTACAGATAAGCTACCATCACCCTAGCTAGTTTATTTCCATTCTATCTGTAAACATATTTTAGTTATGACATATTAATGAAATGAAGTCTTATTTCTATTGCATCTCTATGTTTATGTGTATTTCTATATTTTATTGCATTCCTGCATAAGTCCAGATCAACTACCTTACCAAAAACCATAACTCATTTCAAAATCAAAATATTTTATAACATTTTTATAAATTTAAAATAAAATTTGATATGATTAAACTTAAATTAAAAATATGTTAGGATATTCCAACACATAGGAAATATTTAATTATAGCTTGGTCTAGTGTAGAGTTAGGTAAAATGTGTTTCTTTACTATGCACATTTGTAACTTATAATCCAACGGTCACAAATTTAAGTGATCTGATAGTTCACTCTCTCCTTGGTATTAACAACACTTGATCTGTGGCTTAACACCTGATTGGTCCATGATATCTATTTAAAAATTATGGAGGGTCATTTTTCCAGTAACTGTTTATGAAAGAAACATATGTAAACTTTACTTTCATATTAATAAATTTCCTGAAGTGGTCGCGTTGGCTCAGGCCGTGGATTGTTTCCCTCTTCGAAGGTTTTAACCACGTGATATACTGGTGTACTAATTTGTGATCTATTTGTGAGTGCTGACCTTTGGTGTTCGATCTAAGGAACTTACCCTGTAAATTCGTACATGGTATCAGAGCCATTTTTTAGGGTCGCATCTATTGTTGATCCAAATCCAAAGCCGATTCGACTGCATGCGACTGCCATTTTCTAGATCTACTATTTTGGAACTTTTATAGGCCTAGAAAACTGCTTTGTTGTGTCCGGAGCATCTGTTACAGTGAGGAATCCCTTTTGTTTCATGCAAAAAGGTTTCCATTTGCCCAAGTGATGTCAGTTTAGATCTGGAGGTATAAAGTATCTCTTTTGCAGTTATATTTGTTAATAGTTCTGCTTATTCCGGTTCCCTCTGTTTATTTCGGTTCATAGTTTTTATTTATTTGCCATATTTATACCCTCTTCTCTATGTATGCTCTTTGCTCTGCGCTGTGTGCGATCTCGACAAATCGAAAACAAGAAGAAGGGAGTTTTTTTTGCTACCTCTTTCCCCGCGTCTTTGTCCGATCTCGGGAAATCAGAAATAGCAGAAAAAGGATAGTTGCCAGTAAGGCTAACCGAAAATCTAACATTTTTCCGCAAGGCTTGCATTTCATTTTTTCTATGCACAGATTTTGTGTTTTTTTTGCAGAAAAAAGAACACACATGGAAGAGTTTAAAAAAAAAAAAAAACCCTTCCTTATTTCAAGCAATTACAGAATCCCTGTACTAGCTCACTTGGTGTGAAGTTAGTTTATGAGAATAAAGGCTATTTAATTCGAACTTCATCATAAAATTTCAAATCGTTCCTGTAAATATTCAACAAATATAACTCTTTTTTTCAAAAAGGCATAACTTCTTCATCTGGAAGCCATTTTTTCGAGCCGTTTTTTTTTAATCAGCCTAATTTTTCAAGATCTTTCCATTGAAGTAGTTAGTATCAGTCCTTTTTAGCTTCATTTTAAAAAAAATGGAAAGTGCATGCCTGGTTATTCTTAACAGCACTAATTATTTCCAAAGGCTACCTCATATGGTAGATTCACTTAGAAGTAAAGGGCTTTATAGAATAGCCACCGGACAAGAAACTAAACCTATCGATGGAATTAAAGCTGCTAAATGGGAAAATAAACATGATCAAACACGAGGATTGATAGGAATTTCCATTGCTCAAGATCTTCGATTTCATATCCTTAGATTGACACCCCTGATGAAGCCTTGAAAAATCTAAATACTATTTTTTATATTCAAAATCAAATCAGGGCCCACCAGTTTGAAAATTAGTTGCTTACTTTAGACCCCAATAATTTCTCCTCTATTGAAGATTTTTTGTCCAAATTCAAGACCCTTAGACTTCTTTTAGAAGGTTGTAAGGTCAAAAAGGAAGATGGTAGCCTTATCTATTCCATTCTTGCTAAGCTTGGCCCTGCATACTCTGTATTTGTTTCCACCTTCCATTCCACTAGAGAAGCCCTCATTTCTCAAGGAACAACCTACAAGAACCCCTCTTTTGATGCCTTTTGCGATTCTTTGATAAGAGAACAAGAAAAACTCTTACACCTTGGTATTATCACTTCTAGAAACTCTTCTAAGAAAGCCTTAGCAGCCCAACAACAACAATATCAAAAGAATCCCAAGAAGCAGTATCCTAAAAAGTATGGTCCTAAACCAAACAAGGGTCCTAAGCAATTTCAGCCGCAAATTGAAAAAGCAACTCACCAAACTGATAAGGCAACTAAAAACAAAATGAAGAAAACAGATAGACATTGCAACTTTTGTAATCGTGATGGCCATGTAGAGTCCAAATGTTTTAAAAAGATGGAAGCCTTGGAAGCAGCAATGAAGAAGCACCACATCAATTTGGAGACCTCTTCAACTTCATCTTTGGGAATGGCACTTTCTGCTTGTGGTTGTCAAGCATCCGGTTATGCATTAAATGTATCTTCTTCTTTTCATTCTCATGAGTGGCACATTGATTCTGGAGCTTCTTACCACATGGCCAAAAATAAAGCCATGTTTTCTTCTTTAAATGATTGTAACACCAAACATATTTATGTTGGTGATGATAGATCTCTTAGTGTTGTAGGATCTAGAACCATTCATCTAGATAATGGTTAGTTTAATGATGTACTATGTGTTCCTACCTTGTCATGCAACCTTCTATCTGTTTATCAGATAACTCATTCAGGTGAAGGGAAAATAGTAGAATTCTCACCTCATGATGTTGTAATCAAGGACCTCAAAGATCCTAAACATATTTTAGCTAATGGCATTGCTGATGATTCCACAAGGTTGTATAAGTTTGACAACTTTGGGTCATCATCTCTTCCCTCGGTTTTTGTTGCTCATAATGATGATGTGAGCAAACTTTGGCATGAGTGATTTGGTCACTTAAACTATCGCTCTCTTCAAACTCTATGTAAGGAAAATATGGTGACGGGCCTTCCTATGGTATCTTGTCGAGATGGTGTTTGCTCCGGATGTGTACTCGGAAAACATCATCGGGATAGTTTTGACAAACGTGCCTCTTGGCACGCTTCAGCCCCTTTGCAGCTTGTGCACAGTGATTTATGTGGTCCACTTCCTGTTGTTTCTTTCTCTGGTTGCAAGTACTTCTTAACTTTCATTGACGATTTTTCCAGACGCACTTGGGTATACTTCTTAAAACTCAAGAGTGAAGTTTTTAACATGTTCTTGGCCTTTAAGGCCTTTGTTGAGAAACAATCTGGACATCAAATTCTTAAATTAAGATCAGACAATGGAGGAGAATATGTTAACAACAAATTTATCAAATTTTGCACTGAGCATGGAATTCAATTGCAACATATTGTTCCATATACTCCACAACAAAATGGTGTAGCTTAAAGGAAGAATCACACTTTAAAAGAAATGGCTAATTGTATGCTTCATTCTAAAGGACTTAGTCTCAATTTTTCGGCAGAAGCAATTAACTGTGCAAATTACATAGTAAATCGCACTCCTACTAAGGTTTTAAGGAATGTAACTCCAAAAGAAGCCTAGAGCTCAATCAAACCATATGTAAGTCACTTTCGTGTTTTTGGAAGTGATGCTTGGGCCCATATTCCAGATGCGAAACATAAAGCCTTAGAACCTAAGAGTGATAAATGCATTTTTGTTGGATATTCTGAAGATGTCAAAGGATATAGACTTCTTCAACCAAAATCCAAAAATATAATCATTAGAAGAGATGTAAAATTTGATGAAAATATATCGGCCTGCGAGCCTAGTTCGACAGGTGTGCCATCTTTGGCCTGCGAGCTGAATTGGCATATGTGCCACCTCTCTCTATCTCTTCTATTTTTGATAGCATTCCTTCTAGTTCAGATGATGACAGCGAGGATGACAATCCTCCTCCACCTCTTGAAGGTAATCCTTCCGCTCCACAGCTACCAAGATGGGTCCGCTTTACTCCGGATGCAACAGGTTCTCTTGCAGGCGACCTTGCAGATCGACGACGTACACGTTCTCAGTTTGAAAGAGCCTCTTCCTTATTGACTCAAGTTCGAGAAAATCCTGATCCAGACACCTTTGAATAAGCTTCCAGTCATCCAGATTGGGATGAAGCTATGAATGAAGAATATTGTTCCTTATTGGCAAACGATACTTGGGATCTTGTTCCTCTTCCAAAAGGAAGAAAACTTGTCAGATGCAGATGGGTTTACAAAACAAAGTTTGGACCAGATGGAAAAGTGGATAGACATAAAGCTCATCTTGTCGCTAAAGGTTTTTCACAAGTTGAAGGCATTGACTATACTGAAACCTTCTCCCCTGTTGCCAAAATGAATTCTATCCACCTTGTTCTTTCCCTTGCTGCCTCCTTTAAATGGGAAGTCCATCAGATGGATGTTAAATCCGTCTTCTTACATGGAGATTTGCATGAAGAAATCTACATGGAACAACCCCCTAGCTTTATCCAAAAAGACTCCAGCCTTGTTTGTCGCCTTAGGAAGTCTCTCTATGGTCTCAAACAAGCTCCTCAGGCTTGGTATGCCAAAATGGATAGATTTCTCTTAGATAATGGCTTTTCTAGGTGTCATTCTGACAACACTATCTACACCAAGAAAGTGGGTAAGTCCTTCACCATCCTTGTTCTTTATGTTGATGATCTTATCCTTACTGGTAGTGATCCCAACCATATAAACCATGTGAAGTCTAGCCTCAAAATGAAGTTTGAAATGACAGACTTAGGACACTTGCATTATTTCCTTGGTCTTCAAGTCTTGCAATCCAAAGAAGGTATTACCCTTTCTCAGTCCAAGTATGCATGTGATATTCTACGCCACTTTCACATGGAAGACTGTAAGCCAGCCCCTTCTCCCTTTTAGTCTGGAGTCAAGCTTTCAGTCACTTGTACTACCCCTGAAGTTGATGCTACCTTATACCGTCAACTTGTTGGTAAACTTCTGTATCTAACTGATACTCGTCCTGACCTTTCCTTTGTCATTGGTCTTGTTGCTCGGTTTATGCACCAACCTCATGAAAGTCATTGGTAAGCAGCTAAAAGAATACTTCGATATATTCGAGGTATAGTTTTGTTCGAGATTCATTACAATGCAGGAGCATCTCCATTGTTGATTTGTTTCACTAATTCTGATTGGGCGGGTGACCCTGATGATCGAAAGTCTACTGCAGGATATGTATTCACTCTTGGTTCAAGACCTATCACATGGTCTTGTAAGAAACAAAGTGCCATCTCTCTTTCTTCGACAGAAGTAGAGTATCGTGGTGCCGTTGAAGCCAGCAAGGAAGCCATGTGGCTTCGTCAGATTATGTCTGAATTTGGTCTTCATCAGCAGCATCCAACTATACTTTGGTGTGATAATCAGAGTGTCATTCAGCTTTGCAAAGATCCAGTTCAGTACCAGCGTATGAAACACATTGAGCTTCATATACACTTCATTAGAAAGCTCATTCATGATCGTGTTCTTGAAGTATAGTATTGTTCAACCAATGATCAAGTTGCCTATATCTTTACAAAGGCTCTCATAGAAGTGAAATTTACCAAACTTCGATCCATTCTTGGAGTTTAGGAAAGTTATCCTTAAGGGGGGGTAGGATCTAATGCCTCCTTCCTTCTCCTATTCTGTCACCTTTGTAAATCCTTCAATCCTATCTGAAGTTGTTCTTACGGGGGGATGTTAGGATAATTTGACACATAGGAAATAGGCTCCTTTTATGTCACCTTTGTAAATCCTTCAATCCTATCCCGAGTTGTTCTTAAGGGGGGATGTTAGGATATTCTGACACATAGGAAATAGTTAAGTATAACTTGTTCTAGTGTAGAGTTAGGTAAAGTGTGTTTCTTTACTATGTACATTTGTAACTTATAATTCGACGGTCACGATTTATAGTGATCCGACAGTTCACTCTCTCCTCGGTATTAATGACACTTGATCTCTAGATTAACACCCGAGTGGTCCATGATCTCTATTTAAAAATAATAGAGGGTCATTTATCCAGTAACCATTTATGAAAGAAACATATGTAAACTTTCTTTTTATATTAATAAATTTCCTGAAGTGGCCACGTTGGCTCAAGCCGTGGACCATTTCCCTCTTCGAGGGTTTTAACCACCACATGATATACTGGTCTACTGATTTGTGATCTGTTTATGAGTGGTGACCTTTGGTGTTTGATCTAAGGAACTTACCCTGTAAATTCCTACAAAGTAAAGTTTGATATATGTAAACTCTTAATCTATTTGTAGATAACAATTTTGATCTCACAAAAAGGTTATGAAAAAACTCTTATTGTGTAAATTTTTTTATATTAGTTTTTAAAATTATATTAAAGAATTATATATATATATATATATATATATATATATATATATATATATAATTTAAAATGATAAATTACTTTTTGGATAAGAAGAGGGTAGTAAGGAGAAACCCTTCATATTACACTTGTTAAAAATGTATTTTTAAATGTATAAATAAACTCAGTTCCAAAAATTATTGAATTTTCCTAATTCAACTAAAAGTTTACAATTTAAAAAAAATAACCAAATTTAATAAAGAGGACTATCAAAACTTTTAATACTTATGGCTCTGATTTGAAATTGTGGTGAATTTGAAATAAGAGAAGAGACCAACATGGAGTACTCATTAGTGATTTGAAATTTCTAAAATGCCAAAAATGTAATATGATCAATGGATTATTTAGACTGTCATTAAATGGAATTGTCACATCATTATAGGTTTTGGACTTTTTGGTTGGAATTTGGAAAAAAGAAATTGGTCAAATTTTATTCTTAGTTATTTAAAATGGTTTTTTGACTACGTATGTGTATTCAACATCCTGAAAAACCTAGGGGCACTCAGATTGTGAGGAGTTCACAACTTAAATTTTTGGTTCAAACAAATTTCTAATCAATTATGGGAAAATTAGAACAGAAAATATACAAGAAAACCTCCCAAAACATATTAAAGATAAACTACGGCTTTGAGGCTCAGTATTCTACTTATAGTACAATCCAAAACTGTCATCACCCTTCCATTACCACTATCTGCCACTGTAATATAATGATTCAGCTTAGAATTTTTAGTAATTATGCGTGTGCTTTGAAGTTGTGATGAATTTGAAATGAGTAAACCAATAAAATGATGAGTCGCCTCAAAATTTTTAGAAATTATGTGTGTGATTTAAAGTTGTGATAAATTTGAAATGAGTAAACCAATGAAATAGGCCTGCAGAACTCGGGGTTATCAAGTTTCCACGATGCTTTCTAAAATGTCTAAAATGCATTATAATCAATGGATTATTTAGTATGATATTCATATTTTGCAACTTGGTGTTCATTTTTTATATTCCAAAAATGTCATCGTCCTTACATTGCCACTCTCTATCACTGAGAAATTATAAGCCACATCAAAACTTCATTACTCATGTGCATGATTTGTAGTTGTGTTGAACTTGAAACTATCAAAGATACCCTCCTACATGCTCAAAGATTTCAAATTTTACAATTTGAAAGTTGTCTTTTTGTTTCTTTTGTACCATGGTGAAGATGAATTGTTTAATTGTTCGTTCGATGTTCATTGTTTGCGGTTCAAAAGCATCTTATAGTTCCATTTCCACTTTCTGTTATTAAAAATGATGAGTAACATTAAAAATTTATTAATCTAGTTATTGCCACTGTAATACTAAGAGTATATCCAAAAGCCTTGAAATTTATGAATTAGAAAGAATTATGACTTATATCAAAGCATTATAATGTGGAGAGTCCATTCCTTCAGCCTTATCACAATTATGAGTCAATCAAAACTTTATTAGTTTTTTCAAAAAAGAAAAAATGTATTTCTTTCATTAGAGATAAAAGAAGTTGTGTATTCTTTGATTTTTATATGCTCCCATTGTTATCACTATCGGAAAGATATTCAAAATATCATTTTCATTTTATGTACTAACACCTACCTCTGTTCTTAATCCCCTCTGTGTCATCTTACAAAAAACATAAAATGCAGTGCTACTATGAGTGTCTAGCCTTGTCAATCAGATCTGCAAAATCATTGAAACTTAAACATAAAAACAAATTCTTACATTGAGTGTCCAAAAAAATCTATCCTTCACATCTTGATTGACCCTATTATCTAAAACGAACCATTTATAAATACTGAAAATTTGACCATTGTTGGTTTGGTGTTGCACCCCTCTTTAGATAGGTTGTCTTGTAGCTGGTTTTTTTCTCTATATATATGTGTGAAGGATCACCACTTGAAGTTGTTGATCAACATTCTAATACTCTTCTTCCAATTTGTCAACTCTAAAGGCTCCAATGTTGATATTTTATTAGCCTATTTAATTATTATTTTTTATTCACCAAGGATTTCAAGCTCATCGATCGCTAACCATTTAGCACATAATAAGATTCCCCACAGTGCTAATAAATGCACTCTATTTTTTGATCCCTTTATAATAAACCAAAAAAATTTGAAGAACACTCTAGGGTTAAAGGCTATAACTACCCCGTTGCCACATACCTTAAATGATGAAGCCCCATAAAAAAACCAACCGGGAACATGGCCCATATGTCCTTCATTTGATGAGAAAAACTAGATAGCTTCTCCTCGACATGTCTTATTTACCTTAAATAAGTTGATATATTTAGACACGTACCCCTCCCATCCGGCCCAACAATATAAAATATCTAAGCATTCCTTATTCTCCATATGCCCCACATGATATAAAAGGGAAAAGCTCTGAATTATTTCTGCTCGATAAACCATTGATATAGGCAATCCCCAATGGATTCACTGTCCCTATTTGATTTTAAATCAAGCATATTGAAGACAAAAATCCATATAGATACCACAAATGGACACTATATAAAGAGACGTGTCACATATTTAGTGTTTTTACAGCATAAACCACATCTTCCTGGGACCTGATAAACTCTGTTTAACAAGTTATCCCAAGTAAGAATCATATTGTTAACTCTTACTAGATTTCCATTGGAATTGTGGAATAAACCATCTATTATGGCCATCACAAATAATATTTGTGAATAATTCTATGCGGAGGATGGGTACTCAGGGATTCTGACTAAAATGATAGCATGGGTGCTCGTTGAGATGGATTATTCAGGTGGTTTGTCGGCTAAGAATGACCTTTTATGGGGGTTTTTCTCCTTTCGTAAATGTTTAGATTATTGGTTGATCCCCTTCAGATGCCTCTGCTATCATGCGACATGTCATCTATTTGTTTAATGCCCTAGAAGGTGTGAGGCTGGTCTCTTTCATAGATCTCATAATGTTGGTCGAGTTGTGAGTTTTGAGGATTTCCCAGGTCAGGAAAACTTCCAGGATTTGTTCAAAATTGTCTGTATGGGACCTGGTAAGCGAAAGGTCTCAAATTCTCTTAATAAATTTGCCACTTCTCCATATATTGATGTTTCTAGGATTAGGTCGGATGACACAATCCCTCATGGATTGTCCCGTATCAATCCTGTCATTAAGGTTGGTAAATTGGGTGCACAGTTGACTATGTCTTCTCATATTGACCAACATATGTGGTCGAGCATGTTGGATAGTTTCCATAGCAACCATCCATCTAATTCATTATATAGGGATTAGGAGGATGATCTTCATGACCCATGGGGGGCTTGTTTTTCATCCCAACTTAAATTTGGGGTTCCATTGGGAATTACTTATTCTCCAATATCTAAGGATTAGGAATTGGACATCTTGGCTAAGAAAGAATCGATTGGCCTAGAACCACTCCATGTTAAAAAATAAATTTTCATAGAAAAGAAAGCTTTTATCAGTCCTTTCTCCAGGAAAAATATCACTACAAGGAAGAAAAGAGGTACCAGGTATAAAAAAATCACTTCCTGCTCCATGGTTAATTCTAAGCTTTTGTCATATTTTCATGAGTCCTTAGATGACAAGCTTCCACTTGATCGAGGCTTGCCCAATCATAATATTTGATACTTGAATGATTATTCCACCAATAATCATGTCCTTAGAGGAGTTATGCTCACCATCAAACCTCCAAAATGATTATAATGTCCTTCAATGTGAGGGGCTTGAGATATTCCCTAAAAAGAAGGTCCATTTGAATGATCATTTGGGTACAAAATCCTTTGATTGTTTTCTTACAAGAGACAAGGATAGATAAGGATAAGACAAGTTTTTTTACTGCAGGTATGTCCTCGCTAGAATGTAGTTGCGACCAACACCTTTGGCCTCTCAGGAGGATATGATACTATGTGTGATCCTTTTCATTTTAATCTCAGAGTGTATAAGTCTGTAGCGGGGATTATTCTTGTAGGATTTCAAAAAGGATCAAAGAATCAATGTCATATCCTTAACATCTACGCTCATGTTTCTGACAAAAGAAGCTTTTGTGATAGTATATATGATTTTGACATTATGAATATTAGTTTTTTTATCATGGAAAGGGTTTTAAACTTTACTTTGGATAGGGATGAGGTATGGGGTCATAGAGGCAGAGAGGATAAGATGGGGAGTTACTTAAATAATTTTTTTGAACATAAGTATATGCTTGATATTAAGCCAGATCCTATTTGTCCCACATGGTTGAACGATCTTTCGGGATTAGAGTGCATCTTTGAATGTTTGGATCATTTTTTTGTACAATCAGCATTGGCAAGCAACATGGGGAATCTGGTTTCATGGAATTTCCCTCCTTCATCTCTGACCATTTTATGATATTTTTGGAATGGACTAGAGATTCCATTGTGTTCCAAGCCTTTCCATTTAAATTTAATCATAACTGGTTAAAGGAAAAATATTTATGGGTATTTATTAGGGACACTTGGCTCAATACATCTCCTGGCAGTGTCTTATCTCAGATGGAATCCATCAGCCAGAAGCTTAAAGTACTGAAGAATGCAATTCATAGATGGATTTAGGAGAATGAAAAATATATGGTTAGGGAACTGATTGTGACTTATAGCCAAATTAAAGACATGCCTGATCGGTTGAAGCCATATTTTTGTTCTTCTCACTCTAAAAATAAAATAGTATACTTGGAATATAGAAAGAATCAAATCTTAAACAAACAAGAATATGAATGGAGATTAAAGAGTAGGGAGACATGGGTGGTAGAAGGGGATAAAAATACTTGGTTATTCAATGAAAAAACATATTTCATAAGGAAACATAATGCCATTTGGTTTGTCAAAGATGATGAGGGAAAATATGTTTATACACAAAAGGAGATACATGTTGATAAATCTATGGAATTTAGAATTAATATATTTCTCTTTATTAGTGACTATTTGTGAATTCTTTTTACAGCTTTAGATTAGGATATTCTTCTTATTTGTTGTTATTGTTTTTCTTCATCAAACAATAACCAATGCATGAACATAAAATAGACAAGAGACATAGCATGTAGCCTATGAGCGAGGGCCAAAACCTCTCACTCTTTGAGAGGAAAACCAACACCAATTCTTCTTATAGAGATTCCAGTTGACGAATTCCAAGACCATGACCCTTTACATATAAGCCACTCCAAGACCAAGACACTTATTCTCCATTTTATTCTTTATTCTCCTCTCCATTGAGATACATGTCACCATCGAGGTATTCTAGCTATCATTATGGTGATATATCCTTTCTTGTCACCAACATAGGACCGAACATCATTACTACACTGATCATTATCATCGAGACCTTCATATCCTCACTGCAGCACCGAGTACATTACAAGGAATATGGCAATGCCAAGACTGAGATATTATTGATAGCACCGAGACCATACAACTGTCACTCCGAGATCATGACAAAATTCTCTAGAGGAATTTGAACTGTCTCTATGAGAGGACTGTGATTAGCCCGAAACTGTGGCTGCCCTAAACTGTGGTCATCAAACATTGACCTTATCCGAACTGTAACCCATCCACAAAATTAGAGGAGATCTTAACCTTGCTTCCCATCCAAAAACCTTAGACATTTCAACAAAAATATCAAAGGAAATGTGAGCTTCTTCACTAAGGAAATGTGGAGTATGCACCTCCCTTTTTATAGTAGTATAAATTTTATTTTCCATTGTCTCTTCTTTACATAAAACCATAATTACATGTCATTATGAAGACCGAACCTAGTTACACTTTTCAACACTCCCTCTTAACTAGGGCGGTATTCATAATGGTACTTGATCATTCTCAATATGAAGAATTTCTCATAAGAAGAATCAGATTGGTAACCCATCTATATAACATCATATCAATCAGCATTGTCATAGTGCAAGGGATTAACTAACAGCTCCATATCTACACAAGATCTTGAGCCTCAATGTTGGCGAGACCAATGATTTATAGAGACCTTCATCATTCTCTCCCTCAGAACATACCCCACCTGAGTTCTCTTAGAGTATGTCCAAGGATATTCTTATCTTGTATTCTCAGTCCTAAAAGAGTATTATATGCAAGATGATTACCCAATCCTCCATTTTTTCTTCCCAGGTGAAAACCATAATGATTTTTTTATCTCTCTCTCTCCTCATGTCCTTCACTAAGACTTTTAGTTGTTAGACTTGGTCTAGTGCATGACACATGAGACAATTGTCACTCCCTCTTAACCAGGGATGACCAATCCATTCCATAAAGGAATGTACCTAAGATCCCTCTTAATTAGGGACTTGTAGCAGCTTCAATGGTGTGAATAATGGGACACCTAGCTGCTCTGAAGAACTCTTTTCTTCGATGTCATGAATTTCTTCTTCATTGTGGAGTCTTCATCTTTTGTGACTTATTTATAGGGCATAGACCATCCATCACTTTCATCCACGAATCATGTAATCATTCCTTACTTTTATTTGAGAAAGGAAATAAAAACTAATTAATTTTTTTGGATTTTTTGACTAAGGGTCCCCTCTTATTTAGTATTATTACTAATATTAAACAATAAGGGGTGTTGTCATGGCCACAACACAAATTTCATTTCCCCTACATAAGCCCATCTAGATATTGTTCAAAATAAGAAATGAACACTTAAATCAAAATTACCTTTATGATGGTATTTCATCATGAAACCTTCTTGTAGGTATCAACATCCTGCATACATGTTGACACATATCCCAAAGATATCCATTGTCAAGGGTCTCTATATTTTTCAGACTTCCATCAGAGTCTTCAAATCTTTTAGGAAGATTTCCTAGTCATGTTTTCTTGCTCTTCTTGGATGTTGATTTCCTTTACCATGGTTGCATGTCTCACGATCTCTCCCTTCCTTTCTACACACATTTCATTCCTAGGAGATTTCAATCATAGTTCCTTTATTGTAGTCAACCATCTCATATTTCATATGAGGAAATATTGTGTTGATTTCATGTAGTGTGAACCATGCCTTTCAGAAACCTTTAATAGGAGGAGATTCCTTTTCCTTTGATCATGCTTCTCAAGATAGAAGTAGTTATCTATGTTACCTGAAACCATATGACATGATATTATAATATTCAATACAAGCATACATACCTCATTTACCTTCAGGTCACCTAGGCTTCTTTCAGCAACTTCCTTGATTGAAGTGTCCACAACCCCTTGAACTGCTTCATTTCTGATGTCATCATACCATCATCCCATGAACTCCACAAGTTGAAGTTCCTATTGAAACATTTTCTTCCTCTATAGATTAGTGATCCCTCCAATGAGGATTCAATCAGAGAATCTTGAGAATAATGCATATCCATATCCGGTAGATTTTTCCTTTTTTTTTACTTGATTAATGATGAGCCTTGTCCTGGATGACTTCTTCCTTTCCTTCAGTTTCCAATGAGGTTCCCAAGAGCTATATTCTCCATATTTGATTGTCATGGATTGTTTTTTCTAACCTTCATGATCCCCATGATGATGTCACAATCTCTTTTATATAATGCTTTCATTATATCACACCACATCTTATTATTTATTGTAGTCATATCCTATACAGGATTTAGGATGCATGAAAAGACCTTTTGTGAGGAAAACTATCTAAACCATAATAAATATCTCTTACTCCTTCTTTCCTTCAACTTATTTTCTTCAACTTCCTCCATCCTTTCCAGTGATATGAGCTTCCTTTCTTTCTCCTTTTTGATATTTTCCCTTTAGGACCATCTTTCTTGTAATATCCATAATTCTTCCAAATTTCCTAAAATTCCCTTTTCCTTCTGCAAATGATTGAGTCTTTTATCCTTCAACACTTTTTCCATTTATTTGTATTTTTCTATGTAGCATAGAAACCACAAGTTGAATGAGGTAACTTTCTTGTCTCATGGAAATTTTTTACCTTTTCCATCTTATCATCTCTTCCAGATATCATAGTTGAGATCTTATGAATATATCCCTTCATTCTTTGATACCTTCAATTTTGTGTAAATCATGACCTTATTTATTGCATAGAATAGTTCTTTTAGCTTACCATATATTCTCTTGATGTCTCCAATCAAATTATATAGGGATGTAAGGACTTTGACTGATTTCATAAGAATCCTTTGAGCCATTCTATCCCTTTCCATGTATTCATATAAACTTGACCTTCAGAGAATTTTAATGACTTTACTTTCTTCGAGGACTGTGACTATCCTCCTCATGTAAGGAATATTGGTAACCCAACCAACTTATAGATCTCCCTACAAAAACAAAGTCATTTTACCAAATTTGATTATAGAATGAAATATACTTACTTGACAAGTGAATATAAATTCTTCAGCTTGATTGCTTTGATGGTGGTTGAGAAAAGATGTATTGATGCTCCCTTTTGGATGATCTTCTTCCAAATGAAAAACAAAGGAGATTACTCATTTTATGATGACAACATCTTTAGATCCCGCTTCCTTTGGATGATGGTGATTACTGCTTCATTAGATGACTTTCTTCAAGGAGAGGATCCTTGTTGTATAAAACGTAACAATGGGATTCAAATCGATCTTGTATTGTACTAAAACAAAATATTGAATCCTTCTACAATTTTGAGGAAACAAAACACAATCGCACAATCACATAACAAGTAAGATAAAGAAATGATAAATCACACAACACAATATGTATCTCAAGAAATCACACTGCCTAAAACCACACTATTTTTATATTGTATAAATTCAATACCATGAAACAATACAATGATTTTCTCTCACTGTTTAATTCCTGCACTTTGCTAACTGTCTCACTCTGATCTAGGCAAAATCGGCCAAGTACTTAACCAATTCTCAGCCTCTGCTCGGCCATCCTTTCTCATGCATTCTCGGAGGAATTTTCACCCTATTAAATAGGAAATTCACAAGAATTGATTTCACAATGCATCGTAAGCTTCTACATGACTCTATAACTAACATGTACAATTTTCTAATTATACAAATGATAGTTATCATCTGTTTAACCTCAGTATCAACTAGGACCTCCTTAGAATTGACATGCAACAAATATTTATAGTGAATTATCAGTTAGATGATTGATCACTACTTTTGAATTAAAACATATTTAATTCACTAGATATATCACTAGCTCATCACCCAGTTAGAACTAGTTAAACTGATTTTAACTCAATTTCTTGAGTTAACTAATTACAACTCGCAAATAATTGTAACTCATCCCCCTTAAATCATGGGATGACTCCACATGCATCCTATAAGACCCTCAACTCGAATTTCCTAAGCTAACTCAGTAATTCTAACTTAGTTAACTAATATAATTTATCATGAGATGAAATTACAATTTCTCTTCCAATTTAATTAAGGGAAAATTAAATCAGATGCCCCCTTGGGGCGCCATTTCAAAGCTCCCTCTCAGCAAGAAAGGGTTTATCTTCTAACCTAATCCTACCTCAGTGGAATTCAAATTTTCTTCTTGCCAGCGCCTTTGTCAAGATATCTGCATCCTGCTCCTCTGTGGGAATGTACTCTAATGACATAATCCACCTCTGAACACAATCTTTGATATGGTGATACCGGATGTCAATATTCTTAGACCTATCATGGAATACTTGATTAACTAAGAGTTTGATGAAAATCTGATTATCACAATGTATCACTGTCGGATCCATCTGTTGCCCAAACAAACCAACAAGTATCTTCCTCATCCAAATGGCCTCACATGATACCTGACTGGTTGCTATGTACTCAATCTCTGCTGAACTAAGTGCAATTGATCTATGTTTCCTGTTGTTCCAAAAAATTGTTGTCGATCCTATGTTAAGATGCCCCCTTATGTGCTCTTCCTGTCGAATCGACTCCCTGCCCAATCTACATCGGTGAAGCCTTGAAGCTTCACTCCCTCTATGTGTTTGTACCATAATCCATACTCTGTTGTTCCTCTGAATATATCTCAACACATGTTTCCCAGCCTTCCTAAAGAGCTTGGTAGGATTAACCATAGCTTGGCTCAGCTGGTTGACTGCGTATCATATGTCGGGTTGTGTGTTCACCAAATACATGAGTGAAACCACAAGCTTCTTGTAAATAGTATCATCCACTACTTCACCCAATGTAGCATCCTTCTTCATCCATTTTTCTACTAGAGGAGTCTCCATGGATTTTTTTCCCTCCATGTGGAACTTCCTCAAAATATCCTTGGCATACTTTCCCTGAGATACAAATATCTCCCCATCCCTTTTCCATATTTAAAATCCAAGAAAATAGTGCAAGAGCCCCATGTCCTTCATCTCAAATTATCTTACAAGGTCCTCTTTGCAAGAATTAATGAGCTTCTCATCACCTGTAACTATCAGTTCATAGACATAAAGTAAAATAATACAAATATTTCCATCAACCACAATATGATAAAGGTTCGCATCCGCTTCACTCTTGGTAAAGCCTAACCTAGTGAAATAGTTGTCAATCCTGGTGTACCAAGCACAAGGTGCTTTCTTCAGCCCATACAATTCTCTCTTGAGTCTGCACACATGTGAATCTCTGCCTGAGGTCTCAAAACCTTCCAGCTGCTCAATGTACACTTCTTCCTCAAAAAATCCATTGATAAAGGTTGCCTTTACATGCATGTGATGTATCTGCCATCCCATCTACGCTGAGAGTGCAAGGATGGATCTAATAGATGAGTACATTGATATTAATGCAAGTCTCATCATATTCAATCCCCTCCACATGAGGAAACCCTCCAGTCAAATTTTTCCTTGTGCTTCTCCACACTCCGATCTGCAACCTACTTCACCTTGTAGACCCATCTAGATCCTACCACTAACTTTCCCATTAGTCTTGGGAAAACTTCCCATGAACTGTTTCTGATAATGGAGTCATATTCCTTAACCATGGCATCAACCCACACTGGTAGATGCACTTCTTCCTCAAAATAGGATGGTTCTATCTCATTACCTTCGCTCATAAGAGACATGTATCCAGTGTTATGCTCTAGGGACCTTCTCTGCCTGTGTTTTGATGTGGGTGCTCCAACATTCTCTCTCACATCTAGCAATAATGTGCCAGCCTCTCTTGTGCACTTCGTTCCATCTCTAGTGGATGACTCTGCATGAGTGGTTTTTTTCACTCTTTTTTCCTCTTCTTTTGGCTGCTCCACATCCTGAGGTTCATCTTTTGGAGCCAAGATCTCCTTAACTGCATGAAAACATTTCTAGTTTTATTTGGGTTGGTAATCATAAAAAACAGGAATTCCATCTATTTTGTTTTGAGGATCTTATAAGACAGGTGGATGCAAGTGTTTTGGGCATCAAATACATAGAAAATGTTAATTTGGCATTGATTATTAAAAATATTTGGAGGAAATTGAATGATGTGGACATATGGTAGTAGATAATCAAACTGAAATATCTCAAAAATCTGTAGAGGATAAGTTGGATTGATTGAGGGGCTCCGAAAAAAAAAAGGAGGCATATATTATATGGAAAAGTATGATGAAATCTAAAATCTAGCTTCTAGGTAACTTTCGATGGGAGGTTAGATCCAAATTGAGAGTGGAGTTAGGGGTATCAAGCATCAAAGGAATGACTGGTAATCATATTATTTCTATCTCCTTTCTCAATCATATACATAAATATGGTTTTTTCTCCTTAAATCATATTTTTACAACGCTTGGTCCACATTTGGAATAACATTCCTGCTCAGATGCCAGGGATATTGGTATGAATACAAATGTGATATGTTATGTAATCTAAATGTAAATCAGTTTGAATGAAAGAGAAATCTTAATGTTATTGGTGAGCCGTGGTATTGCACCAAGAGTGCTGCAACTCCCAGAGGCTACTCTAATTTACTTTATCAACCCGGGTTTCGTACAAGGGGGTGCTATAGATAGGGTTACTGCTAGGATATGAAGTCTATCACACTTCTCAATGAAAAATAAGACTGAAAATAACTCATGACCATTACTCTATCAACAAGACAAGAAACTATTCTAGATCATAAAGGCTCATCTAGCTATTTTCAAGAAAGAAAATCCACACTTAACCTAATGTAAGAAATAAAGTTAAACTAAGTTGCATTCAAGATTAAAATTTTTGAACTGAACTTGCAGAAAGGGAAACTAATCTAGGGATACATGTTGAACCAAATGACTGATTGAAATCTATCTACCTCATGCTTGAATGATATGCTTAAAATTGCATCAATCAATAACCTAACTGTGCTTGTAAATAACTATGTTTTGCAGCAAAATAGGGAGGCACTAAGGTGACCTAAGAGGGTTTGGACTCATGGTTTCATCTTTGGAGGTGTCTTGGAGGTTGTGTCAGGTCAAGATGACATGAAAGAGAGGTTTTGGGTGAAATAAGTGACTGACTGGCGCTCCTACATGATCAGCTACAAGATTTCCCATAATGCTACATGATGTTTCGAAACACTACAGGAAACAGGCCAAGAGTATTTTGAGGCCAGAAATGGTGAGGAAAGGGGCATGAGAGGTTAAATGAAGGTGGATTTAGGTGGATGGAAGGTATCCAACCCTTTTTCCATGCTCATAACTTCTGTCAAATTTTTTCTTGCACCTCCAAGGTGGCTCTCAGTGTTATGGTGGAGATGTCCAAAAATAGGGTTGAAAGTGATTTAGTTGGAGGTTGGTTGATGAGAGGTGGAAAATGAAGCTAATGGTGTTGATGGATTCCTCCTTTGCTGCTCTACTCAAACCTGCAAGAAAACTACCTGTTCATGCAGTCATCATTGACAAATCTATTATGAAAATGGTGGAAAATATGAGTTGAATTTCAGCAAACCTACCTATACACTTAAAACAGAAAACTAACTTTGCATATACAACATGTTCATGATAAAAAAAAACAACCTATATAACTTTTCCAAGAAATGATAAACTGAAAGAAAATTTGGGTCTATGGTGAAGATCTATCCTCCTCAAACCCTAATGGAAGAGGTGAGAGGGGGAGGCTTTAAGACACAATTTTAGAGCTTTCTATGCTACTGCAATATGAAAGGTAAAGACTAATGAAAACAACATGAAATGGAAGCAACACAACTACTATTAGCCCCCTAATTTGCTCTCTTTTTTCCATTTTCCCCTTCCTAAATCATAACCATTTACCTCTGTTTTACCTCTTTTATGCACCCTCATCTTGCACTAGTCCAAGCACGATGACATATTTCGTATAAACTTTATTTTTCATACTTTTAATTCAACTTAGCATTAATTAATCATTTATTACATGATTTATTACTTGTAATCACTCTTTGTAACTTATCGATATCTCCAATGTTTATTTGGTAGTAAGAGTACTTACCGTGACCATTGATCCTAGTGCAGGATCGGATCGTGCACCGTTGCCAGCACAACAAATCCTTGCAGTAGATTCGAACCTCCTTGATCACCATCTCGTTTTGATCAGCTTCAGCCACGACAGCAAGATCGATCCAAAGGCAGCCGAGACCGAATTTGTGAAGGATGAAAGCTGGAGATTGTTTACAACCAGTTTTGCTAATTGTCTAATTTTGAAGGCCGAAAAGGTAAATTCTGCGTTTTGGTTATGTAATCGGTTGAATGATCTATTTTGGCCTTTGGCCAAAGATCTATATAATGTAGAATGTAAATAGGACTAGGGGAAAGTTTTGATAGGAGAAGAGAACAGAGACACAGCCAGAGAGGTGGTAGCAGGTTGCTATATTTTGTTATCACTCGAATCTGGGCTGGACGATGTATTAATGTATGTACTTGCCTCAGTGAATTAATAAAAGGGAGCTCTGCCTCATGTTTCACAAATTTTGTTTCTATATTTGAGCTGATGAATTGAATAAGGTACTGAGCAACGTTCTTATTGAAAATGGAAACGCACTGGTTGGATAGGGCCCAGCCAACCCAGCACGTTTACCCCATTTCCCATTTTCCTGTAATTTGTGTTTAAATTGTCAAGTGTGATTTAATTTTAAGCACATGCATTCCTGTCTAAGTGAAAATGGATCCGTTGTGTGAAGTAGATAAATTTCCTTTTCCTACAATTTCCTTTCCTGCACTTTATTTCAAATTGGTTTTCCTCCGCCTGTTCCAAGCAAGAGAAATAACCCTGCACCAGTGCACGTTGGTGTGATATCTTCTTTTCTGCAATTCTGTTTGATTGGTTTTCCCCGCCTGGTCTAAGCAGGAGAAATGAACTTGCACCAGTGCACGTTGGTGTGATACAGCAAGCCTTCGTAGTCTACTTCCAGCAATCTTATTTCTTTCAGTAAATGCTTATGACAAGATAAATGTATATTGATTGTTTCTTTATTCTTGCACTCTGTTAAGATCAGAAACATTCACTTTTTATGTGTGCAATTTGATTTAACAGTATAATAGCACTTGCAATAATTAAGCACTCATTTTAAGAATTAAATGCTAAGTGCAGGAAGCTCTAATATGGTGCAAGAACTAGTTTCTTGCCACGGGATCTGAGTGTTTTGAACCTAGAAAAGTTCAAGCCCTTGCATAAAGTAAAAAGCCTTTAGTAAAGACACCATTTATACCTTCTGCATAAATATCTGTTCCTGCACTAGTGCAAGCAAACTACAAAAGTGCAGGATAGATTAGGGCAAGAAGGAAATCTCTAAAGGAGCAGGTTTAAGGGCTCATCTGATGAGACTGCTAAGTGTCTCTACTAATCAAAAACACACACTCAGTAGTTAAACAATAATTAGCTAGAGTGATTTTATTTTATCTTTAATTCCCTCTTGCAAATGCATTCTTCCTTGTTCCAGTCTTACATTATTTTGATGGTTCAATTTGCCTTTTTCTCTTTTTAATTTGATTCTGCAATCTTTCCTTTAAAGAAAGTAGGGATTTACATTAGGAAGATTCATAGCATCTCTGGAATTTCTTGTGCTTCATCTCTAAGTTTACGGATCGCTCGAGTTGACAAATTAAGTGTTGAGAAGTTTGTGTAAGTGTAATTCCTGCACCCAACATTTTGGCACCTTTGCCGGGGAGGCGATTATATTTGGTAAGAATTTTCTGTTTATACAATAGAGGTAATTTTTCCTCTATTTTTGCAGTATTTTTTGGAAAATCTTCTTTGAAGGAATTTTAATGGTGTTAATTGATTTCTGACAAATTTTTTTATAGAAGTTGTTTGTTATTTTTCTTTCTCTTTTTTTTGAAATGAATGCCTAGAAAAGGTAAGGGTTCGAAGCCCACTAAGGGCCAAAATAATTCTGAAAACAATTCTCATATTGGGTCTCCTTTTGTAAGCAGGAAGCCCAATCCAATTCAAACCCATCAAGCAGGAACAATCCACTTAGATTCTGGTGACAACAACTCAGGTGTGGATCAGCCTGTTGAGGGCAGTACAAGTAAAAGGGAAACAATGGTGGACCATGAAGATCATTTGGAAGGGACTGGTGAAAACCAGGTAAGTGGATAACAATACACTTTTTTGTTTGCAATTGTGGATCCTGATACTGTGGTGAAAATGAAGAATATTCCACCATCATCTCTCCCTCATTTCCATGGTAAAGTTCATGAATATCCTGAATCTTTTCTATTCGAGTTTGATATTCTGTGTAGAAGTTATGATTATTCAACTAACGCTCAGAAGTTAAGATTATTTCCTGTTACTCTCAAGGACTCAGCTCTATGCTGGTTTATGGGGTTAGGAGGAAACACTATAACCTCTTGGGATCAGATGAAGAGAGTGTTTGTGTCTAAATATCAAGAATATTGCAAAACGCGGGACATGTAGGATGATATTTTTACAATCATATAGGATGATGATAAAACTCTTGAAGATTACCTAGAAATATTTTTGTATATTTTAGAAGGGTCGAAACTTAAGTTTGATCCCAGTACTATTAGAACCTTGTTATTAAGAGGACTTATTGATAATGCTAGAAACAATTTAAATATGTTAGGACAAGGTGATATTTCTCAGACAAATTTTTAACAAATTTGTGAATTATGCAGGAAATTTTCAAGAAATCAGTATAGATCCAATAGAGGAACCCGAAATAGGAATAGAAAAACTAAATCTACTGATGCTATGATTATTGGACTAGAAAATAAAATGGAAAACATGAACATTGATATAATGAATACTGTTACCAAACAGTTAGACTCTTTAAAATTTTAGCAAAAACTCATGAAGGAACAAGAGTCATTATGTATTTTCTGTCCCAAATGTAGAGACAAGCATCCTCCTAAAGAATGTCCTCTTAATTTGAAAGAAACTAATAAGTGTGCTATTTGTGCAGAAGACCATGTCACAGAAAAATTTCCCTCTATACTAGGACTTAAAGCTGTATTTACAGGGGGACAACCTGAAGCTGAATACTTGTATGCTATGGAAGCAAGAAGGAATTGGCCTCAGGTAGGTACAGGTATGGCTCTTGAATTTTCTCCACACTATTTTGGTTATAATTCACATGCATATTATTATCCTAACACTAATCAACAGTGGCAGTATGGGAATCAATATCAGCATGGGAAACCTTCTCAACCATGGAAACAAGGTTGGAGAGGGCCAATTCATTCTCCATATTCCTACTAGCCACCTATGCAGTCATATCCATCTACGCATACACCTTATTCAATGGTTCAACTTTCGAGTCAGTCTACTCCACCGTTGCCTTTACCTCCACCCTTTCGACCTCCTCAGTTGCCTGCTCAACCTATGCCCAATCCTAACAATAATAAAGCAGTGCAAATGATCTATGTAACAAACCCACCTTTACCATTCGAGGACCAGTCTATTCCAGTTGGGGTTCATGATATTCAATTAAGATCGGGAAGGACTGTAACATCAGAAAATCAGAAGCAACCTATAGTGATTGTTGAAGAGAAAGGAGAAGAGGAAACTCTTAAACATTTTCTGAAAGCTGTCACTAAGTAGCCCTTACCCTCTGAATCCTTTCCATCTTCTTCCAACCAGCCTCCCTTCCTAGAGAGGCTAGTAATGGAAAGAAGTGAGCCTATTTCTAAGACTAGTTTGGCATCTGAGCTTTGGAATATTTTCATTAAGATACCTTTTCTTCAAGCCATTAAAGAGATCCCCATTTGTACCAAGATTATTAAGGAACTTTGTCTCAAGAAACCCGGGAGGAAGAGAGTGGAACCCCAAACCATTCAATTTGTTGGTAGGGCAGTAGAATTGATGATGGGATGTGTGTTTATGGAAAAATACACTGATCCTGGAAACCCTGTTGTCTCAATTCAGATTGGTAATGTCCTGGTCTCTAATGTTCTTATAGACCCGGGGGCAGCCATTAATGTCATGACTAAGCAAACAATGGATCAACTTCGGTTATCTCATCTTCGCCCTACTCCCACTGTGCTTGAATTAGCAGATAGATCTAAAATTAAGCCATAAGGAGTATTGGATGATGTGATCATCTCATTAGATTCTTGGGAATATCCTGCTAATTTCATTGTGCTTCAGCCAAAGAACCCAGTAGGAGGACATCCCTTGATCTTGGGATGACCATGGCTTGCTACAGTCGATGCATATATTGGATGTCGTTCCAGTGATATGTATATTTCGCATGGAGATTCTAGGAAGAAAGTTACCTTATACTCCCCTGCCAGATCCATTCAAGAACTTCGAGATACTTTATGGTTGGATCAAAGCAGTGATGAGGAGAGTCAGCCCATTTTCCTTATCCATAATTATACTAGGTCTTCACAAGAAGATGAGATTCAAGATTTCCTGAATAATCTAGACACTATGCCTAATTTTGAGCTAGATTTTCAGCCTAAATTTTCAAGTACTCATGATTCTCATTCTTCTGTACCTCTACATTTGAACAATCCCTTTAGTACTCTTGAGCCTAACACTACCCTTGTTGAGATTAGCCCTGGTAAATCCTTGCATATTAGTTCAGATTTGGACTCATCTTAGCAGGAGCAGCTTGTGAATTTGTTGCAAAACCATCTTAGTGCCTTTGCTTGGGGCTATGAAGATATGAAGGGTATTCATCCTAAAACTTGTACACATCATATCTATATTCAAGAAGGAACCCGGCCTTTCTGACAACCCCAAAGGCGAATGAATCCAGCTCTAAGATATATTGTGAAGGAAGAGG
The DNA here is from genome assembly GCA_034641835.2 of Pinus albicaulis. NCBI lineage: Eukaryota > Viridiplantae > Streptophyta > Pinopsida > Pinales > Pinaceae > Pinus > Pinus albicaulis. Next base: position 694,628,695 of record CM076575.1, read on the forward strand.
TACAAAAACTCTTGGATGCCAGTTTTATCTATCATATTTCCGATAGTCAGTGGGTCTCTCCATTAGTGCTAGTAGCTAAGAAAGATGGAAGATGGTGTATTTTTATTGATTATCAAGAATTAAACAAATCCACTCTCAAATATTACTTCCCTCTCCCTTTCATTGACTAGGTGCTTGATACCCTTGGAGGAAAGAAATATTTTTCCTTTTTGGATGGCTTCAGTGGCTATAACCAAATACATATTGCACCCAAAGATCAGGATAAAACTACTTTTACATGTTCATGGGGTACATTTTCTTATAAAGTGCTTCCCTTTGGTTTATGTAATGCCCCGACTACCTTTCAAAAGGCAGTCCTGGCCATTTTTTCTGATCTAGAATTTGTAAAAATTTTTATGGATGAATTTTCTGTTTTTGGTGATTCTTTTCAGGAAGCTCTAAAAAATCTGGAGAAAGTACTTCTCTGTTGTAAGGAAGCCCATCTTGCCTTGAGTGATAATAAATGTAGATTAATGTTCAAAGAGAGAACGGTACTTGGCCATTTGATTTCTGGTAAAGGTATCTAGGTTGATTCGGAAAAGATTGAAATCATTCTGCATCTTCCTGCACCCAAAACTCAAAGGGAAGTAATAGTTTTTTTAGGACATGTTGGTTACTATAGAAGATTCATTGAGATTTTTTCGAAGATAGCTGCCCCTCTTTTCTGACTTCTAGCTAAGGATATTGAATTTTCTTGGTCCACAACTTGCCAACAGTCTTTTGAAACATTGAAGGAAAAGTTGGTACAAACACTAGTTTTGAGAGGTCCTAACTGGTCCCTGCCTTTTCACATTTCCTCTGATGCTTCAGATTTGGCTATTGGCACAACTTTAGGACAAGAGGAAAATAAGAAATCCTATGCTATTTATTATATTAGTAAGAATTTGTCTTTGGCTGAATTAAATTATACAGTTACAGAGAAAGATTTTTTAGCTGTAATTTTTGCAATTAATAAGTTTAGGCACTATATTACAGGATATGAAGTATTTGTACATAATGATCATTCTGTTATTAAATATTTGATGAAAAAACCATTGATTAGTGGTAGAGTGATTAGGTGGTTGCTATTATTGTAGGAATTTAATGTTACTATTGTTGATAGACCAAGAAAATCTAACATTGTAGCAGATTTCTTTCTAGATTAGATAATCCTGGTGAAGAAACTCCTATTAATGATGAATTTCCAAATGAACATCTTTTTGCTATGTCAACAGATTCTCCATGGTTTGCTGACGTTGCTAATTACTTGGTTACTGGGAAAACACCACCCCACTTGTCTGCTCGTGAAAAGCGGAATATTATTCAGAAAAGTGCAGCATACTCCTGGATTCAAGGATATCTCTTTTACACTGGTCCATACTTGATTATCCGTATATGTGTAAGAGAGGAGGAAGTGTTTGACATATTGAAATCTGCTCATGATGAATCTTGTGGAGGCCACTTAACTAATAAGCAGACTGCATATAAAGTATTGCGTGCTGGTTACTTTTGGCCTTCCTTGTTTAAGGATGCCAAACAATATGTCAGGCGATGTGATAGCTGTCAACGAGTGGGCCAGCCTAATCAAACCAATGAAATGACTTTATGCCCCCAAGTTATGATTGAGCCATTTGAAAATGGGCTATTGATTTTATAGGGCTAATAAGTCCAACATCATTAAGTAAAAAGCATATTTTCGTTTGTATAGATTTTGTTACAAAATGGGTAGAAGCTAAAGTTGTTTCCTTTGCTACAGAAAAAGTTGTTGTTGATTTTATTTTTACTGAAATCTTTACTAGATTTGGTGTGCCTAGATAAATTGTTTCTGACAATGGTCCACAGTTTATTTCTAATATAGTACAGGGTGTGATGGAGCAATACAAGATTCGGCACAAGAAATCCACGCCGCATCACCCGCAAACAAATGGCCAAGTGGAATCCACAGACAAAGTGATCGAGTCCATTCTTACAAAGACAGTAAATATGCATAAGAAAGACTAGGCTGAAAGATTACCAGAAGCTTTGTGGGAATATAGAACCACTTGGAGAAATAGCACGGGACATACACCATATGAACGAGTATATGGAAAACAGGTTCTGTTACCAATTGAATTCCATATCAAAACTTTCAGAACTGCAGTTTAGTTAGGAATAGATCTTTTTGAGGCACAACAACAACATCTTATCCAATTAAATGAGTTAGATGAATTTCGTAGGGATTTTGTTCAGTAGAACATACTAATTCAGCAGTCTATTCAGAAAAAGAAATTCCAACCAGGTGATTGGGTGCTCCTTTATGATTCTAGATTTAAAATTTTTAAAGGGAAGTTCCATACATGTTGGATGGGACCTTATGAAGTGATTCGAGTATTCGAGAATGGAGCAGTAGAAGTTAAAACTATTGATGGACAAAATTCAGTATTCTTGGTAAATGGACACAGATTAAAGAAGTATTTTCAGCCACTTTCCAGGAAAGATTTTACAGAGCAAGTCCAACAAAAATTTGGGATGGTAGTGGTGAATGGTAATACCAACCTTTTGAAAACATGAATTCTTCTTCTTCTTAAAAAAACAAAAAAAAATAATAAAAAAAAAATACAATTTTTTTTTTAATAAAAAGTAAAGAAAAAATATTTTCCTGTAATTATGAAAATCAGTTTGCTGACATGATTGCAGAAGGATCAAACTGAAAACCAACTTGCTGGTAGGAAGATCAAAAATTTCTAATAAAAAGAGAATGTTTCTTGATCTTTAGATATGCTAGCGACCACCAAGTAAAAGAAGGTTCAGCAGAACCAACCTTTATACAATTGGGGTAATTAGCATGGATATTTTTTATTCAAGTAACGCTTAATTCTCGCTGCAGTTATTTTTCTTGCACCAGTGCAGGCAGACCTTCCAGAAAATTTTCTGCCTTTCTTCATATTCCACTTTCGTAATATTCCTTCAGTTTTCTTCTTCAATCCTAGAATGATTAACCTTCCCATATTCTTCTGAATTTACCCTATCCGTTTCGTAAAAACCCCACTTTACCCTTGAATTTTTTTCCCTATCCCACTTTTGTTTATCCCCTCTTGTGGTACTATTCTTGGAATCCCTGTAACAAAATTCCTTCCCATTCTGAAATTTCCCTTTTCCCACTTCTTTGTTCCGTCATGAATTCATTGCAGGATCTCGCACACAAAGAGAAAAAGGATATGCTCTGAAACATCAAGAAAGGGCAAAGCAAATTTCCAGTATAATTTGAGGAAGCCATGTTGGAAGTCCAGCCTATATTTTACTTAAATTCACTGTTCTTTTTTCAGATATTATTCTTGCACTAGTGCAAGCATGTCATCCTATAGAATAATGCAAGCAGAATGATACCAGTAGAATAGCATAGTTTAAACAGTGCAAGCAGACTAGTGCAAGCATGCACCCTGTCAGAAACATAGTACAATTTTTTCCTTTCATAGCATACGTCATAGGAAAGTGGTCATCATGAAAGTTGATAAGAAGTCCTTTCACTTAGTCGATGAGTACTTGTGCTATCATATTAACTAGGAGAAAATTATTTAAAGTATAAGGTTTATTTAAGTTAAGAATCATGATCATTTTTTAATGAATGCTAAAGTTATTTTTTGAATTATGAAGGAGTGTGGAAGTGTTCAACCGTTTCTTGGATATAATTGCCTCTTTCCTCCATAATCCTAGATGTCCTTCACTCATAATGATTACCTCACCTAGCCGTTAAAATGCCGCCGCAAGCACCAGTCTGACACGATCTCAAAGATGCCACGCATCCATAGCTATTTCAGTGGAATGAATGGGTGATAAGATGGAAGGGATGGTGGACAGTTGGATCCCTATCTATAAGAACCAATTTTCCCGATGTTGCATGTAAATTCTTGATTGTTCATAACTGTTAAGAAGTGATGTTGCCTGTTCGAAGCGAACCTTCATCTCTCAGTAGGGTAGAACAGACTGCTGAGTTTCGCAATAGTCTTGCACTATTGCGAGACTCAGGCATCATTTCCTGAAAATTTTTGATGTACACATCAATGAAGTGGCCCTACAGTTTGCCAGAAGTTTCAAAAATGGATGAGTAAAAATTGGGCCTCTAAAATTTGATGTTACAGAGGAGTTTATAGCAGCAGCGACAGGCTTGGAAAATACTGGTGAGCAGTGATTTAAAATTTAGAAACTAGAAAGGAAGCGATGGCAGCATTTTGTCATCGACAAGAATATGAAGGTAGATTGGAAGAAAGGAATTCCATGCAGTGCCCTACTGGGAAAGTGGTGGGACCTCCTTTTCATCCTACAGAAATTTGTAACCTGTGAGGGAAGGTACTCCCTCACTTTTTTGTACCATTGTAGGATTTTGTAGCATTTCGAAGCCGGCCGACATGTCTAGTCAAGGATTGATCTCCCCTATTTTTTTCTTAAGAGCTTGGAAAAAATGGCCAAGGGTGTGCAGGATGGACGGGCAGACCAGGCCGACAAGAAGTTATATCACCATGACCTGATAAATATTTTGGTCCAGAAACAATTAGAAGTTAAAGGCATGATCTGGGAGGTGCTGTTAAAATAGCTACATAAAAAGACAGCTGCTGGAAAGGAGACAGAGGACCTTGCTAGCACAAGAAAGGGTCTGAGTAAGAATGTAAAGGGGAGTCCTTCTTGCACCAGTGCAAAAAGGAAATGACTTGAAAAATCAATAGAAGAAAGGGCCCCATCTCTAAATAATAAGACAGCTAGTGCACCTGTTGAAGAGACTCCTTCTACGACACCAATACAGGCACAGACCCCCGAAGAAAACAACCTGTTAGTCCTTGCGGATGCAGTAAAATTTGTAGAGGTCGAAGATGACACTCTGTTGGCTAATTTAATTAAAAGGGCCTATAAAAATAATGAAGAATATAGTGCAGGAAAAGAACCACAATCCCCACAGGACGTTGAATCCCCTTCTGCACCAGTGCAAGAAGAAGAAGAACCAGAAGAAGAAGAAGAACCAGAAGAAGAAGAAGAAGAAGAAGAGGAAGAAGTGTTTGTTGAAACCCTGAGGGATACTGAGGTCCCTGAGAAAGACACAACCCCTGTCGAGACAAAAGAAGAAGAAGATTTGGTAACTCCTACTGCTCGAATAGTTGAACTAGAGCTTCAAGTGCAGAACTTAGAACAGCTCATAGCTAAAGCGTAGGATGATAATGAACAAAGTAAAGAAGAATTAACTGCGGAGATCCAGAAAAAGAAAGGAGAAGTTAGATTTTGGAAGTATCAAGCTGCGCAATGTTTCAAGTGACTTAGAAAGGTGACACAGAAATTAAAGAACATCAGAAAGAAGAATTTTGAAACATTGCAGGCTGATGTCAGTATGTCAGAGTAGGATTAAGCTGGAATGCTCAAAGTTTTGAAGGTTTTTTGCAAAGGTAAAGAGTTGTGTGAGGAAACACAATAGCTTCGGGATGGGAGGATGTTAGCCCCCTAATTTTCTCTCTTTTTTCCATTTTCCCCTTCCTAAATCATAACCATTTACCTTTGTTTTACCTCTTTTATGCACCCTCATCTTGCACTAGTCCAAGCACGGTGACATATTTCGTATAAACTTTATTTTTCATACTTTTAATTCAACTTAGAATTAATTAATCATTTATTACATGATTTCTTACTTTTAATCACTCTTTGTAACTTATCGATATCTCCAATGTTTATTTGGTAGTTAGAGTACTTACCGTGACCGTTGATCCTAGTGCAGGATCGGATCCTGCACCGTTGCCAGCACAACAAATCCTTGCAGCAGATTCGAACCTCCTTGATCACTGCCTCGTTTTGAGCAACTTCAGCCACGACAGCAAGATCGATCCAAAGGTAGCTGAGACCCCAACTGCAAATACGTGCCGGAGATTGACATGCGCCCCCGCTTGCTAACCAAATTGATCAGGTGGAAGGCCTAAAAGCTTTAAATTTTTTCATTTACGTGTGTAATCGCATTTAATGGATTCATTTTATTTTTGGCCAAAGATCTATATAATGTAGAATGTAAACAAGACTAGAGCGAAGTTTTTGATAGGAGAAGAGAACAGAGACACAGCCAGAGAGGTGGTAGCAGGTTGCTATATTTTGTTATCACTCGAATCTGGGCTGGACGATGTATTAATGTATGTACTTGCCTCAGTGAATTAATAAAAGGGAGCTCTGCCTCATGTTTCACAAATTTTGTTTCTATATTTGAGCTGATGAATTGAATAAGGTACTGAGCAACGTTCTTATTGAAAATGGAAACGCACTGGTTGGATAGGGCCCAGCCAACCCAGCACGTTTACCCCATTTCCCATTTTCCTGTAATTTGTGTTTAAATTGTCAAGTGTGATTTAATTTTAAGCACATGCATTCCTGTCTAAGTGAAAATGGATCCGTTGTGTGAAGTAGATAAATTTCCTTTTCCTACAATTTCCTTTCCTGCACTTTATTTCAAATTGGTTTTCCTCCGCCTGTTCCAAGCAAGAGAAATAACCCTGCACCAGTGCACGTTGGTGTGATATCTTCTTTTCTGCAATTCTGTTTGATTGGTTTTCCCCGCCTGGTCTAAGCAGGAGAAATGAACTTGCACCAGTGCACGTTGGTGTGATACAGCAAGCCTTCGTAGTCTACTTCCAGCAATCTTATTTCTTTCAGTAAATGCTTATGACAAGATAAATGTATATTGATTGTTTCTTTATTCTTGCACTCTGTTAAGATCAGAAACATTCACTTTTTATGTGTGCAATTTGATTTAACAGTATAATAGCACTTGCAATAATTAAGCACTCATTTTAAGAATTAAATGCTAAGTGCAGGAAGCTCTAATATGGTGCAAGAACTAGTTTCTTGCCACGGGATCTGAGTGTTTTGAACCTAGAAAAGTTCAAGCCCTTGCATAAAGTAAAAAGCCTTTAGTAAAGACACCATTTATACCTTCTGCATAAATATCTGTTCCTGCACTAGTGCAAGCAAACTACAAAAGTGCAGGATAGATTAGGGCAAGAAGGAAATCTCTAAAGGAGCAGGTTTAAGGGCTCATCTGATGAGACTGCTAAGTGTCTCTACTAATCAAAAACACACACTCAGTAGTTAAACAATAATTAGCTAGAGTGATTTTATTTTATCTTTAATTCCCTCTTGCAAATGCATTCTTCCTTGTTCCAGTCTTACATTATTTTGATGGTTCAATTTGCCTTTTTCTCTTTTTAATTTGATTCTGCAATCTTTCCTTTAAAGAAAGTAGGGATTTATATTAGGAAGATTCATACCATCTCTGGAATTTCCTGTGCTTCGTCTCTAAGTTTACAGATCCCCCGGGTTGACAATAAAAGTGTTGAGGAGTTTTCTTAAGTGTAATTCCTGCACCCAACAACATGGTTAAATAAAAAAAATTACGGCCAAAAAATCCGCATTTTCACTTCTTTAGTGCTCCAAATCTCTCAAGCACTGGTGTGAATTTCCCTTATGTGAGGCGACCCACCGTCGATGCTCCCATTGCACGCACTGCTTCCGTCCATTCCCCACCATCTTGATTTCGAATTTTGGGAAAACGGTGGGAAAATTTAATTTTGCAAATTCTTCAGAAAATATGCCTCCTCGACGCCAAAATGTACATGTATTTTAATTGTTTCTCCATACTTAAACTTTTTATCGGATTATTTTTGTAAAATAACTTAAAATTTACCCTTAAAAAAAAAGATTCCCGCGTGGTGTGCTCGAGTCGCTCGGCTTGCACCCGTTCGCAGTGCTACCTGTAAATTTACAGGCCACACTGCGACCAGTGCTAATGATAACTGCATCATTTCCGGTGTGGTACCAAAATTTTGCACTGTGCTTTTTTTTAAAATACATAAATTGCGGTGTGGTCAGTTAACCGACCACACCGTTGACTATGTCCAAGTTCAGGAGGGTGGTGCATTGACAAAAATATGTGCCCCAGTGATAGTTTGGTCAGTGCACTGCCCTCCAGACACTAGTCCATAGTCAACAGTGTGGTCATGTAAACGACTGCATCATTGATCATGTATTGATGTCAGGAGGGTGGTGCGCTGACTAAACTATATGCCCCGGGGCACATATTTTGGTCAGCGCACCGCCCTCCCAATACTGGTACTTAGTCAACAGTACGATCGGTTATACCACTGCATTGTTGATCATGTAATGATGCCAGGAGGGTGGTGCACTGAAGAAAATATCCGCCCTAGGGTGAGTAGTTTGGTCAGCGCACCTCCCTCTCGAATTTTTACATAGTCAATGGTGCGTTCGGTTAAATGACCGCACCGTTGGCCATTAAATAATGTTTGGCGGTGCATTGATATAATTATCTGCCCCAAGATGGATAATTTCACCAAAACGCTATTTGAGAAAGTAAAATTCATGTTGTGCGGTGCATTGAAAATTTCCAGGCACATCGCGGAAGGTGCACGATAAAAACAGATGCACTGGTACTGGTGCATGACATTTTTTTTTTGGTGCACTGACTGTTTTTTTGTTTTTGTTTTCAAAAAAGTATATATATATATATATATATATATATATATATATATATATATATATATATATATATATTTTTAAATACATGTCTCATTTAATAAAAAAATTGTATTTAATATCTGAATCATTCAATGACGTCAAATGAGAGAAGAGAGGGAACATCAAGAACATATGGCAGACCAGTATAACGTGGTTTGCCTATGGGAGGCATGAGAGAGGGAGATACTTATGTACCCTCACCCTATTATGGCAGTCACCCAGGTGCTCCTAAGGGAGGTAGGCCTCCTAAAGTTATATGAGGAGGCTACATCCCTGAAGGGCCATAATGGGTTATTGTGACAACTTATCTTCAGGTGGAATGCCCACCAATAGGCTTTCCAGGTTGGTCCTAACCAGCGCTATGAGCCCATTGCAGAGGACATGTATTTTATTACTGGCCTATCTAGGAGAGGGTAGGATTTTCCCCCGTTCCCAGAGGTCCTCGTCAGTTATGCAATCGGGAGTTAGTTGGTGTACTCCCAGAGAAACATTAGTGTCGATATATTTTTCTTGCATATTTTCAGGTCTCTGGTGGTCAGTTACGTATTGCTTCGTTTGGTGGAGAGGAGGTGAGGTGCCTCTCTCTAATGCTATCTAAAATTTCACACCATACTAGTGATGGGAAACACATTAGTTGCCTGATTTTATTTTATGTTGATTCTTTATTACAGGCTCCACGACTTGAGAGGTGGTCTATGATTTTTTTGTGACAATACTGTACAACTTTAGAGAGATTTCGTGCTCAGGCACAAGGGAGGGTGAACTTTCCTTTTTATTCAGAGCTATTTTGTTTATTTTTTGAGAGGTTTCCAAAGACGAGGCCTACTTTTTTTCGGCAGCCTCATAGGTCGATGCTGCATGTACGAATGCAGATGTGGGGCCAGATGATGCCCAAGAGGGGCGAGTCTAACTTTGTCGCGAGGATATATCATGATGCATTGTTATTGTTATCCAGTGTTGATGATCATGCCTTTGTTCCGGTATCATGTCCGCATGCTGGTTTGGATTGGTGAGGGTGTGCCAACATCCTCTTGACAATTGATGAGACGCCGGATGATAGAGGTAATATTAATGTTTTCTTTAAATTTTTTCTAACATGTCCTTTAACTTATTTTTATTAAATTATTTAATGAAATTGTCTAATTATTGTTGTGTACTTATATATATTTTGTAGATGTTGGGTCATTTTTTGGCGATGAGATGCCACTACCACAAAATGATCCAGTGTGTAGATCCCGATGACAATAAGGATATGGCAGATGCGGAGGATCAGGATGGTGACAGACTTGGTCCTTGTGATCAAGTGCAGGTACCGGCGGGTGTGAGGTGTAGGCCTGACACTAGATTTAGGATGGATTTGGGTGACTAACTCGTTCGACTCCTAGTGGAGGAGGGAGTCAGGTCGACCACTATCAAAGAGATACAGGATGATGATAGGCTAAAAATGATATGGAGAGGCATTCCATGTGATATGTTGACCCTGATGCAGCATGTATTTGGAGCTACCAGCTCAGTGGCGTGGTTGAGGAGGGTCGTTCAACGTAGGCGTGGTGGAGATGCAGTACATTGATAGTCGAGCAACGCGTCATCTGATGATCATGATCAGGGGAGTGACCATCATTCACCTCGCACCTGAGATGAGTAGTCTGAAGCATCCAACAATCATGATCATGAGCAGGCTGCACCATCCACTCCGATTCATCATGAGCAACCTGTAGCATCCAACAGTCATGATCATGAGCAGGCTGGACCATCCACATCGAGTCATCATGAGTAGCCTGCAGCATCCAGCAATGATGATCATTAGCATGCTGGACCATCCACGTCTAATCATCATGAGCAGGCAGTTGATCCTGATCAGCATGAGACACCTCCAAATCAGTAGGCACGTGATGATTGGAATCTATCTGAGCTTGTCGAGGCTGCACCGTTGACTGAGCATTCCTCGACTAGTTACTATTGATGTACCACCAACTGATATTTGACATTTATATGTAGTTATATTAAAGTTGTATATATATATATATATATATATATGGTCCATGTATTTTATGTTCATGTTGCAATTGTACTTAATTTACATGTTGGTGATCATCATGATGTGTATATTGTTAGGTAATGTTAGATATGTTCATTTAATGTGCAAATTGCAGATAGATGTGTATGTGATAGCAGTTATTTGACATGAGATGTATATTTGATGTTTGTGTTGTGATGATGTTATACAATGCTTGTGTTTTGTTAGATGATCATGATTACAATGATTAGATGATGTTATTGAGTTTGAATGTGTTTTTTAACCGAATATGATGTTTGTACGATGGTTATCATGATCGTGATGTTTATTTTTAATATTAAATATGATATTTATTAAATATTATGTCGAGATTGTAATTGAAATTTTAATTTTAATTGTATGTCAAATTGTAATTGTAATTGTATGTAAAATATTTGTAAAATTTTAACTGTAATTGTAATATTTAATTTATTGTGAAATGATTGTAATTGTAATTGTATATATGTAAAATTGTAAAATTGTAATCGTAATTGTGATTGTATGTAAAATTTTAAAATTGTAATTGTAAATGTAATTTTAATTTTAATTGTACTTGTATGTGAAATTGTAAAATTGTAATTGTAATTCTAGTTCTAATTGTAATTGTACGTAAAATATTTGTAAAATTTTAATTGAATTAATGTGAAATGATTGTAATTGTAAAATTGTAATTGTATGTAAAATCCTAAAATTGTAATTGTATGTAAAATATTTGTAAAATTTTAATTGTATTAATCTGAAATGATTGTAATTGTAATTTTAATTGTAATTGTATACATGTAAAATTGTAAAATTCTAATTGTAATTGTAATTTTAAGCACATCTATCATGAAAAGAACACACATGAAGATATATTATCAGAAAAAGGTCTAGTTGGTGTTTTTGGGGTCATGCATCATGAGCTGACGACTTTGGAGGGAGAAGGGGCTAAAGGTACGGTAAAATTATCTTGAGTTGTGACTATCAGGGGGAGTTTTTGTATGGAAAGTGTTTTTTGGAGGTCATCGGTTTTCGTCTCATCACAAAAAATTTTGCTCTCTGGGGAGGTTGGGACTCCAACATATTTTTGGGACATGAAATGTAATTTCTCTGTTGACTATCCGTGGATGCGAGGACTGGTTCAACGGATTTCATCTCACCATCAGATAGAAATCATTGATCATGCTAGTCATTTTTGCTAGGCCAGTACAACTAATTTTGGGATACAAACAGTATTAAGATTATGTATTTGTATTGAACATATGATCCATAGGATCAACTACATATTGATGTTCCTGCCTGTCATTTTTGCAAGGCCAATACAACTATTTTTGGGATACCAATAGTATTAAGATTATGTATTTGTATTGAACATAGGATCCGTAGGATATATATGAATATGTAAGAACCACAAATTTTGTTGTTAGTGTAACCCACTTATTGTTATTATTGTACCCCTGTAACCCCCATATTGTTATTATTGTGCCCTTAAATTATTATTGTTAGGTCGGATAGGATTACATTGTGGCCCCACTAGGATTTCAATGTGGCCCCATGGACTCCTATATATAGAAAGGAGGTTTTGTAATTTGTATCATCCAAGAATTATTCATTAATGTAATGTATTGGAGGTTTCCCCCTCGAAGTGGCTTATTTATAAGGCATTGATATCTCTTTTCTTCTATTTTTGGAGCTGGTTTCACAACATTTGGTATCAGAGCTTTGAGATTCTAGGGTTTCGCTGCTTCAAATAGGTCAGTGTGGCATTTTCGCTATAATTTTTTTCTACAAAGGTTCGGAATCTGAAATTTTTAGAGTGCGAAGCCAAATTCTTGAGGAACATCCTTGCAAAATTTCAGACCTTGGTTCGCAATATTTTCGAAGATATGATCTATGCAAGTTAGGTCATTTTCCAGGCTCCTGAATTTAACCTAAACAGGTCATCGTGGGATTTTCGTAATAACGTTTTTTCTACACAGGTTCAGAAGTTCAATTTTTTAGAGTGCGAAGCCGAAATCCTGAGGAACATTTTTACAAAATTTTAGATATTGGTTCGCAATATTTGCGGAGATATGTTCTGTGGAAGTTAAGGCTTGTTGAGGCTTCTGAATTTCATCTCAAAGAGGTGATCGTGGGAAAATCTTCATAGCTCTCTCTCTGAGCATCGGATTTGAATTCTGTAAAAAGTGGCTGCAAGTAAATAGACTTTAGTGTTCGGTCTATCAATTTCAGAGCCAAAGGAGGTAATAGTGACACGTGGCAAGTCGTACAAGTTCTCTCTACTGAACTAGTCCAAAATTGGGTCATTGTGGGAGATTGGACATAAATTTGTCTTGAAGAATCCAAATCAGATCAGACCTGTGGCATTTGAAAGAAGCTTCAGAGGGCTACTACAGGGCTGAATGTCAGATATTGAGGATTCACAATTATAGAGATAATTCAATTTCAATATCGAGCTCCTCAAAAGAAAGTAAAAGGTGTGTATTTTTTTTTTTTTTCCGAATTGCATAAGTGTTATTTGAAGAATCAGGTTGAATTGATTCCACGGGCATATTGTAGAATATATATCAATATTGGATTCTAAAATGGCCCCTAAAAAAAATTCAACACCCATTAAGCCTTTAGAAGGCTCTACTATGACTCGTGAAGTCGAAGAATGACAACATGACATATCAAAATTACAAGAGCAAGTGCAACAAATTTCGCTCTCGCAAAGAACAAAAAAAAAATGAAATGGAAGTTTTGAATAAAGGCATGGAAAATAATATGGATGGTTTGAAGAAAGGCGTGGAAGCTAAGATGAATGGTTTATAAGCTAAGATGGATGGCATGGAAGTGGGCATGGAAGCTAAGATGGATGACATGGAAGCTAAGATCGATGAAAAAATGAAAGACAACATGGAAAACATAAAGAAGGATCTAAAAGTAGACATCGAAGGTTTGGCAAAGTTGATACAAGAAATGTTTCCTAATGGTGAAAAGATAGTAGAGGAAACTCATGATGAGAACAAAATAAATGTTAATCGTGATTTCATAAACTCTACTGTTGGAGGGATGAACCAACATATTCCAAAAATTGATATGAGAAATTTTGATGGATTCAAGGATCCTGTAACTTGGATACTACAGATGGAGCAATATTTTGATCTCAATAATGTGCAAAACACACAAAAGGTACACATTGCAACTTTACATTTAGAAAAAAATAATTTTTTATGGTATCGATGGCTTTGCTCACGTAAAAAAATTGTCACTTGGTCAATTTTTACAGAGGAAATGATATAACATTATGAGGATCCGAAGAGCAACACCTCCTTTAGCCAATTGATAAATATCAAACAAAAGGGTTTAGTGGGGGAGCACATTGAGGACTTCCAAAAATTGAATATAAGGGTAACTGATATTTCAGAAGAACACATGATTGATCTCTTCATAGGTACTTTAAAGGATAACATCCAATATGAAGTTCACGTTTTGGAACCTGATTCATTGGAAAGGTATTCAGGTTGGCCAGAAAAATTGAATGTAAAATTATGGCAACAAGGAAGCCTACCACTCACTTCTATAAAGAGGTAAGTGTTGCTAATCCTAGATTTTCGCAACCTATAAGGTTGAAACCACAACAATTAGAAAAAAAAATAACAAAAGGGATTTGCTACAGTTGTGATAGAAAATACACTAAAGGTCATAAGTGTGCTGAGAAGAAATTATTTTACATAGATTGTGAAGAGGAAGAAGAAAATGAACAAGAATCTTCAAAAGAAGAGGATATACACCACCAACCAACCCCAGAAGAGGAAGAAATGAGTCTGACCATATCATGTAATGCATTGGTAGGAATTACCACTCCTCAAACTCTCAATATAGAAGGATATATCAAGAAGAAAAAGGTAATAGTGTTGATTGATTCAGGTAGTACCCATAATTTTATTCATTGTAAGGTGGCCAAGGAATTGAATTGTTTCCTATACCCAACACCAGAATGTCAAGTGATGGTTGCAAATGGAGGAACTATAAATTGCTATGGAAAATGCCATAATATCAAGCTAACCATGGGGAAATATTTATTGAATATTCCAATGCTTTCCATTCCTATGGGAGGTGTTGATGTTGCACTCGAAGTATAATGGTTACAATCTTTGGGGATGGTAGCTTTTAATTTTCAAGAGCTTTTCTTGATTTTTTTTTTCAGAAGGAAAGCAGGTCGAATTATGGGGTATTGCAGGGAAGCTAGGAAAGATAATAAGCTCTAATGTCATGATAAAGCTTCTAAAGAAAGAAAAAAGAGGCGTAATTTCACAATTATGCTCACTAGAAGTTTCAACACCAAAATCATCTATTTCTTCAGATCTCCAAAAAATTTTGGACAATCATTCCAAGGTGTTTGGAACTCCAAAAGGACTCCCACCTATTCGTGATCATGATAATTCTATTCATTTGATTCCAGGAAGTTTTCCTCCAAACATCAGGCCTTATAGATATCCATATGTCCAAAAGAGCGAAATTGAACGTACGATTGCAGAAATGTTAGAGGCTGGTATAATTCAACCTAGTAAAATTTCTTTCTATACTCCAGTAGTATTGGTACACAAGAAGGATGGATCATGGTGCATGTGTCCATATTATAGGGAGCTCAATAAGCTCACCATTAAAGATAAATTTCCCATTCCTGTGACTGATGAATTACTGGATGGATTACATGCATAAATTTATTTTACCAAGTTGGATCTTCATTCAGGATATCATCAAATTAGAATGATGACTAAAGATATTCCGAAAAAAGCCTTTCAAAATCATGAAGGTCATTATGAATTTTTGGTCATGCCTTTTGGCCTTACCAATGCACCTTCTACATTTCAAGGGTTGATGAATTCCCTTTTCAAACCCTTCCAGAAAATTTTTTTTCTAGTATTTTTTGATGATATACTAATCTACATCAGGTCTTGGAAGGATCATATTCAACATGTTGACAGGGTGCTCAAACTATTGCAGGAGAAAAAATTATATGCAAAAACATCCAAATGTTTCTTTGGAGTGCAAGAGGTGGAATATCTAGGTCATATTGTATGTCATGAGGGTTTTAAGGTAGACCCTAACAAAATTAAAGCCATTAAGGAATGGAAAGTCCCCACAACCATAAAGCAATTGTGAGGATTTATTGGGTTAATAGGGTATTATCGTAAGTTTGTTAAGAATTATGGGATAATAGCAGCATCTTTAACAACATTATTGAAGAAAGATGCATTTACATGGACTCCTGAAGCAACTAATGCCTTTGAAAATCTTAAAGAAGAAATGTTCCTAGCACCGGTCTTAGCTACACCAGATTTCACAAAAACCTTTATTGTGGAATGTGACGCCTCAAGAAATGGAATTGGTGTTGTTTTAATGCAAGAAGGAAGACCCATTACTTTTGAAAGTCGTCCAATCAAAGGAAAGTATTTACAGAAATCTATTTATGAGAAGGAAATGTTAGAAATACTGCATGCACTAAAGAAATGGCGAACTTACCTAATGGGAAGACACTTCAAGGTAAAAACTGATCATGATAGTCTTAAACACTTCCGGAACAAAGACTATATTTAGAAGAGCAGCAAAAATGGGTCACAAAGATGTTGGGTTATGACTTTGAAATAATCTACAAAAAATGGAAGCTAAATGTTGTTGCAGATGCACTCTCAAGAAAGAATGAAGAGGTGGAAGCATTGCTTTGTGCCATTTCTATTATCCAACCAGATTGGATAACCGAAGCAAGAGATGAATGGAAGAAGGACAAAGATGTATGGACACTCATTCAAAAGTTGCAGCAAGATCCTAGTACATCTGATACATTTAGTTGGAAAATGATTCCTTATGGTACAAAGATCGCTTATATCTTTGTAAGAATTCCCAACTAAAACAAAAGATTCTTCTGGAATTGCACACTTCTCCTTTAGGAGGACACTCAGGATTTTTAAAAACTTACCACAGGGTGAAGAAAGAATTTTTCTGGGATGGCCTTAAATCTGATATTCGAAAGTTTGTGGCGGAATGTTTGGTTTGCCAGCAGAATAAAGTGGAAACAATTAAGACCCCAGGACTTCTACAACCTTTATCCATTCCCAGTCAACGTTGGGAGGAGATTTCAATGGATTTTATCACAGGTTTACCTAAGTCCAAAGGAAAGAGTGTCATCATGGTGGTAGTTGATAGACTTACCAAGTATGCACACTTTTGTGCATATCTCATCCATTTAAAGCAAGTACAGTTGCTACTACATTTATGGATAGAATTCAAAAGCTACATGGAAGCCCAAGGGTTATTGTGAGCGACAGAGATCCCATTTTTACCGGAAATTTTTGGACGGAGTTATTTTCTTGTTTGGGTACTCAATTAGCTCATAGCTCATCTTATCATCCTCAATCTGATGGTCAAACTGAGATAGTAAATAAATGTTTGGAAGGATATATTTGTTGTTTTGTATCTGATAAACAAACACAATGGGTCAAGTGGTTACCTCTCACCGAATGGTGGTTTAACACTTCCTTTCATATTGCAGAAAAAATGACCCCATTTATGGCACTTTATGGATATCATCCACCATCCATCATATCATATTTAAGAGAAAATTCGAAGGTTCAAGGAGTGGAAGATCACATTGAGCATCAAAAAGAAGTTCTCCAACTCTTAAAGGATAGCCTGAATTTGGCACAAAATCGAATGAAACAACAGGCAGATCAACATTGTAGCGAGAGAAGTTTTGATGTAGGAGACTGGGTATTTTTATGGCTACAACCATACAAACAAATGTCGCTCAAGCAAGCTAATAAGGATAATAAATTATCGCCAAAGTACTATGGTCCTTACAAGGTGTTGCAAAATATTGGTACTATGGCATGCAAATTGGAGCTTCCTGCATATTCACGAGTGCATCTAGTTTTCCATGTTTCATGCTTAAAGAAGGTTATAGGTGAAAATATTCTTGTTCAAACAATATTACCAAAACTTGATGATGAAGGAAAAATCATATTGGAACTTGAAGAAGTCATGGAAACAAGAACTCGACAGCTACGAAATCAATCAATTTCAGAGTATCTCATCAAGTGGAAGAACTTACCTACTAAAGATTCTACATGGGAGGATGAGAATTTTATACAGAAGCACCTAGAGCTACTCAAGCGTTGAGGACAAGACTTTTTTGAAGGAGAGGGGCATGTTAGGTCCCTATATTACTAGTATAGTCCCCTATTGTTGTTAGTGTAACCCCCTTATTGTTATTATTGTACCCCTGTAACCCCCATATTGTTATTATTGTGCCCTTAAATTATTATTGTTAGGTCAGCTAGGATTACATTGTGGCCCCACTAGGATTACAATGTGGCCCCATGGACTCCTATATATAGAAAGGAGGTTTTGTAATTTGTATCATCCATGAATTGTTCATTAATGTAATGTATTAGAGGTTTCCCCCTCGAAGTGGCTTATTTCTAAGGCGTTGATATCTCTTTTCTTCTATTTTTGGAGCTGGTTTCACAACAAAAGGGACTTCTGGAATGTGTCTTAAAGTTTTTAAATATGAACTGGTACATAATATAAACCAGTGTTTTTTCATTCTTATATATATATATAATCTAAAATTGTAATTGTAATTGTAATTATAATTTTAATTGTAATTGTAAGTGAAGTTGTAAAATTGTAATTGTATGTAAAATATTCATAAAATTTTAATTGTATTAATGTCAAATGATTGTAGTTGTAAAAGTGTAATTGTAATAGTAATTGTATGTAAAATTCTAAAAGTGTAATTGTAAATATTGTAATTGTATGTGAACTTGTAAAATTGTAATTGTAATTGTAATTGAACGTAAAATATTTGTAAAATTTTAATTGTATTAATGTGAAATGATTGTAATTGTGATTGTATATATATAAAATTGTAAAAATGTAATTGTGTGTAAAATCTGAAAGTGTAATTATCATTGTAATTGTATGTGATTGTAAAATTGTAATTGTAATTGTAATCTAATTCCAATTGTAATTGTATGTAAAATATTTGTAAAATTTTAATTGTATTAATGTGAAATGATTGTAATTGTAATTGTATGTAAAATTCTAAAATTGTAATTGTAATTGTATGTATTGTCATCATTCGATTTTATTAAAATTTTTAAATTTGTAAATTTGTAAAATTGTAAATTAATTGTCAATTTTGAACCATAACTACCATAAATATTGTTAAATTACCATAATTGTAAAATTGTAATTTTGTATGAATATAAATCATAGTAAAATAATAAATCTAGAATAATATGAATTTTTGTAACATAATAAAGTTTAGAAAATAATGCAAATAAAATCATGCACTTTAGAATTATCATTATTTTATTATAATCTTGCATACAAAAAAAAGAACTTTATACAGTACGCCATTGTTTTCGAGATCAACATAATTGAAAATTATCAAGTGAAATGATTTTAACATTAACACAATGAAAATTACCAATTAATTCAAAATACATATTATAATGTTTCAAAAAAAAGATTTTTAGTTATAAGGTAATTAAGTCTTCTTCTTTATGAAAACTCATCTTAAAAAGTATAAATGATGAAATAACTCATGTACCATATCACTATAATTTCTCATGATCACCCTCATTATCTTCCAGCTCGCTTGGCATGAAAACACTATTGTTCTCAAAAATATGTTTTGATCTAGGGTCATGTCTCAATACGAACCACAAATCCCTATCCAACACATCTGGGTAAAAAAACACCTGGTTGCAGTGTTTGGGGAAAACATAGGGCTCCTTAGCTTCATCCCACATCTTTCTAGAGTTGATACACATCAGTTGACTATCACGATATTCCTTTAAATTACTCCGATCAAAGGTGTCCCACCACTTGCACCTAAAAATAACAAATTGGAAAGAAGATAAATCCACTTCAATGATCTCTTGTATCTTTCTGACATAACCTAACATCCCTCATAATAGGTTTTGATCACGATGGCTAGATTGACTAGATTGATCAAACTCGACTTCCACTCCATAGTCTTGTGTCATGTGTCCATCATCGACATTTTCTGTGCGAAAATGGCGTCCATATTCCCAGATAGATGGGAACAAATACACCTATAAAAAATTTAAAAAATCATAGTCTCATGTGTCTTATAATAACCCAACAGTTAAAATATGAAATATAGATGTAATTACATTTCAAAGGTGCATTATTAATTTTAAAATGTACATAAATAGAGTATTACCAAGTGGGTGCACCCAATCCCTACATTTAGCGCATCCACTTCAGCATGCAGGTAACGACCGGTTGCATCAAATTTCTCTCTGACTTAGTCAGCAACCCAACTGTTGGGGCATATTTTTGGCATATTTTCTTTTAAATGATTGTGATAAGGCACACTTATACCATTCAACTGTTTGAATTCTTTCCTGTCACTATCCCATTTCATCCTCTTTTTTTCGTACAATGCGACCCACAGTTGTGTCACTTCGGAATTGTAAAGAAAGAATCTATTGATTGCTTCAATTTCTGCATTCGCTGATGAAATAAAACCGACATATAGTACATATGAGATAAAAATACACATTATATCAAAGTTCAACATGAATATTTACTTTGTGTAAATTTGAAAAATTATAAGTCGCTTACTCTTTATCAAGCTCCTTTTTCCATTCGTTTGGAGCAGCTCCCCTTCTCTTTTGTCTTGATCCCTTTCATCATCCCAAATCATCGCACCTGGTCTATTGTCGATTTGCTTGATGTACTCTCTGACATAATAGAAATACTCATACGATATGTACCTCTCTACCATAGACCCCTCGGGTTTAGCCCTTTGTCGAAAAAAACCTTTCAATTTCTTCATGTACCTCTCTAAGAAGAACATACAACAACAAGAAACCACCCCAACTAATTCAAACTTAGCTACTAGGTGGATTAGAAGATGAACTTGCAAGTCCATGAAAATCATTGGCAGTTCCTTCTCAAACATACAAACAATCTCAACTATCTCTTGACGCCACCATGGAATGCTAGCCACATGAATCTCCTTTGACATGATCCAACGTACAAATGAAGATAATATAGATATGGCACGTCCTAGGTCTTGGGGGAATTCATGTTTCAAACACCCACACACAAAAAAATGATAATGACACTGCAAAGTTATAAACATGTTCAATAATATACAAAATTAGTTATTGTTTATGATCCCTACATGGGATAAAATTTATTAATATAAAAAATAATAAAATCATGATTTTGACATTATACGTACTCTTAGAATATTCAAATGGTCATGTGATTTCAACCTCGATAAATGGTCATCCACGGTGAAGCAGTGCCGTAGTGAAGACCTATATGAAGATGACACCCTCACACCCATTATAAATTCCTTTGCCAAAGAAAGATCATATTTTTTTAGAATCCATTAGACATCACCTTCTTTGAAATACCATGAATTAGAGGGACTAGCGCCTGCCTCTGATCCTCTACTTTCTAATCGTCTTGGCCAATCTTTCTTTTTAGTTTTTGAAGTAATAAGATCTTTCCTAATAGTCATTGTGTCACTTTGTTTCGATGATATGTGCCTCCATAAAGTAGATGATTTTTTTTTAAATATATGCATGGGATCTAATAAGTGGGTAATCTTAAGATTCTCATAATATGGGAGGTTATAAAAGATAGATTTATAGATTTGAGGCTTCTGCGATGAGTACTTTGTGTAGAGAAGTTTTCTGGTTTAATCGCATCCATTCTTGTTGATTTCATTTAATCGCATCCATTCTTGTTGAAATCAACAAGAATGGATGCGATTAAACTGGAAAACTTCTCTACACAAAGATAGATTTCCTGTTCATCCCAATGTGAAATTTCTCAACATAGGTGTCGAAGAATTTTGGATCATCTAATATAGGCTCCCCATTTGAATCAAACATTTCTATGAACTCCTTCTCCTTCTCTCTCTCATATGCTCTAAGCCATTCAACTGGTGTCGTTAGTGGAGGCATTTTGGTTCTCTCTCGTTTACCATTGAAAGCGGATGATGATCTTTTGTAAGGGTGTTCTTCTGGGAGGAATACCCTGGAAGAGTCATACATTGTCTTTCGTAGGTCGTTGGACCATATAGCTTTCAGGGAAGGTCCACAACATTTACATCCAAAATACCCTTTTGTTACAAGACCTGCGATATTTTTGTATACAATATATATGCATGACACATTAAAGAATATCATGAAGATCAGAACAATTACAATGAATTAAATAAATAATATGCGAAAGAATATTGTTACGTATATAAACAAATCGATAAACATGTAATTTACCAGAGAAAACTCATAAGCCTGGATAATCATGTGTCATGTAAGCACATATGCAATACAACGTAAAACTCCTCTTTACTACGATGGGTCTTGATACATCATATACATTTATCCCATACCATAATTCCTTCAAGTCATCTACCAGTGGTTGTAAGTAGATATCCATATTCTTCACAGAACAACCATGGGGGGACCATGAGAGCCAACATAATATGTTCATTCTTCATAGAACAACCATGGGGGGATATTTTTATTAATCACTACTACAGGCCAAATAGAATAGCTGGTGTTTTGTAGGGAATATGGGTTGACGCCATCCATGGCTATGCTGAGTCGTAGACTTCGTACTTCATCCTTGAATTTTTCGGGCCATGTATACTCTATATGCTTCATGGCTATTGAAATTGCTGGGATTCACATAACTCCCAACTCACTTCTATGTGAGGCATGCCATCCCTGCAACATAACTAATTCTTTGCAACGAAAGAGCCTTTGAATCCTTGGGATTATATGCATGTGCCTCAATATCTTAAAAGGAGGACCACATGATTTGCCCTTATTTTTTGATTTATCATATCTGTCATGCCCAATGTTGGAGAAGAAATAGGTCTCGCAAGCAAGACTTAGGTTCAGATATTGGGGCCAACAAGGGAATCCACTGTAGTCTAGAACCATGCCGACATTGTCACCCTACTCCGGAGAGCAGAGAGTCTCACCCGAGGCATGCTGCGACCACATGCAGAAGGGGAATAGATCAATAGTGTTGGAAGGATCTGCAATTCGTGATTAATATAGAATTGATTTCACAAATATCATCATATACGCAAGAACATTCAGAAGATTGAGAAGATACTAAGAAAATAAAATTTTAAGAGATCACAAACATCATGCATGCATGTAACTCATATAATAAGACAACAACCTGCAAGTATATTGATAACCTTTAGCCGGATCCTCAGTTACATCGCTTCCACAGGAAGAGCTTGCAATTCTGTTACAGATGTCTCATAGGATAGAAAGATAGATAATAGAATCCTAGTAACTACAAATATATCATGCTCAGGAAAGATCTCTTCTGCAGCATCCGCTCGATCCTCTTCAATCCCTCTACATCTGTCTCTCCTCTTTCAGCTGGGTGACGGCTATTTATTCACCCACCATCGCAACTGCTAGTTCCTCTTGCGTTATTCTTCAGCTGCTTTCGGCTTCCCTCTTGTTGTCTACGAGTTCCGCTCTCCGTCTTCTGTTGTATCTTCTATTCGTCTGCACTTATTTGCATCAGATTCTTCAACTATCTCTTGTTCTCCCGCAACCTCGGTAGCTCCGCTACTCACCGTAGTTGCGGCTTGGTCGCAGCCGCCATGTGTCGATCCACAACCCAGAAATATATTATTTATTCAAAATTCAAAACAAGGGCCCCAACAGGCCTCGACCACAGTTTCTTGACTCGTCCCGAGTCAATCACAAGTCACTGTCTCTATTTCCATCGCCCCATCAGACCCTGTGCCCTGTTCTTGCTGTGCACCTTCAGTCTGCTGCCAAAACAAGGGCCCCAACTTCGGGACCTTGCTGAACGCTGAAGCCTTAAGCTCGTTGAAGGTCATCACAGCTTGTTGCCACCCCTGTAATAAGGCATCTATCTCTACGGAAATCTTGGTGACAGCTGCCTCCCCGACGGGCACTGGTAAAGTCTTGAACACCGTGCCGATTTGGGTTTCGACCTCGGCAGCTAATTGCTTCATTGTCTTGGCGTTGAGTTGGAGGGGCTGGAGGAGCTCTCGAATTGCTTGTTTGGCCATTGCCAAGCTTGCCTTTGTTTGTTGGATCTGGACCTCCAGAGCATCCGCCTGATCGTATAGCTGGTCCAACTACGAGGGGTCCGTGGCATATTGAATTTCTTTCAAAATTTGTTGCATTTGCACTAAAATGGGTTGAGTCTTTACCGTAAGGGCCGTTCAGCATTCTTGGAGACCTTTCAGGAGGTCGTAAGCATCGTGTGCTGCAGAGTTGAAAGTTTCCTGCATCTGGGTGACCTGGCCCTTTTTCTCTGTAATTTGTGCTGTATAGACTGCCTCTGGATCGGGCAGCGTTGGCCGTGCTGCTAACGCTGCTTGGAGCTCTCCATTTTCCTTGTGGAGGTCAGTTAATGCGACCCTGAGGTGGATGGCCTTCTCCAATATATCTGTTTCTGGCACATCTGTAGGTATCCGACTGTAGTGAGCTTCTATGGCTGGCCATAGTCATGTAAACACCCTGGCCACATCGTTTATCTGACCCTGGAGCTGCCCGTGTGTTGCTGTGAGCTGTTCGCACTGTTCAGTAAGCGCGGTGATCTGCTACTGTTGCTCTTCACACCTCTGCTGCAATTTGGAGTGAAGCCTTTCTGCATGTTGGGCTACCCTCTGAATAACGTGGTATAGCTGAGCCGTACCCCACGTCTCAAGTTGGTGACCCCTGAAGTACTTTGATCCGGCCGCCGTTCCTATAGGGGTTGCCCACTGGTAACTGCTTGGGTGGAGTGCTCTTGAGGGGACGACAGCGGGGTTTGATGAGGTGCTGAGTCTGCCATATGCAGGTCCGGCCGCTCCTGCTGATCTGTGTGGATGGTCTGTGAAAATAAAGTAAGTTTAGGTTGTGCCTCAGCCGTGTCTGCAAGAACTTGTGCCATCTGCGTAATTATATCAGAAAAAGAGACTTGGGGGTCCCTAGTGAGGTTGACCGGTGGCACTGCTACAATACTTGAGTCAACCTCGGCCCCGTGGTCCCCATTAAATAGATCTAGGATTATTGGGTTTGACATGGTGGCAGATGAGTTGGATGGTGCAGATGAAGTGGTAGGTAGAACGGTGCGTGGTGGTGGAAGCCGAATGTTGATGAAGTCGGAGGGGTCAATGGGAGGTAGAGGTGGAATCCCTCCTATTGCCCCTGTGTCAACGACTGGTTCTTCCTGTATAGGCACTCCTGGACTTGGTGGCCGGGGTGGATCCTCCTCAGTGAGGTCCACCACCGGACTCGACTCTATGGTTCGGGCCCGCTTGGCCTGAGGAGCTTCTAAGGGGTCGGTGGACTTGCTATTTTCCCCCATCGGGGTAGTCATCGGACTTGGTGAAGTAAATAAAACATTAGGGATGGGGGAGGTGATGGAAGTCGTATGGCGAAGCGGGGTGGACTGAGAAATCTGGAACTCAGAGAAAACAGGAAAGGGAATGGCACTGCTTGAGACAACCCAAGCCACTTCATTGAAACTGCATACCTCAGTGTTTAGGTGGCGAATGAGGGGGCCGCGCTGCACGGTGGAGACCTGTTGTGCCGCCTCCACTTCTGTTTTACCAGGTCGTTGCTGCAGTAGCATCTGATCAAAATTTTATGTGGGTACACTGCTTTGGATTTCCATCGCGACCCTCGGCCATGAAAAAAATTCATTGTGAAAGGCTATGTCTTCGAGCTGAAACTTCAGTGGCCGCATGTGAAATGTCTCCTCTGGCACACAAGTAGGTCAGAGGAAGGTATGCCTGTGGCTTACCCCGAACCATACTTGCTCGTTGTACTCGTCCAACAAGTTCTTGGGCACCCCCTGCTGGACTGCTACCACATTTGTCATTAAACCATACAAAATTTGAAATGCCTCTGCATTGACCTCTTTGGTGCTGGGGTCACCTGACACCTTCCACGGGACGAACCTCATTGCCAGAGGCTGACCCTCTACTATTTCTGCCTGTGTCCTGATGAGGGGAGTATGCCACTTCCACATGGAAAATGCAACTATCAAATACCCATAAATAAAGCTTGTGGCCCTCTTGTAGTTGTCTTCACATGCGTCAAACAGCTCCTTCAGAAGGAAGGAGCACCAGTTCAACCTTGACTCTATAGTCTCGGTCTTCTCAGCTGTCTGTCCATCATATTATCAGTGGAGTCTATAGCCCTAGGGTTTCTAGGTGCCTTGTGCTGTTTGTTCGGCCCTCTCCTCACTGAGCCTTTTGAGTTAAGTTCGAGTCACTCTGATCTTTATCATTTCAATTCACTGACTGATTGAGTTAGTCTTTCTCTTGATTCTTCATGTCTTTGGTTTTTTGGATGATCACTTTTGTTTTCATTTGACTCTCCATTCGTCACTTCGAGTATAGATTACATTACTCATTGGATCATTTTGAAAGCCCTTTGTTTGTTTGTAA
This sequence comes from Pinus albicaulis, assembly GCA_034641835.2. Lineage (NCBI taxonomy): Eukaryota > Viridiplantae > Streptophyta > Pinopsida > Pinales > Pinaceae > Pinus > Pinus albicaulis. The sequence continues at coordinate 694,654,767 of CM076575.1, forward strand.
GAGTGCATCATTTTTTTGAGTGCGTTTTATGTTTGTATTGCATAGATCTCTTTGTTCAGATCGTTACATTCGTAGTACTCAAAACTAGTATTTTTTTTTCTTTTTAGTGTAACAGTGCATTGTGTGCCTCATTCAACTAAAAAGACAAAAAATTGCATCCTTTCTCTTCAATTGAAAATGAAAATGTTCTTTTGCATTACTAGCTCTTAGCGAACTAGGACAAAGTTTTATTTTTCTCATTTGGTTTTATTAGATGCATTAGTGAAATTATTCTTATGTTTCAATTGATTGCTACTTTGTCATAGATTCCTATCCTTCTCTTAGCTAGCATTCATTGAATGGAAATTATGTTCTTTTGCATGTAGTGTGCATTTAGGAATTTGAGATCACATTTGGTAAGGCCTTGAAATCACAACATTAATTCAAGATCAACCTAAGGAAGCATTGAAACCTAACGCACATATTTTAGAGGTCTAGGTTAGTGACGTGTTCTGGCATCGTTAAACCTAGTAGCTGTCCTTCGCCATCTGGCATTAGAAAACACTAGTACCGACTTATGCTCCCCATACAATCGCGTATATAAAGGGAGACCCTCATAGGTTGCAATCCTTTATCGATAGGAAGCTGAGTTTTTCGCCCTGTAACCATGACACACCAAACACATCATTCAAGGAGACTACCTACACATATGTCAAGTCCTTGGTCATTTATATTTCATTTTATCACTAACGTGTATATGGTAGTTCACGGAAACTTGGTAGACCCTGTTGCTTAGATTACCTGAGTAGTCATTTTGGTATTCTCGTGACTCTCTAAAAGTGAAAAGATCATTGAGCACTTTTCCTTTCACACTCGTTCAATCTGAAAGTGACCAGAGTTGTCTTTTGCCTATTTCTTGACTCTTAAAACATGAAACAACAAAGTTTCATTTCAATGTCATAAAATTAACTGCCTACGATCACAGTCATGTTACAAATATTTTCTTGGCTTGTTTTTAGTAGCTCCTTAGTGTCTGATCTTGAAGCCTCGAATAGGCTATCTCATTTTCTTCTTGTTTTGAAACATTATCACAGTGGCGGAACCACCAGTTTCGTCGTCGTCTTCATTGCCTCCTAGTGGTGGTCCTTCTCTTGACGTTTCTTTGGAAACACCTCAGTCCACTAGGTCTGTCGAGTTCTGGCAGTCTTTCCTTCTGAGTATCTTACCTCTCACTACCCGGTCTCCTCCTGAAGGGTCATTTGATATCAATTTGCAACCTCAGGGTGCTTGTTCTGGTTTTGGGAGTGAGGAAGAATTCCCTTCCCTTACTTCGGGTTCACTGCTATTAGTTGTTGATTTACGTACTAGTCCTCGTCATCTTTCGACGATCTTACAACCTCGTTAGACATGGATTCTTTGAGTCCTGTTGGCAGTGAAGAGCTTCATGTTTCTATCGGGGAGTATCATCTCTTCCTAGAAGATTTTCCATATGTCTCTTGTTATCACCAAATTGAGTCCTGTTGGGCTGCTTCAATGGTCAACTTAGAGTAACTATTTCAAACCACTTATAACTGGAAATTAGCCTTTCCAGTCTAAGAGGGATCTCTCAAAATAACAAAGGGTATTCAATGAAAAAATTGAAAGTATATGGCTAATTCTGAATTGGATTGAATATGTTTTTGTGTGGGTGAAAGATGTATAAGGTTTACTACCATTGGGATTATGGAGTCAATATAAAAACTAAGTCACAAGACAATCTATCTCATGGAAGTTGAGGCAATTGTGTTCTTATAAAGCCACACATGAAGGATAGAACAATAAGCTATATGCATACAAGAAGTTGGAGCATGTCACCATGAATTCCAAGCGATTATACATAAGCAAACTAGTAAAGCATGAAAAAACAACAGACTAGGTGTATAAATGGAAGTTGGAGCATGTAATCATGAATTCCAAGTGATCATACAACTAGAAAACTATAGAGAAATTAAAATTATGATATAAGAAACATACATAAGAACACATAGATGAATCTCAGGTCTGAAATAAGCTGTTGCAACTGTATATTATTGATAGACAAAGATTACAAGAGTAGTGCCTTCATAACATCTCCCCACCCTTTCTAACTCTAAAAATATATCCTTTATAGAGTGAGGACTCATATAAATGATATGCCACCTTAATCCCCTTGATTTCCCACCTTAGAGACCTATTTCAAACATGATTCCATCACTTGGAGACTTCCTACGGATATTTCTGTTTTGCAGAGTTTGAATACAAAAAGGACTCTTCTTTCATTAATAATTCAAAAAATAAATTTAATAACCCTTATCAACTGAAACCAACTGATTTTATGAGTGTACTAGAGTTTTTATGTGTCATTATGCCACGTGGATGCTGAGCTAGACCTCCTCCAAGTCGAAATTTTTACAATTTTTTCACAAATCTGGTTAGTGAAAAATCTGAAAAATAGGCTTCAAAGATGAGTGTATAATTTCCAAACCTTGATGGCTTTGCTGAAACTGAGAGAGTTTTTGTAGATGGAACTGTGTTGAAGAAAAACCTCTTTCATATTTCCAAAATACTTTTTCATTTTCTCAAAAACCTTAAAAAACAACTCACTACAAAAACAGGGCAGTTTCGCAGCGTGCTTTCGTAGCGTCCAAAAATAGCTTTTAAACTCAAAATTTCTGCTCTTTAGCTGTTCCAGGGTGTTCATCATGACCTAACACCCCATAAATACCATTTCCTCTCCTTTAAAGCCACAAAAAGTGATCTTAAAATAAAAAATACAGCTACAGGTGTTTTCGTAGCGTTTTCCTGGCTTTAAGCCTAAGAAACGCTACGAAACTGTGTAAAACTGTGTAATTTCTAGATTTTGACTTTGCCTAAAAAAAGTAACCTCCAGCTGTAGAAAATTGGTCTCCAACATGCCATTAACCTCTTAAAACATAATCAAACTCAATTTAATATCCTTGAGGTGTTTCCTCTTCAAAAAACATCCTTTTCACCTTTACCAAGTTATTCATCACTAAAATGACTCTGTTTTTTCTGAAAACATAGGGTTCAAAGATGAGATTGTTTCTCCCTATCCTTGATAGATATTGAAAAAATGAAGGAGGTTTTTTTAGGTCAGTATGTCTTGAAGAAAAAACTCTCTTGGGTTTTTGAAACACATCTCCAGCTGTCTAGAATCGACATTCTAAAAACATGTATAAAACAGGAAAATTCCGCATTCTGAAAATAGGGCTGAAAGAAATCCATGTAGCTCCCAATTTGTAGCACCTTTGAGAAACGTGAAAGAGGTTATTGTTAAATTGTAAGTTATTGAAAATAACCTCTCTCATTTTCGTAAAATAATTCTCTGGTTTCCCAAAAAACACCCTTGAAGTTGACTGCTCAAAGTCATAAAATAGAGAAATGCTTCATATTCGCTACGAAACTATCAACAATTTCATAGCGTTCTCTACTTATTTTACACTAAATTCGCTATGAAAGTAGGGATTATTGGCTAAAATGACATTTTCAGAGTTGTAATCTTGGGAAATCAATTATGTCAGCAAATGATGACTGATGGAACATGATGTGACCTATATGGAGGTGGTTTTGAGATGAAAAGATGGTAGTCTTAAAACTTAGGATAAGTTAAATATGAAAAAATGAAATTTCATATGCCAACTTGAAAAAGTTTTAAGGATTCCTTCCCTTTTGAGGAGTGAAATGTATGACCATGTGAAGTAATGAATCACAAAATTATGAGTGATAACATCTCCAATCAACCTTCCCCACAATCGGTGTCTCTTCCACCCTGTTGTCGTACTTTGGGTCATATCCTTTCTGGTGTTGCATCCATCACACAGTTCGGTACATCAACTTCCACAAGAAACTCATCTATTAATGTATCTATAATATCACCTTCGACACCCATCTTGTCAGCTTTTGTTAAATCTATCCCTGGTCCGACCCACCGTTTGTGTGGCTTCATCTGCACCGATTTTTCGTACGACTCCATTGTGAGGGTCTGTTGTTGTTCGCATGTCTATCTTTATCAATCCTACAATGCCTATTAGGCCCACCGTGAGTGGATCATAGCCTCGTACTGTGGAAATACCATCTACTTTTATTGCGCCTATGGTTTCTATTTCTATTCCTAGTAGTTATACATTCGATGACTATCTGTTAGCTATTCAGCAATGATATGCTCCCTCTCTAGGTCCTTAGCAGTAGAGTTCCACACCTCAGGGTTCTCAGTAGTACCAAGTTTCTGGAAATCCTCCACATCATTATGATGTATATGGTAATCCCATATATTTTCCTCCGATTGATCCCAATCAGATTGTTTCCCAGCTGGGACAACCCTCGAGTTTACAAGGACAACCCTTTCAAGGAAAACCTTCGGTCCAATAGGGACAACCCTTTGGTCCACAGGGACAACCTTATGGTCCGCAAGGAAAAACCTTATAGGGACAATTTTCTACCCAAAAAGGACAACCCTACGGTCTTGTTGGTCAACCTCAATTTCAATCGGGAGCATCTTATGTTCCCACGGGGAAAATCTGTCCACCATAGGGACAACCTTTTGTGCAACAGTAGCAACCTTACGTTCAACAAGGCCAAACTTTTGTACAACAAGGAAAATCCTACGCTCCTGTGTTGGGTCAACCTGGTTTTCAGGGGCAACCTAGCCCATCCCAACCATCGAGCCAACCTCTTCAACAAGGGCAACTCGGTGGCCCTCAGTATCCAGGCCAACCTGCCTCGCAGGGACAACTTGCCCAACCTCAGCATCCAGGCCAACTTGCCCCGCAGGGACAACCTGTCCAACCTCAGCAGCCGGTTCAACCTGCTCCATAGGGACAACTTGATCAACCTCATGGCACTAATTACCCTCCTCAAGGTCAATTTCAGGCGGTATATAGTGTGCTCCAAGGTTTCACTTATTATCCTCAAGGTCAATCCCAGATGGGGTACAATCCACCTCAAGGAAATTCTTACATTCCACAAAAAAATCCATATATTTCTAAGCAAGGACCTCAATGGTATGCTCAAAATCAATATCCCGGTCCTCAACCCATGTATGGGTAGAACTATCAGGCGTATAACCCCTATGGAAAGAATCCTTCAGGACAAAACATATGGGGACAAAATTTATCTCAACCTGGGTGGAATTCTAATACTAGTCTTTATCAGCGACCTGCAATGCCTTTTAATCCTCAGTTGCATTTTCTCGCTACGTTGGAACTTCCTGATGTGTCGAAGTTGATGAATGATCCGATCCTTCATAACCCCTATTGGCCTCCAATTCCAACCAAGATTCCTAGTGATTGTCCCAAGTTTGAGGGCAAGTCTGGAGAAGACCCCCAAGCGCATGTTATGACGTACCATATTTGGTGTTCCTCTAAATCTTGGGTTGATGATTCTATCCGACTCTATCTTTTCCAAAGGACTCTTACTGGTGTCTCTGCTAAGTGGTATATCGAGTTATCTCGTGGTGTCTTCCAAGATTTCAACTCTTTATCCATGGCATTTCTCACGCACTTTCAGTTTTCAGTTTGGTATGAAACCAGGATGCATCTCCTCACATCCTTAAAGCAAGATAGAGCTACTCATATCTCAGATCATATTCATGAATGAAGGCATCTTCGCCACCTGATCAAGTTCGATATTCCTGATCAGCTTCTAGCTGATTGGTATACTATCTCCTTCGTTGCTCTGATTGCTAAGGACATTGCTATGGGGGCATGTGTCACTAAGGAACAAGCCATTACTCATGCCCAGTACATAGATATTGTGTATTCTCAATCTGGCACGTTGTACGAACTCTTGCCTGATGCTCCTAGACCTGGAAATTCCAAAGCACCGGTGATGCCATCAATTGACGATATCATTGGTTCTGTGTCTCAGACTTCTCGAAAGTCTCCTCCTCTGAATCCTGGGAAGCAAAAATCCACTCCTAATGATACTGCTTCTTAGCTGACCCCGAATTCTGGTAAAACCGTGGAAGTGAATGTTGTTCAGGCCAATCTAGTGGATAAAACTTCCAAGGGAAAAAACAAGGGTAAAACTAAGGCCAAAGTCGATATCCCGAAATAGGATTCTTAGAAATATCGTGTTGATGATGGTTCATAGCGTAAACCAAAGTATCCTTGCTTGATCTATGACGAAGAGCAATAAACCAAGGACTATCCTCGATGGGCCAAAGTGATTCGATTGCTCAAAGGCACCCAAGGAACTTCGGTTGTTCTCAAAGAACCATTTCCATCACAACAGACCCGGTTGGTAGAGTAACCTCTGTCCTCTGCCCCATTTGGCTCTCAGGTTTTCATGCTGAATGGTTTTGCACCTGTTTCTATTGCTACCTAGTCAAAATATTATACCAAACTGCATCATGCAATAGGGAAAGAGATGACTAAAGGTCCTCTTCCTCCACCTACTTCTGGCCCTCTTTATATTGAAAGGCCTAGTACTGAGCCTGCTGTATGGCCACCTTCCAATGGTGTACTCCGTAAGTATTCTTACAATCCTAACACCCGTGCTACTAAAAATTATAGTATTGTTGAGGATTTGGCTCAGTCATTGTCTGCTATGTCTGCATTAGAGGTACTTCAGAGTTTTCCATCTCAACGAAGGCTTTGTTATCTCCCATTGGTGGGGTTGATCCTGTTGATTCGAGCCTTATAACTTTTGACTTGGAGAATTTCATCCCACGTCTCCCTCACCAACTTGCACTCATTATTCAAGTTGGGATTAATGGACTAAATATCCATCGAGCATTCATGGATGAGGGTGCATTTACGTGTGTCATGTCAACTTCCTATTGGAAAGATATCAGTTCTCCAGCTCTCAATTTGTCTCCAAATGCTCTAGAAGTGTTTGATGGAAGAGAATATAAACCTCTTAGTGTTCTTTCTAGTTTACCGATCACTCTATAAGGGAGAACAATCAATGTTGATCTTGAAGTAGATGATGCCAAGCTCAATTACAATCTTCTCCTCGATCATAGTTGGACTCATGCCATGCTTTGAATTCCATCCACTCTCTTTCGTGTTTTTCGATTTCCACACAAAGGAAAGATTGTTACTGTCGATCAGTTGTATTTCTTCACTTCTTCATCTTCCAAGAGAAACATTTTGTACATAGATCAAATTCCTATGCCTTACGATAGCATAGGGTTGGGTCTCTTCAAAGATCCTGCCCTCATGGGTATTTTTTCTCTTCCTCCACCAAACACTGTTCAGGTTAATATGATCTCTAGGTCTTCTGATCTGTGGATCATCCCTTCGCCCGAGGAGATTGGTTCATTTGGAGATTCAATTTCGTTAAGTCCGATCAAAATTGATTATTGTGAACTTATTTCGGCTTCGGATCCTCTGCCTCCTGATAATGCTCCTTTGGGCATGTCTCTTGACACTTATTCTCAATCCCCTTGGCTCAGCGATTGGGATTTTCCTGATCCCTTGAGAGAGATATTTCCCTCCGATGAGGCCATCGTGGAAACTATGTCTCTCGAGGATCCTCCTTGGGATGATAGTCATCATCGTTCCTTGTTCATGCCTGACCTTAGGGCCATGTCTATGTGTCTCGAGAGTTTTTCTTCTCAGGTTCCTTCTCCTCCACTTCAAATGCCTAGCCTGACACATGAAGATTTTGCGGAAGGTAAATTGAGCAGCATTACATAGATGATGCCTATTGACATCTCCGTTAAACCAAGGGTTGTCAAGAACATCCATATTGGGGTGACCTGTTCTCCTGATGAGATCCAGGTCTATACTAGTCTCTTCTGCAAGTTTTGCGATATTTTTTCATGGTCTTATGAAGAGATGCCCAACATCAATCCAAGTATAGTGGTTCATGATATTCCTACCTATCCTAGTGTGAAGCCTATTCGTCAGCGCCTTCATCCTGTGCACCCTAGAAAGGCTTCCGCTAAGGGAGAAGTTGAAAAACTTCTTAAATCTGGTTTTATCTATCCAATTTCCTTGATAGAATGGGTTTCCAATAATGTTCCTATAGATAAGAAATAGGGTACCATTCTTGTCTGTGTTGATTACCATGACATTAACCTTGCTTTCCCTAAGGATAATTATCCCACTCCTTTTACTGATCAAATCATTGCTGATTGTGCTTGGAGTGAGATATTTTCCCTTATGGATGGGTTTTCTAGGTATAACCAGATTAACATCCTTCCGGCTGATCAACATAAGATTTCCTTTATCTGTCCTTGGGGTAATTTCTCTTATAAAATTATCCCTTTCGGTCTGAAAAATGTTGGGGCTACATTTCAGCGAGCAATGCCATATGCTTTCCACGATATCAAGCTCATTTTTCAGCCTTACCTGGATGACCTTAAGCGTAAAGACCATCCTGATCATCTCCATCATATTTTTCTCCGCTGTTGACACTATAACATCCAGATCAATCTGCATAAGTGCGTATTTTGCATTGATTTTGGTAGACTCTTAGGTTTTATCGTTTCTAAAGACAGGATTCATCTTGATCCACTCAAAGTTGAAGCTATCGTTTATCTCCCCTCTCCTTCCTCCTTACATTAGCTGCAGAGTCTGCAAGGGAAGGCCAACTTCTTACGCCATTGTATACTTAAATATGCCAAAGTGGCCAAAGGATTTATGCGATTACTAAAGCAAGGTGTCTCATTCCTTTGGGATGATATCACCCAAAATTCCTTCGATGCACTAAATACATTGCTCGTCAATGCTCCTCTATTGCGTCATCCAAATTATCATCACAATCGATCCCTCTATTTGGTCGCTGCGTTTAGCATGATTGCCATGGTTTTGGTACAAGATGATGATGATGGTGATGAACATGTCATTTATTATCTGTCTCATAACCTTCTCGATATTGATATGCGATATGCACATGTTGAGAAGTTGGAGTTAGTTTTTGTTCAAGTTGTTCAACGTTTTTGTCACTATATCCTGTTACGCACAGTGACTGTGATTTCTGATTGCAACCCTATGACTTACATATTGACTCGTCAATTGCTGGGGAACAAGTACTCAAAGTGGAGTTTCATCCTCCAAGAGTTAGATTTGGAGTTCACTACCGCCAAGTCAAAGAAGTCATTAGTCCTCGCTGATTTGATTTGTTCTCTCCCTTCCGATTCCGCTCCATCTGGTTCCGAGGAATGCATTCCAGATGACACACTTTTTCTGATTAGCACCCTTGATCTTTGGTATGGTATATCATCATATATCTTTAAACTTTCACCTTCTGATTTGAGTTGACAACGAATGCTCCCCAACGCATCTGTAATTAATCACAACCTTATCTCATAGTGAGGGATACATTCTACCGCATCGGAGTTGATTCCATTCTCCACCAGTGTTTGAATCTCGAGGAGGCTGAAAAGGCCCTGAATGATTGTCACAGTGGCACCTGTGGTGGTCACATGTGTGGGTATGCTACTGCACAGAAAATAATTCGTGTTGGGTATTTCTGGCCCACCATCTTTAAGGATTGCATTGTTGATGTCCGTAAGTGCCATGATTTCCAAATCTATCAACACAGGATACGCGTGTTGCCTTTTCATCTTCACCCTATCATTACTGTTGGTCCCTTTTCAAAGTGGGGCATCAATTTTATGACGTGTAACCCTCACTCAGCCGAGGGGCATTCTTATATCATCGTAGCCATGGACTACTTCACCAAATGTGCCAAAGCAATGCCTACACTTACAGCTGACGGTAAGACAGCAACACAGTTTCTATTCAATCATGTCATTTCTAGGTTTGGTGTCCCTCAAGCCATTGTTACCAATCATGGTTCTGATTTTCAGAATTACATGGTGGTGGAGTTGACTTCCAAGTTGGGTCTGCGTCATTACAGCTCAACACCATACTACCCTCAAGCCAATGGCCAGGTTAAAGCTGTGAACAAAGTTCTCATCACTATGCTCAACGTACGATTGGGATGCACAAGTCAAATTGGCATCTCATGTTGTTTTCATCTCTCTAGGCTTACCGTACCTTAGTGAAGGATGTGACCGGATTCATTCCATTTTCACTCCATTCTAGCTTATCTATGGTCTGGAAGCTACCCTTCTGATTGAATGTGAAATTCCTTCTCTCAAACTAGCTGTTGAGTTGCTACCAAATACTTCACCAAAAGAAGAGCATCTTCTATATTTAGAGAGCCTTGATGAAACTCGCCACTTTGCTGCTCTGGTCATAGAAGCACAGAAAAAGCTATTCAAAGTTCATTTTGACCAGTCAGTTTCCCCGCATTCCTTTATAGAAGGAGACCTCGTCCTACTGTAGAACCAAGCTCATGATAAGCTGGGCGTAGGAAAATTTAAAGCCATGTTTCATGGGCCTTACATTGTTAAGCATGTTCTACAGAATGGGGCTTATGAGCTTATTGATTATGAAGGTCATCCTCTAGATCAACCTAGAAATGGGTTGTATCTAAAAAAGTACTATGCATGAATCATTCGTGCATCTTTTGTGTACATAGGTGTTCTTTTCATTTTTGTACATTTTTGGCTGGGTGTGCTTTGCGAGCATTTTCCTGCTTATTGGATCGTTTCTTACTGTGCAGATGTCTATTACCCCTTATGTTAGTTTCGTGGATGGTGCTTCTCGTAGTACTCGGAACCTGTCTTCAACAACCTGGGTGATTTATGATCCTCCTGGTGAGTTGATAGACCTTCAAGGTATATGTCTAGGACGAATTACAAACAATGTCACTGAATATAGTGTTGTTATTGAACTATTAACCGAGGCCATTGCTCTCGACATTCGTGCATTGATTGTTAACCTAGACTCACAACTTGTTGTTATTCAACTTAATGGAAATTATTCTGTTAGAAACCCTCACATATTAAGGTTGTATCTGCGTGTTCGTTTACTGGAAAGACATTTTGATTACATTACATATCAACATATTCCTAGACGAATGAATGCATTAACTGATACAGTAGCTAACATTGTATTAGATATAAATTTGCGTAATTTGTAAAAAATCATCATCACATGACAAGATCCATACAGGAAAATATATATATATATATATATATATATATATATATATATATATATATCGAGTGTTTGCATCCATGTGCATCATAAGTTCAAAAAATATGTATGTTTTGGTTACATCATAAGACATCATGTCTCTCAAAAAATATGCGGAAATAAAACCTAGGTGTCTAGTCGGCGTGACACTCATGATAGCACGTCACTACCCGTACAACCCGCCTCAACAAGCGGTGAACATGGTTTGACACCCCTGAAGTGTGCCTCTGGTATGCGTGAGGAACATCATCAAATCATGCATATTCCGAGATCCCATGGGATATTCCCTCCAAGTTGAGTATGATTTCCTCCTCCTTGCCTCCCTCACATTGAGGGGCCACATCAAAGTCATGAGGAATCCTCTACGCTATCGGGGACATACATATAGGTCTCTCTAGGCCAATATTTACAATTACATGGATTAATTTTAGAACATGCATAACAAGAAAAATCATGATACTCGTCAAAATAAAAGATGAGTCTTACCCAATACTTCATCCCAATCTTATCATTCTAGGAGTGGGAGATCTATATCACTGGTGAAATCCGTGCCAGAGTAGGGCCTGTCCTCCACAACAATTAGCTGTCAGTGGAGCCACTAAAAAAAATTTGGTCTCTAGGACATCTATTGACTTCCCCTTGACCTTGGCATCAAAGATGCCCAACGGACCATTTGTGGCTCCTGGGCTGGTGGTGTCAGAACTATTACCTCCTGATGTTGGAATATTGGTAACCATTCCAAGATGAAAGGTACCAATATGGACCCGTAGCTGAACTTCTTCAGCTTACCATTCTTGCATTTTTTCAACTGGTGTTTGATGTTGATTGTTACTGCCTCTACCCAGTTGTAGAGTGTTGGTGCCATGCATTCCACTGAAAGAAATAATTGTGTTTTTTTGGCCTCATGTGGGGCCTGAACTCTTGCAGCTTGCGTAATGGTGTGTAGCACTACTGTGAGTGCCAGATCGGGAATGATTTGGATATCCACCTTTCCAATTTTGGATCCTTTTCGTGCTCCTTGACACACTCAGTCAATAACCATACTCATATTTTCCATTGTGGGCCAAGTACCAGGCAGGATTGGTACTGACCCCCTCCACAACAATCTAGTTATGAAGTAAATATCTGAGACCTCAATCTCAAGTTCCTGATCGTGAATAATAAATTTCTCCTGATCGATGTCCCAAACACTAATAAATTATTGCAATAGCTCCATTTGAGCTCTGAGACATGGTGCCATAAATAATTTCTTGAGCCCACAATCTCTGAGAACTTCCATACATCTTTCGTTCTCCATGGCGATTTCATATTCTTCGCTATGTTCTCGTTCTTTCCATTCCATCACCATTTTGTCCTTTCACACCTGCAAAAACATCCATATGGTTGTCATTATCCTACTCTAATGCTTTTGAAATAGTTAAATTGGGCTTTCTTGTTTGAATTTACATGCTAAAAATGGTTGTCACGGTTGGCGCGACTGTTTTAGAAACAATCGCACCAATTGGCGTGCCCCCGTTCAATTTTTAGGCTGGTTGACACGAATCTGTGCCTGATACTCGTGCCGAATGCCACGACCTATATTTTATAAAATGCCCCCATATATTTACAAAAATGGGGTTGCAGGTAATGAAAATGATATCAAAATGCAGGGAAGGATGTGAGTTCTTACCTGGAATAGATGGACTCACGATTGGCCTCCTGGATTTCCTGCTATTAGCACCGCAAAATCACAGTGAAAAAGGGTAACAAATTTCTCACAAGAGGTAAAAGTCAAAAGTAATTTTTTTTTTTACCATTTTTGGCATTTTATAACTTTTTAGAACCCTAATTAGGTTTTAAAGCATATTTTTCAATTATTTCGCAACGTTATTTTGAAAAATGGGTTTTATGTGCATCTCTTGTGAGACGACAGGTCCTCAACATGACGATGATGAAGTAACAAGTTGTATTTTATACTTTTTCGGACTTGGTAAAAACACGAAAAAGTCACTCTTGGAATCATCTTTCAGCTCTTTTCTAACTCTTGAAAATTGAAAATATTGCCGAGACTCTTGTCATTTTCAACTTGTTAAATGGTTTCGAAACAATATCTAACCAGTATACGTTTAATTCTTTTTTGAGCTGGGATAGATTATTTACAAAAAAGGAATACCTTAGCCTGTCGCGACTAAGAGGTTATCTCAGAAATTTTTCTACCTTTTCGGATCTGTGAGACTACTTACGAAAAGGGACTGGCTGGAGTTTTCTTTTTCTCTTATTTTCAAACTCTCTAAAATGAAAATATGACAAGTTCTTCCTTTGTCATGCTCGTTAAAATTTACATGACATTGGAAACTGTCGCCATGACATAACCAACTTCCTCCTTCCTAGGGCTCGTAAAATGTACTAGGATGGATTTTTCCAAAGGACAAGCTTACATGACAAGCATATGCTATCCCCTTCAAGCTTGTTTCGAAAAATAATTGGGGTACTCGCTAGCAATGGTGGGGGAAAATGGAACCAGTTCTTAGTTTTGTCGGCAGTATGTCACTCTTGAACATGACACTCATATGCATTCGTGTTGGGTTAGGGACATCTCATTTCATCATTTTGCCTCCATGGGTTTGGGTAATTTGTTTTGACCTCTCATATGCTCTTATCCCTTGATGTCAAATACTGCCAAATCCAGAGTCGTGTCGCTGATATCTTCAAGAGAAGTTTTTGTTTTCATTTTTCAACTTCCCTCTGATCCTCTTTTGGTCTTGATTCACTATCATCATATTCCTTTGTCTCATGTCGATGATGTGGGAAACATTATGGCCCTCCTTCGACCAGGTCACTTCCTGTCGACTTTAAATCATTACCCAGGAAGCTGATCTAGAGACTCTCTTCTGATACCTTGGAGCTTGCATGCCTCACTGGCAAGTTCTTCACATTCGACGACAGGTCCACATCATTGGCCTTCAATCGAGTGATTATGCGAGTGTTCAACACCAGATCACTGTTCAAATTTCAGGGATTGTACTAGTTGTACCTTGAGAGCCATTGTCATTATTGGTGGTTTCTCTCATCCTTGTTAACAAATTACATCATTGGCTCGTAATCAGGTGACTTTCTTGCATGTTCGACTTCAGCTCACATATTTGAATGCTTGAATTTGTACTTGTTCGGGTCGAGATGGAGCACAAGACCTTGGGTTTTGTCTGATAAAATCTAGGCTGTGAGATATTTTGGTTTATCATGACTATAATGCATGAATCTTTTGATTGGATGGTTGTGACCATACCTGAGTCTATTTATTGATCCTTACTATTGGATGGTTGCATCCATACCTCCCATACTGCTTGTATATGTACTCGATTATGGATGGTTGTGCCCCTGCCACATGTTCATGTATCAGAGATATCAGTTTTATTTGTACTTGCAGGTCTTCTGATAGTGGTGTTTGGTTTGAACATGTTCTCATAAAGAATGTCACTCCTCCCTCTCTCTCGGGCCTCATGCTTTAGGGGGCATCTGTTACACAAAATTTTGTCACCGTCCCTGCAATCCCCATCTTGCACATTGGAGGACTATTTATTTAACTTATATTTAGTGTCATGCCTTGCAAAAAGTGTCATTGCATCCATTTCCATGAGGATAACATTTCCTCTGTTGCATATTCCTGGAACAGACCATAAAAAATACATGATTTTGGGTCAGCACTGGCAGGAAGTTATGGTCTCGTACTAATGAGAGAAGTTAACACTAGGCCCCGTGCCCATTGGTGCTTTATCTCAGTGGACTACCCACGTCGATAAAGCACTAGTGTTAACTTCGTGAGCAGAGTCAGCATGAGTTTTTCAACTGAATAACGTTGAACATCTTCCTTTGGCTTCTTGTTCCCTACTTTTGGGCAACCTCCCAAAGGATAAGGCCTCCCTTCCACCATTTAAGGGATCCCAACGTCCTCCTCCTCTCCTATAAATACATCTCTCTCACACAGATGCTGCTAGCTAAACATTTTGGAGAATAGCTGAAACAGTTTGAATAAGATGGTGGTAAATAGAGTAGAGAGAGACCCTTTGTCGAAAGAGAGTCTAGGCTGATTGCCTCCCCAAGTCCAATTCCCCAATGAATTCTCGAGACGCATTTCAAATGTACCCACTGAAGGTGGCTGCGACATAAAGGCTCATTTGGTTGTAAATATTTCTTTCTTTTAATTAATACATGACTGATTTTTTGGTTCCTGTCTTGTGTTGATGTGATTAATCTTGCGCAATATGTTTAATTCTCCTTGACCAATTAGATAGTTATGAATGAAAATATTGTTTCATACGCTGATATTATTCTCTGATCCTTATGTAGGCACCTAAGTACCACTGCCAAAGGACTGCGACATGTTCAGACAAAGATCAAGAGACTTCTGCCACAACTATGACAATTTCTTTGGAACAAAGGTAGGACATATATCCTGACTTAGTTTCATTCATTAACTAGGAATTGATGCATTAGCATGTCCTCTTGCTGCTAGACCCACCCTAGGGCTAGAGGGATCACCTTTTTCCGTAAAGGGGATTTACTTACACAACATCGTGCAGAGGAGCCTTGTCTAGAGGTCGTGGCCACAATCTTCTTCTTGCCTTGGGGGTTGATCATCTGGAAAACAAATTTCCTTGTTTTGGAAATGAGCTTACTGCATTATTTTGCAGTGACCAAAGAGATAGCAGTAGGTGGTGGTACCTATGGTATCCTGTACAGCTTATTTCCAAAAGTAACAATAACAACACGAGGCCACGACTCAGACACAACTTGTCACTTCCATAAGTATGATTGGCCTAATAATACATCACAAACATCAAGAGGAGAAATGTCACATAATACCTCATCCATGAAGGGTTTGATGCTATAGGGAAGGCCAAACTGTTGGCTGATGCAGAGATCTCATCCTTGGTGAAGCCACATGATTATGTATGGCTATGGGTGTGCTGTGGTCAGCAAGCCCAACCACTCCATAGTGTCTGCTGAAATGAGGTTCTTTTGGCTCCCATCGTTGACAATGAACTGTAGCGGTTTTGGCTTGAGGGGTCTTGACCAAGGTTCGGTGTGCAAGGTTTTCCAACAAACCCCTATACTACTGGCCCTTTCGGCAGTGACCTACTTGCACAGGTCACAGTCTCACCCGAAGTAGTATGGGTGGGTGTTGGAACCAGGTTTCCGCACCCTGAGAAAGGAAGGTTCAGGCAAGTAGGGCTGCGTTCTATTTAGATTATCTCTGCGCAGGGTCAAATATATGTCCAATTGCATCCACATGCACTAGATCTATAATTAGAAGTTTTTCATAACCTTAACACAACATTACATACCCGGACATAACAAATCTAGATTCACTTTAATACATAGACTTTCGCAGCATAATATAACCAATGCAGAATAGATCCAATCATTCAATATACAGACCTTCACAGCGCAAAGACAGAGAAATGCATAACATAGTAATTATCAGCAATTCATTCAATAGTACTCACAGATTTAGATCCAATAGTCTTGCATATTCATTCTTTCATTACCCTTACAATTCCCTTCCTAGCCTGTGCACATAGCAGAAGGGTTCGCACATAGCTGGACTAGGATCTCCGCACACACAGCCAGCAGGAGTTTGTTCCCAAAAAACCCCAACAGATTGCTTACACAATATATCGCATCGATAGATTGGCCAATTCTTACCTCTTACAATCCGAAATGTCTCTCTATTTATAAAAATCTAGCTTTAACATTCCTATGGTCTGCAACCCATGGTTTTCGGAACCCTAGTTTACCCTTTAACCCCATTACAATGCTTTTCGGGCCTTTGACCCACCCCAAAACCCGTGCGCTATACTAAATATAACAAAAATAACTAAAATGGGACGCTTTCATAGCTTGTTAGGAGACCCCGTTCCAACAGTCCCCCAACACAATCTTGTGACTCATCCCGAGTCACTTTGGTGGCACGCATTCAATCTGTGCACATAAGTTAGTTGGGGAGCGAAGGAGGGGTGGAAGCACTTCCTTGCTTCGGGCCGCTGCATGTTGTGCAATGTTGATCATTGTCAGAGAAGCAAGCCCCTCGAGATCCGGACCAACACATTCCAACAACCAGTGGAGACGTGAAATGGCGGATTGTGCATCATGTGCAAACTGGAGTGCAGCATCTGTCCATGGTTTCAAATTTTTGTACGCAACCTTCTTGGAGTGATGAAGGTCCTCAATCTGGTGCATGGTGGCCAGGCGCTGCATGTAGCCAGGGGGAGGTGTGGAGGCCCGAAGTCGATCTAGAGCATCTTCTGCCTATGTCAACTCTCCTTGGACATGCTGAAGCATGGGGTGGTGCAGTGCTTTCATCCATAGCTGCGTAGCCTCTTCAAACAATTGGGCTCCCTGTGCCAGTTGTTCCTGAATAGTGAGTGTGGCGTTAGTGACCAGGACAGTTTTTTGGGCACGTTATTCCAGGGTTAGGTCATACTACTTGCGTCTTTCTTGCCTACGACGATGTACCTCTTGCAGTACGCTAGCCGACAGGCTTCATAGTTCTATAGTAGAGAGTTGTGCTAAGTCGACTTGTATGTCCCCAAAACTTGATTCAGAAGTGAAAATGTGGGGAAGTAAACATATGTTGCTTCTAGCAGGTGGGGCCTGGAAATGGTAGAGATGTCGTAGCAGGTTTCAGTACTGTAGAGTTCCTGCCGAACTCGGTTCGTAGCTAATCCTTCCAGGCGGCCTTCGTGCACTCCTATTGCTGCACTCAGCTTCTTCGACCCTCTTATCTATTCCTCCTATGCATTGGGGTCCATACTGGAGAGACGAGCGACATGAATCTTAGAAATAAGTAGAAAGAAACATAAGGTAGGTAGCCAATACCACTTGACAGTTGCATAAATATCCCGAGCCATCTTCTTCCAGCCATTCGCGCCCCATTCAAAGTTACTTAATGGAAATGTAGGTCGTATGTGGTGCATACCCTTGATCATAAATGGTGATATTGATAATCTACCGCCCTTTTCCTGTGTTTGTAAGTGTATTTTCTCATTAACTTTGGATGAGCTGATATTCTTCTTTTGTATCTAAGGTTGCGTCATCGTGATGTCAAGGTGTGGCTGACATGTTGGAGGTCCTTTCGTACTTCGATGGATATTTGACACACGGTGAGCCTTTAAGTTGATCAGGAGTCTTTTCGAGGAAATTATGTCGATCATGGAAGGATCAATTTTGTGCAGGACAGCTACGTCAGACGTCCATAGGTGATTTAATTCTTCAATCATCCATAATATCTCCCAAATACTCATGATTGGATACAGGTCCGTAATCTGGTTGGGCAAGGGCCAAGCGCACCCTTGAGTGAGCAGGTCACCACGTGGGTCGGCCGATTTTGGGGCCCATATGGCTAAGGGGGTCTCTATACGCAAGATTACCCTACTCCAGTAATTCGTCCGAGCAGGGGAGACAGGTTCCTGCGTAGGTGCTTTGTACCGAGTTAGTGGTAGTGCCTTGGACCTACATTTTGTGGACCCCTTAGGCTTCGTAGGCTTTGGAGTGTCATTTGTGGCCTCTTGGCAAGGCAAGGTTCGTTCCATGGTAGAGATGCGACGAAAGCTTTTGACAGTCTAAAGGATATGAAGTGCTAAAACCTCATGCAGTCGGCTCTGCCAGTTCTTATCCTCTTCATCAGAGTTAGAAAAGAATTCACTGTCCTTTTCCCAACGAAGCAACCTTTAATCCATGGGGTTAACCCGATATTCATCTTGTGCAGTGATATTATAGATATGATCTAATTCTTCCTTCGTGTGGATAGGCTCAGTATACCGGGTACCTTCCGCGGGATCCAGGGGTACTATGACACGCGTAATTCCACTCTCAAACACCATGCTCCATTTCTTTATTTTAATAATGCCCCCCATGTCCATTGCCCAATATAATCCGAGGAGTACAGGGTAGGGGTCCGCATCTTCAACTATCTCAATCACTTCAAAGTCAGCTAGGACCCTTGCCCCTGCAATGTTAACCATAACTTTTGGTAACCTTCGAAAGGGAATGATTTTCTATTGATTTTCCATGCACATCTGGATAGTGGACCATTCCAATTTGGGCTTCCACATTCATTGCCATGTCTTGTTAGGCAAAACGTTGGCATCAGATCCAAGATCTAAGATAACCTGATCCATTTCATAGTCCCCAGTTTGTGCAGTCAACCGCATTTCCCTCCTTGTGCATTTATTAGAGCTGTAAAGTTTGTGCACGTCCTGGGTCTCAAGGATCAAGGTGGGCTGAGTTGCGTAGGTGTTCATTGAAGCCAGGAGGTTTCTTACGGCCTATGGGTTCCTGAGTAATTTCAGACATGCCTTCAAAAAAGGTCTGAATTTCTTCCTTGCTTTGAGATTGCGCAGGGGCTGTTGGTAGTGCCTGTTTTTCACAGGGTACCTCTTTGATTCCCTTAGTGTCCAGCCCACTACGTGTTATGACCTTTACACTTGGATATTCTTCTCTTAGCTCAGTTTAAACCCTCTGTATGTTCTGCGTAGGGGTCAGCTACTTTTCCTACATTATGGCTATCAAGATCGGGCAGTCTTCTACCTCATGTTCCAGTTGTTTGCAGTATTTACATGAAGGTCGGGTGGGATTAGGGAATTCTCTAGCAAAGTTCCCTATTTCTCCATAATTATAATAGATCAGCTGACCTCGTCCTCGGCCTGCACTTCCTCCCCGACCTCCTCTGCCTCGGGCCGGTGATCATCATAAGTGTGTAGTCAGTCTAGGTGACACAGGGTCTGATTACACCCGATATAAGTTCCCGCAATCTATCATCAGGTCATATGTTCAAAAATTCTGCTCATCATGTCCTACGGACCGATAGAATCAACACCATTGTTGTTTTAGCTCTGGTACATACACACCTAGCCGAGGAAAATAGTTTGTATCTTGGAGGCCTGCTACCCGACAATCATCACACCATAGCGCAGATCCACTTGATCCTGGTCGCAACAGGGCAAGCTCCCTACTTACCCCTGGGCACAACGTGCTAGGTCCTCCAGCTTGGATATAATCAGTCAGTAGAAGGCACTGATCCTTTGTGTGACCAGACACTCAGAAACGTATACACCATAGATCTGTGCATATGTATTTTCCTCCCTCTTTTCGTAGGTTCTGTATCTCTAGGTGCATAGCTCCAAGTTGTTCCTGGATCTGTTGGACTCCTACAGAGGTATCCTCCTCAGGAGCAGCTTCTAACTTCATAGCAGCTTCTACAACTTTCTCCTATGATTTGAAGGTCTGCTGATTCATTGGCGTGCACAAGTGAGGTAACAACATGGCGATGAACCATTTCGTATGTTGTCTATCATCATAATTGAACCCTCCTTCCCTAATTGCATTCTTCAACCGTTGATCTGCCTCCCATACTGACCCAGACACACCCTGTTTGAAGTCTTTTACATCTGCCGCTAACTAGGAATAGGACTTTGGTTTGCAGAATTGTTGCTTCAGAGCATTCTTAATATCCTAAATAGAAGCGATCCCATTCTAGGCAACATATCGCATATACCAGTCCAGCGCCCTATCTTTGAAGGCTAAGGATAATTGCTCCCTTTTGATTGTATCGCTTGCCACGTTCTACACAGTCTAGACAGAGTCTGCAATGAACCAAAATCAATCCATGTCCTCATCTCCTACCCCCCTGAAGGTAGGTGGTTTCAGATGTGCAGCCATATCACTAACCAGGGATGACGTTATTGGTGAGTTCTTACCCCTGCGTGCCCTAGGTGGTGATGTGGTTGGTTCCTTAACCGGGCTATAGGTGGCCCTCCCCCCGTAAAGGTTGTTCTGATAATACTTACCACTGCGTGTCGCACTCCCGTCTAGATCCGAGGTCATTCAGTCGGTATGGCTGCACAGAATGCTCTTTTCGCACAACAACTTCTTGATCAGTAATGGTAACGTCCTTGGAAAATTACTTCAGAATCCTTTGAAGAATCATCGCTCGGCCTCAGAGTATGATACATATTGGTCAATGGAAAACTCTGTCATAAAGCCTCCCAACACACTGTCCACCTAGTGATCCACCATACGTGTAATAGTGTTATCGGTTCTCTCTAGTTGTTCAAGCAGATCAGGAGTCCACTAAGTAACTCACTCGTCCTTCCAGCACTTCTAGAATTCTACCATCCTGGCCAGCCACTCCTGAAGCTCAATTGCAAAGGTTAAAAATAATATCTTGTAGCTTTCAGCAAGAATGTACCTATTCTTCCACCTTTCCGCCATTAATTTTTCGCTTCAGTTTTCTCTTACTACAAACTCCTAGATCTGCCTTTCAAACCAGTCCTCAATCTCTTTTCTTTTAGGCTTCCATTATTCTCTTCTCATTACTCGATCCCTTTCTCATATCTCTTCAAGTCTCGGCAACGAAACCATTTTTTGGCTTGAGGGGTCCTGACCCAGGTTCGATGTGCAAGGTTTGCCAACAAACCCCTATACTACTGGTCCTTTCGGCAGTGACCTGCGCACAGTCTCACTCGAAGTAGTATGGGTGGGTGCTGGAACCAGGTTTCTGCACCTTGAGAAAGGAAGGGTAAGGCAAGGAGGGCTGCATTCTGTTCAGATTATCTCTGTGCAGGGTCAAATATCTATCCAATTGCATCCGTGTGCACTAGATCTATAATTAGACGTTTTTCATAATCTTAACACATCATTACATACCCGGACATAACAGATCTACATTCACTTTAATACATAGATTTTCACAGCATAATATAACCAAAGCAGAATAGATCCAATCATTCAATATACAGACCTTCACAGAACAAATATAGAGAAATGCATAGCACAGTAATTATCATCAATTCATTCAATAGTACTCACAGATTTAGATCCAATAGTATTGCATATTCATTCATTCACTACCCTTACAATTCCCTTCCCATCCTGTGCACACAGCAGCAGGGTCCGCACATAGCTGGACTAGGATCTCTGTGCGCACAGCCAGTAGGAGTCTGTTCCCCAAAAACCCCAATAGATTTCTTACACAATAGATCGCATCAATAGCTTAGCCAATTCTTACCTCTTACAATCCGAAATGTCTCTCTATTTATAACAATCTAGCTTTAACATTCCTATGGTCTGCAACCCATGGTTTTCGGACCCCTAGTTTACCCTTTAACCCCATTACAATGCTTTTCAGGGCTTTGACCCACCCCAAAACCCCTGCGCTATACTAAATATAACAAAAATAACCAAAACGGGCAGGTTTTGTAGCCTGCTAGGAGACCCCATTCCAATAAGTGGGAAACCATTTACCCAGATCTGGAAGTGGAAGAGACGCTCCTCCTCCTCTAGATCTTCTGGTTCTCCCTTCTGCATATTCGTAGTGGTAATAGTGGCATTGGGATCAACATCAATAATCAATTTCTCCTTGTCATTCCCCTTGTCAGGTTCCAATTTAGAGTCGGAGCATGCATCTAATTCAGAAGCCCTCATCTCGCCCACCAACAACTGCTTGGCCCGACACTAACTGTGTTGTGAGTGGAGCTCTTATGGACCTTGTTGGCTTGTGACCTCACTGATAAAAGAAAAAAGAGATGTCACATAAACAGAAAGAAAAACACAGGCCAAGAGGAAGGGGATTCATAGAAGTGGCTTTCAAAGAACAAGCATGGTGATACCATATAGATTATTCACTAAGGCAGCGCGCACAGTTCCACGGCGGAACTATGCTCCAAGAACCAACGTCCAATAACCATTCCATCAGCATCTGAAAGGTGGTATGGTGGTCGAAGCCGATCCCCCAGAAGAGGTGACGTCATCCCTCCCCCGGGCCAATCAAAGTGGTTCATTCGGGAAAATAAAAGGGGATGGAGGCCTCACTCCACCCCACCAAAAATGAGGAGGGCCCGCCAAGACCAATAGTTTGCTCAGGTAATTTCACAGTAAGGTAATTCTAAGAAGGCAGTACGAAGGCCAGTACCTGCCTTGTCTGACACGTGGCCCCCAGCTACCCAGCTGCTGCTAGCCAAACACCTGGTGCCACATGTCTCACTGTTGACGTCCTTATGATGTCAACCCTACAAGTGTCACCCCACCTTGATACTTTGTAAAACCCTATTTTCCATAGCATGTTTTACTCTTGTTTGTGCAATGTTACTGGTTATTTACTGATATTTCACTCTATCAAGAAGGTTAAAAACTTGAGTGCTGGTCGCTTTCATTCTCACATAATTTTACCTTGCTACCTCACTGTTATTTCAGGTATTGCGTCGTTTTCCTTTTCGTTATTTCCCTTTTACTTTTATTTCAAATTATCATGGAAAAACTGAAATGATCCATGCCCAAAACCCCCCAAGCTCGCGAGGTCAAGATGTCTCCTAGACCCAAACCCCTCACTGATGCTCACGCCCAACTCTGTGGCCCGGTCTATCCCTTCAATGTAGCCTGCACCAGAGCCGAGCTCTTTGAATTTCAGTGAAGGGGCGAGGATATATTTAGGGTCGTTGAGTCAGGTCTATATTATCAAAGTGCCCCGAAGATATATATGTTCCTAGAGTCTATTATCTGGCTTGGGGGGGCCTACATCAAGCGTAAGGACATCTTCCTTTCCACTCGGGGCAACAAGATCCTTGATATTACCCCCCAACTCATAAGAAAATCCCTATGTTACCCTCCTGCTTAGGATTGCATCAAGTTCTCTGAAGTCACTCTCTCCTGCCATTTCTGAAATCAATCCTTGGAAAAAAAAAGTGGTTTCCTTGACCTTATCTCAGACTCACACTGATTATCATTCCCTCACACTGAGTCGATTCCATTATCATCATTCCATAGCACCATACAACATATTCTAGTGGTCATCTCGGGAATGTTAGGGTTCGAGGATGCCGAGTTGGTGACTAAAGTGGGTGTAGCTTTCCTATGGCTCATGATGCAGGCATATATCCTTTTTAGATATCCCCTCCTTTCTAGCCTCGACTATCAAGGCTTAGTTTCAAGGGATGTCTACCTACTATTCTTTCAAATATTGCTCCCTCGTTTTCTATCTATTCTTATTTGAGCACGCAGATAATTTTGAAGGTCTAGGCTTGAACAGGTTCTCCAAGAGAAACGCCCAACCCAGATCTATTTTGAGTGGACTCCATCAGTTCGCTAGCAGCTATAGGGGAAGGGATATATGAAATTCGTTAACGATTTCATGTCCATAGCCTATTCCATCATACACGACAACCCCTCACCCATAATTTTTCCTCACCAAAAATATTGGCTCCAGTTCAGTGACACAGATTCCATAGGCGATTGATAATTGTTCGAAGACCACACCGAGATCAGGGTCTATAGTGCTAAAGTACCCCCTTATCACCTACGAGTGTTCCTATCCGTGAGGATATTTTCCCTCGAATTTATCCGCCAGGTCTTAGGTGCCGATCAAATCCACTTCATGCCCACTAAAATAGGGTACATCTTCAAACTCCCAAACTCTATAGGCCCTTTCACCATTAATTCAAGGAATTCCCTCTTCACTGTGGAAAGGATGTTGCGAGAGATGGATTTCTCTTAGGGGGATGTCTGGAACTATGATCCTAAGGGGTTCCTCACAATTAGGAAGAAGAATATTTAATCTATGGCATATGCGCATGAACCTAGGCCTCTCATCGAATGGAAAGCTAACTTTGATATGTGGCCTTTGGATACACAGATGGAAGCTGAATCCTCATCTGCTGAAGGAAAAGGAGATACTGTGCCCGTTGAGGCAAAAGGGCAGGAATAGGGGGACCCCTCGGGAAGTCAAGAGCTCATGGATGTTGATGAGGAAAATCACCCTGGTAAAAAATAGAGAACTGAAGGGCTAGATGACCTAGAGGTTGGTTTATCTGATGATGAGGTCCCCATGCTTACGGGTCCTGAAAAAGGAAAGATGGGTTTTCTACTCTCCTTCGACTCTGCCTCATCTTTAGCCCCCTCAAAGCTTTCACAGGCAATCACATTGGGTGGATATAATGCAAGGGATGATATTGAGACCAGGAATAAGCTCGCAAGAGAAAGGTTGAGGGCCGAAATTTCTTAGTTCGTGGATAAACACCATACTAGGCTTTCCTTAGTTTTGGATATGGATAAAGAAAAAATCATATTAGCCATCCAGTAGTCGACTTTGCAACCATCACCTTCGGGATCCTAATACAAAGCTTTGGAAAAAATTCTAAATTTGAGCAACATTCCCCTAATGGATAAGCTAGATTTGCACCAATGTATTGGGGACATTCTACAGACTGAGGTAGTGAAGCATACCATTTCCCTACAGAGACTTGAAAGGAAGTGGAAGCAAATGAAGGAAAAACAATGAAGAGAAAGGGTTAGCACTAAGGTTCTCGCTACTCATCTGGATAAAACCAGGAAAACGATAAGAGGAAAGACGATTGATAGCAATGCAACATTGCAAGCTTTCCTTACCAAATCAGATTTGGAGGTACAAGAGTTGAGAATAGAGAAGAAGATGCCTTGCTCTGAACATATTCAGACTGAGGAACTGGTCCAGGTAGAGAGGGAGAAGTCGGTTCTTGCTGATTCCCTTGATCGAAAGGAGGAAGAGAACGCTCAAAAGGATAAAGAGATTGCTGGACTTAAGGAGAGGTTGTTTGTAATGTCCCAAATTTTGCAATAAAGCATTTGGGACATTAATCTTTCTTTTATTTTAATAAAAGAAATAAAATGGGTGAGGGGACCCATGTAGTATTTTAATAAACACTCCTATGGTGCAAAAATTCACTTAAGGGGCTTAAGTTAGCAGCCCAAGTGTGAAAAGGGGCTAAAGGCAAGCAAGCTAGACCATGGTTGACCAAGTCAACAACATACCCTAAGAGGGGAAGCTTTCACAAGAAGATTTCGTAGTTGGAGTGGAGGGAAATTCAAATGAGAGAAACCCTAATGTGAGTGGGTTCCATGCACACATTGCATAAAAGATGAGGGAGAGCATTGTGGAGAACATTTTTGAAGATAGAATTTGGAGGTTGAAGCTCTCTTCAACTTGGTGCTGCTCAACATAAGAGGGATTCCTATTTAGGAATTCCCTTCTCTTCCATGGGAGTCCATGGGGAGATTTTTGTTCATCTTCCTCACATCATGGCATGAGGCCAGGTAGTAATTTGCAGCTACTGCATTATTCTTGCAGCAAGAGAACGTTGGAGTTGTTGGTGTTGCAGTGAGGGACTTCCATCATCTCACTTCCGGAGTTGTTCTGTAGAGGAGAGACCATCTCTCTCTCTAGGATATTAGTAAAGGAGATTCCAGAGCCTTTTATTTCAGATCTTGGCATTATGCCATTGTTTCTTCTCATGTCCAGCGCAGTCCCTTTCTCCAACAACATTATTATCTGAGAGGGTTTGCAGGAGGAGATCATTTTGTGCACTTTGGAGTGCAATCTTCAGGAAGGAGATCAGCTCCTTCACTTTGGAGATCATTGGAGGAGGTTTCATTGTTTATTTCAGCATCTACTTCCTTCTCCATTCTTGTATTATTATTGAGTTGTAGTAGCTACACTGCAACTCCGACATTTTACTATTTTATGTATTTTAGCCAATCCCTTAGAGGATTGATGCAATAATGTTTTTTAAGGTTGAGATCTTTCTCCCCTATCTTTATTTGAGCATATAATGTCATATCTTCTCATGTATATCATATTGCAGTAATTTTCCCTCATATACTACGCAGTTAGAGAATAGCTAGATTTATGTAGCAGTATGTTTCCTCATTGCATGTATATCTCCCTTTGAGGCTGATTTGTACTCACCTTGAGAGGTATTTTCCTCAAGGATTTTATATAACATTTGCTGCTACACATTATATATCGGATTTTTACTCTTCTCATATTGTATGAGTCATTATTTCACTGTTGTTACATGTTGGAGTTTTAATACTGTTGAGGATTCTCTCATTGTTCACTATTCCAATGCACCTATTGGTGGGAGATCTGAATAACCTGCTTAAGGTTATTTCTATGGGCTTATATTCTGCAGTGAGTTTGTATCAAATGTATTCCAAGGAATCCTGACATTGGATGGCCTTATTTCATATGGGCTTCCTTATACAGCGTCCTCATGGACAGCTGGTGCAGAAATTCCTTGAAGGGAATTATTAGCCTTTGACAAGTTCTATTGGCAGAGTCTGCTCGTGGGCCAGGTAGCCTCTGGATCTCATCCTTCCTTGTGAAGGTGAAATATCCAGTAAATGACCCTGCAGTTAATCTCTGAAATAGTTCAGTGTTGATTTTTAATACTCCCGGAAGTGGAAATTAGGAATATCTTCAGATATTCCTAGCAAAGAAAAAATTTCCCCATTTGGGACATTACAGTGGTATCAGAGCTTCAAACTTGGCTCAGCCTGTGAATTTCGAATTCTAGAGAATAAGAGGTCAGAGATGATGTAGAAGATGAGATCAATCTCATCAGTTTTGGGTCCAGCAACAACCTCTCTATGGAGGTTGAGAAAATAGAAGAAGGATATGAGGAAGGACCATGCATTTCCTATTCTCATAGAAGAGCAAAGAAAAAGCATGGAGAACACTTGGAATTTGAATTCTAAGTGAGTATCTTGCTAAATATTTAGAAAACCCTAGAGTCTTCCAAGAGACTCTATCTTTCACACTTGTTCAGCAGGGAGAGGAAAGAGCTTGGTGGTTCAACAATGGGAGGAATGCAAGGGTTTCTACTCTTGCTGATTTTTCTCAGATCTTGAGCAAAAGATTTGGCCAAAGGAGGGAGGAGCCCTCACCACCAAAGGCACATGCCAGCACTATTATATTCATGGAGGAGCAGCCTCCACCTTCATTTATTGAGGTAACCAACACACTTGAGGAGGAGACTCTTGCAGCAAGTTTCTTCCGAGATCTCTCCAAGTTATGCATGAATTTTCATCTATCATGGATGATTGTTCATTATTGCATACATGAGGTTGGGGTTTGAGACATAGACCATGGAGGAAATTTCATTTCAATGTCCCATGAAATGAATAGGGAGAAATCTATTTTGGGACAATGGTAGCTCTTGTGAGAGAGGTACCAAGTGGCAGGATACTTACACCAAAGAGCAGAGCTTTATGGAGGGAGTGTGCCCAACGGAAATGTGGAGGATCCATAACCCACAGCTCCCAGGATCATTCTACAATTTTTGCTCTTGATGGACAAAGAGGAGGGTATGGGTGCATCATGATGGGGTAGAATTTCTCTTACCATTCATTATGTTCCCATTTCAGATTGGGTATGGTAGAAGTATAGGGGAGGAGCAACAGTACCATTATTGCTCAGATTTTGTTTGCATGTTGCGGGAGCAAGAGGAGGCACTAGCATAGTGCAAGAGTATTGCTCTTTGATCTTGGATGCCAAGCAGAACCTTCTTCATGGGAGGAGCTCTACATTTGCAGCAAAATGATGGAAGGAGTCTTTGGCAAGATTCATTCCAAAGAGGGAAGCTTTGAGATGACAGTGGCCCTACTCCAAAGGCCAGCAGCGCTGTCACTTGAGAGCTTGAATTACTTGTTGAAGTGTCCTTCAAACCACTTCACAAGTAATGCATTTTGGAGGCATGTAGGTGATTATCATGAAGGAGTAATGGAGGGAAGCATTCCTCACTACATTTTGACTTCCTTGGCTTGGTTTCACAAGCACAAGAAGAGGAATCTACATGCAGAAATTTTGGGTTCTTCTTTCATGCATTTCCATGCATATTCTTCATTGATGGAGGAGTCCACTTGGGAGGGAAACTTAATGGTTGCATATCAGCATATGACTAGATGCATAGCCCAAGGATGATGAGATGGTTGGCACAACCACTTCCCTACTATGTTGTAGTAAGGGAGAACTTTCACTTGAGCCATTTTCAGCTCAAAGACCAAAGTGCATGATGAGGGAGGTAACCATTTGTATTATGTCTTATGCTCTCTTATTCTTATGATCAACATGTTATATCAAGGAGGATTCTTCCTTATTTTACATTATGTTCAGCTATACTTATGGTCTATTGCAGCAAGGAAGATGGCCATCATATGGGTGGTTTGTGGGGGAAATCCACATAGTTTTGGTGTGCACCCTTGGCACCAAATTTTGTCTCATGATCACATATTGCAAGATGAATGTGGCAGAAAAAAAGTGGCTGAAAATACACTTTTTTCATCATATATTTAGGCAGGCAAATGATTCCCTGCACTGGTTCCATGCATGGGACCAAATTTCACCTCCTTGCTCTCATAATTTTATGTTTCTACATATTGCTGATGGAACGTTGTTTAGAGGAAGCATCATTTTGCAGGAGGAAAATGAATTGAATATGCCCATTGGGAGGGTGATTCTCCCTACTTTTCATGTTGTATGTTTAAGGAGAAGAAATGGGCAGCCCATGATTACCAAACTTCATCTCTTTCCCTCATGTGGGAGGAGCTATTTGGAGAGTGTGAATTTTTGGAGGAGGCACTTCATGGATTTTATGTTTGATGGGGTGGCTTGGGTCTCTCATGGAGATCATTTTATTTCAGCTATATATATCAGTAGCAGCCCCATATGTAACATGAGGAGGGAGAGACTCATTGTGTGGATGTGCCCTTTGGGAGAGAAGACCTCCATTCTTTGCAGCACATGCTCCAAGAGGGGTATGGAAGATGATATGGTCACTATGTTCAGCCATGTATTTTTCCATGAGGTGGACCATATGATTGTTGGATACGATATGATGATGAATTCCAACTCATCACATATGATATGATTTGGGCTAGCTTTTTTTGCAACGTTGGAGGAGAGATATTTCGGGGATCTAGACTTCATTTTTGCTTCTTGAAGGCAACACTATTGCAGCCCAAGTTCCGCTTTCACTCCACATACATCTTAAGTCGAGAAAAGGACAGCGTGGGGTAGGCTATGAAGCTTACCAAGTTTATAAATTCAGCCCACCTATTTCTCACGAGCACAAGGTGGAGGAGTACTTTCAGGAGTTACCTAGTTGGAGGGTGACTCATTTTTCTTGATTGATTGAGGATGGAGGATATACAGGAGGATATTTCAGACTCCATGCCTTGAGTGGAGGACCTTTTTACAGTTCATCCTTTCTCTTGCTTGAGGACAAGCAAGTTTTGGGAGGGGAGGATTGTAATGTCCCAAATTTTGCAATAAAGTATCTGGGACATTAATCTTGCTTTTATTTTAATAAAATAAATAAAATGGGTGAGGGGACCCATGTAGCATTTTAATAAACACTCCTATGGTGAAAAAAAGTCACTTAAGGGGCTTAAGTTAGCAGCCCAAGTGTGAAAACGGGCCAAAGGAAAGCAAGCTAGACCATGGTTGACCAAGTCAACAACGTACCCTAAGAGGGGAAGATTGCACAAGAAGATTGCGTAGTTGGAGTGGAGGGAAATTCAAATGAGAGAAACCCTAATGTGAGTGGGTTCCATCCACATATTGCATAAAATATGAAGGAGAGCATTATGGAGAACAGTTTTGAAGATAGAATTTGGAGGTTGAAGCTCTCTTCAACTTGGTGCTGCTCAGCACAAGAAGGATTCCTGTTTAGGAATGCCCTTCTCTTCCATGGGAGTCCATGGGGAGATTTCTCTTCATATTCCTCACATCATGGCAAGAGGCCAAGGTAGTCATTTGCATCTACTGCATTATTCTTGCAGCAAGAGAACACTGGAGTTGTTGGTGTTGCAGTGAGGGACTCCCATCATCTCACTTTCGAAGTTGTTCTGTAGAGGAGAGCCTATCTCTCTCTCTAGGAGTCAGCAAAGGAGATTCTGGAGCCTTTTATTGCATATCTTGGCATTAGGCCATTTTTTCTTCTCATGTCCAGCGTAGTCCCTTTCTCCTATAGCGTTATTATTTGAGAGGGTTTGCAAGAGGAGATCATTTTGTGCACTTTGGAGTGAGATCTTGAGGAAGGAGATCAGCTCCTTCACTACGGAGATCATTGGAGGAGGTTTCATTGTTTATTGCAGCATCTACTTCCTTCTCCATTCTTGTATTATTATTGAGTTGCAGTAACTACACTACAACTCCGACATTTTACTATTTTATGTATTTTAGCCAAACCCTTAGAGGATTGATGCAATAATGTTTTCTAGGGTTGAGATCTTTCTCCCCTATATTTATTTGAGCATATAATGTCATATGTTCTCATGTATATCAGATTTCAGTCATTTTCACTCATAGACTGCACAGTTAGAGAATAGCTGGATTTATGTAGCAATATGTTTCTTCATTGCATGTATATCTCCCCTTAAGGCTGATTTGTACTCACCTTGAAAGGTATTTTCCTCAAGGATTTTATATAACATTTGTTGCTACACATTCTATATCAGATTTGTACTCTTCTCATATTGTATGAGTCATTATTTCACTGCTGTTACATGTTGGAGTTTTAATACTATTGAGGATTCTCTCATTGTTCACTGTTCCAATGCACCTGTTGGTGGGAGATCTGAATAACCTACTTAAGGTTATTTCTATGGGCTTATATTCTGCAGGGAGTTTGTATCAGATGTATTCCAAGTCATCCCAGCAATGGATGGCCTTATTTTCATATGGGCTTCCTTGTACAACGTCCTCATGGACAGCTGGTGCAGAAATTCCTTGAAGGGAATTATTAGCCTTCGACAAGTTTTATTGGCAGAGTCTGCTCATGGGCCAGGTAGCCTCTGGATCTCATCCTTTATTGTGAAGGTGAAATATCCAGTAAATTCCCCTGCAGTAAATCTCTGAAATAGTTCAGTGTTGATTGTTAATACTCTCAGAAGTGGAAATTAGGAATATCTTTAGATATTCTCGGCAAGGAAAAAATTTCCCCATTTGGGACATTACATTATCAAAGTTGAAACTTAAGTGGGATGAGAATACATGCGTATTTCCTATACTAGGATATCCCCAAACTGCCTCGGAGTAGCTCACTAAGGCCCTGGCCAATTTAAGGATGTCAGAAGATGGGACCTGCTCCATTCGTCGGCTCTTAGACGAGGCCTAGGCCGCGCAAGAAGAAAATCAGAGGACGGTTTCATCCCTACAGAAAGAGGTTGAGAACCTCCGCAAGGAAGCTCAAGAGCATGAGAAGTCTATTAGAGACTTAAAAGCACATATCAAAGGTAACATGTCACTCGTAGAAGCGAGATGCCTTGTCTGGGGGGAAATCATAGTGGAGGTCAAGTAGCTGATCAATGACAAGAATATTTCCATTCACGAGTTTAAGGCCCAATTGGAGGTTGGACGCAGGGAAGGAGAAGAGAAGGCATCAATAGCAAAGAAATATGTTAGATACCTCAATGAGCTCTCACCTGAAGAATTGCGCACACAGGGAGTGTTCGACCATTTTAGGACAATTATGGATGTTAGTAAGATGATTGAGAAAGAGAACGCATGCATGAACACATTGGGGTTTTTAGCGCTGGTATCAAATGGAGTGGAAAATTTCGATCAGGAGTGGCACAAGTTGGTAGAAGCTGGCCTCCCACCAATTTGGGATCCACAGTGAGGTGCACTATTTCCCCTAATGGCCTATGATAAAAAAATGTCAGAAATCATGTGCAGGATCGACATAATGCTAGAGAAAACCTCCCAGCTAAAAGTAGAGACCATAGTAGCTACAATGCGTAAGGAATTCTTCCTTCTTTTTCAAGTTAAGAAATTCTTTGTTGTCCGTGTGGATTACACGGAGCTTACACAATTGCAGTGTATGTTTGAGACCTATTGGTTCCTCGTGATTTGCAAGATTGGCAAGAACAACTCTGCATGGAACCATATCAGACTGCTTTGGAGTGCAAGGACCTAACCTTCCTGGACTCAGAGAGGGCTCTCTCTATGTTTGTGATGAAAATAATTTTATCTTCATTCTTATGTTTTATGATTTGAGACTAGTCATGAAGTTCTAGGACTGCTTGTTTTGTTTGGTTGATATATTGTTTGATTAATTGATTGATTTTTTAGTTGAATAGATAGACTGTGAGAGGCATTAATCCATTGGACTATGGAGTCATAAGAGGCTTTAATTGTACATCAACTCTGCAAGGATTTTCATAGATAAAGCTAATGTAATATTCCCAATTAGCCCAAGCTAATGGGAATATAAAATTTTGTTTCATTTTCCTGTTGCATGAATAAATTTGTAAAGGAGGACAATAAAAACTCCTAAAAAAGTGAATAAATCAATGCCACATGTGAACAAGGCTAAATCTGGGCTATCTAAATAAACACCCTTATGTGTGAAAGGGATTGAATCATTTGACTTGGTCAACCATGACCAAATCAATAGCACTGTCTAAAATAAGTGATCCTCATTGATGCACAACACAGTCTTAGTTGGAGGTGGCACATGTGAAAGAAGCTAAATCATTGAGATGGTTTAGGGTTTTGCAAGATCTCAATATTATAAAAGGAAGAGGAGGACAACATGAGAAGGTTGTTGATGATTATTAGAATTATGAAGAATTTTTCTGTTTAGACATTTCTTATACTCTTGGCTATTTAGCAGACAATAGTGTTGTTTATCACTGGGTGTTCCTGATCGGGAATCCCACCTCCTTCCTTGAGTAGCTCTTGGAGGAGTCTTGAATTTCTTGTCCACTATCAGGAATTTGGCCAAGCTCTTCTTCCAACTACAACACAAATCCTGTTGAGGGTTTGGTTGTCTTTGTAAGCTGTAGCAAGTGGAGGCTAGATCTACTCAAATCTAGGCCATTCTAATTCCTCTTTTCAGTGGGAAAGTCTTCTATCCCCTTGGCAAGAGAGTATTGGATGATTGGAGCACTGATTTCATATCTTGGCTTGAGGCCACGTATGTTCTAGAGCCTACAACGCATTTTTCATTCCAGTGCTGCGTTATTTGCAAGTGTACAGTTGCAGGGTGTTTTGGCACACTTTTGGAGGAGAGATCTTTAATGTTGGGGTTCTGCCCTTCCCTGTAGTGATCCATGGATTTCAGATCTACTCCATGTCATATTTAGATCTGATCTGAATACTTTTGTATTTTCTTAAGAATTTCTGAATCATTCTATAGATCTGCTTCATAAGATCTGAGATCTACTCCATGTACTCCATTTTTTGCTAAAAACCCCAAGGGGCATTTGAAGAGGAGCCTATCTAATGTACAGATCTGATATAGATATAAATATTTGTACACATATCTGCTCTATATCTAAAGTGTAATCTACAGATGTTATCAGCCAATAAAATAATGCTGTCAAGCTTGTTCAGTCAAATATATGGGTGCAACACCTCATTTTTTAGGGTTTTTCTTCTATAAAAGTCTTCTATGTTTTGTTATACATCTGATGGGCTGTCTTATTCACATATTTTTATGATGTATATGTAAATATTGAGCCTTCATATTGGCCTCCTACTCTTACTTTTCTAAAATGCATTATTTATGTGCAATATTGTTTAGTATTGCTACATGTTTCCCATTGGGAATATTACAGCTACCTATATCAAGTGGATCTTTTAGATTAGATGAAATATGAAATGAAAAAAAGTTGTGAAATCAGTAAAACTAAAGGGAAATTAAGAATACTTTAACCATACCTCAACAAGAAAATCCTTTTAGGAAATTGTTTAAGAAAAACCAAAGGGCAGGGCAGACCATAAACTTCTTTGGCTAGACTCTACTAGGTAAACCTTAAGAAAACAATCCAGCAATCCTAGAGAGTAGGACACCCCTAGATTCTATAGCTATTACTTTCAGATAAAGATAACATTCAAGATAAAATTCAGTGAAGCTAAAGAGCAGGGCACCCCTGAATTATTTAATCAAACTTCAAAGAAGGCCTTTAAAGCAACAGTTTAAGAAAAACCAAATGACATGGAAAACCATAAAATTATTTGGCCAGACTCTACTAAGTAAACTTCAAGGCAATAATCTAGGTGGAACGAAAGAGCAGGAAGTCCTTGAATTCTCTAATCATACCTTGCAGAAGAAAACATTTAAATGAAAGAAGTAGACAAAATTAAGGTGCCAAGACAACATATCTTAATCTAAAATTTTTGTTCTTTTATCAGAGAAATGATGAACAATATGGTAAAAAAATGAGAAACAATGACAAAGAGGGATAACATCACCATTAAAATAGATCAAGAATCCTGAGAATGTGCTTGTATTACTGATGTCCAAAACAATTAC
Source organism: Pinus albicaulis (assembly GCA_034641835.2). Classification (NCBI taxonomy): domain Eukaryota; kingdom Viridiplantae; phylum Streptophyta; class Pinopsida; order Pinales; family Pinaceae; genus Pinus; species Pinus albicaulis. The sequence continues at coordinate 694,689,892 of CM076575.1, forward strand.
GATACTCCAGTGCAATAACCTTTGCAACTCAGAGTCTAATCCAACCCAGCCTAGCAGCCAATCCCCTAATCAAGCAACCAACCAACCCCTAAAAATGAAGAGTACATGCAGTATTTATCTTCACAATGAGGAGGTGATCCTAACCTAGGGTGACAAACTGTAGTTATTACAGAGTAAATGTAATCTTGACCTTTGAGACCATGCAAGGCCCAAGGAAAAATATCACTGACTCACAGTAACAATAACTTTTAACTTATCTGATGAGCTAACTTTTGAGATATTTTTGAATTTCTGGCTTTAATATTAACTATACAAAAAATTTTGAGTAGCTGAGAAATATCTCTGATTGGAACATTAAGTGAGGTAGTTTCCTTTAGCAGAAATAGGCTGTAGGTGGAAAAATGTGTTTTGGAAGAAGTAATTTTTGTTTTGCCTTGTCATTCAGATATGTCTTCCGTGCTAATTTTCTTTTGATTTGTCTTTAACTCGGATTTGTCCCTTCTTTAATTATGATTTCTCTGTTTAATTCCTTTAATCTGCCTTTTCTCTCTGATCTCTGTTTTAACCTTCTTTTGACTGTGCTTTGTCCTTAACCTTTGTATTTTGATCATGTCTTTCATCTTTAACCTCTGATTTAAACCTTTAATCTTTGACTTCCACTGTAAACATTATCTTCCTTTCTTTAGTCTTGTTCTCTGTCCTTTGATTGAAAACTCACTGTCTTTGATTTGATCTAGTGCTCTTGATCTTTTTATGAGTAAATATTTCTGGATCGTCTCCCAGAGAAACCTCATTTAATAATTCATGGATTCAGGAAATGCAACTTATGCATTTTCTTATGTATTGACCTCCTGCACAATTAAAAAAAATTATTAATAAAACCTGTTGTGGACAGAGTTCAGGAGATGGGGGCTTGCAAGTTTCCTAAGTTTGTTTGGGATTTTTAGGCCTTTTGAAGTGTTATAGGGGTGCATATGGTAGACGGGGATTATTGCAGAGATTCGGGGTTTGACATGTTTGAACGGGGGTAAACCGTTTTGGGTTTATGGCAGGAGGGTGGTAAGTGGTTAGGCGGTATAGATCGTGGGGATACGATACCATTGGGTGTGTGATGCGTGGCAGGGAGGACAGGTGGTAATACCACCAATATCACAAGGTTCAAGGGCTTTTAACCTTCATGCATTTGATATCGTGATATGGCTTGATGGCCATTGGATTGTAGGGATGCGATCCAATGGTGGTCGAGTGAAAAATTGGTTGTAGGTGAGCTAGAAGGTGGGTCTCGGGAGGATACGTGGTTGAGGGTTTATTATATCGTGGGGATTGGGTTTTAAACAATATAGGGGTCTTTATAAAGTAGGGCCCATGGTAGAGATTAATCGGGAGTGCTTAATATAAATTGGAGGGCAGGGTTATATGAGTGGATGGTAAAGTTTTTAGAGCGGGTTTAATAAGAGGAATCAGGTTTTGTAAATAAACAGAGTTTATTTAAAAGGAGAGTGGGCCCCTGAATGACATAATTTTAGTTTTAAAATAATGTAAAAAGGGTTTTTTACGTTGTTTTTTATGAATGAAGGGAAATGAATGAGGGGAGGGTTTTTATAGGGGTTTTAAGCAATGTGAGTGGGGTTTTGGGTAGGAGAGAAGGGTAAAAATGGGGGATAAAGGCCAAACATGGAATTTTTAGAGTAAAAGAGTGCTTGGAAGGGGAAAAATGCAAGATAGTGAATTTGGAAAAATAAAGATAATGAAGGCAGTGAGATTTCTGAAAATAGCTGATAGTCAAGGAATGCTATTGTCAGCAGATTGTAGAAAATCCATAGTCACCTAGTGATACTATGAATACATGAGACTAACAGTGGCTCAAGCTAGGGAGGGAATATCCTTTTAAGGAGGTGTCAAGAACCTCAGATTTTAGATCTCTAGATTTTGTAGATTAGTGCCTTGTTTGTACTTGGTTGATTTTTCATTCTGCAATTGTTGATCTGCTGCAATTATTTGTAACTGTGACATTTTAACATTGAAAACCATGCTTCATGTAAAAAACCTCTGCCTACCCATCATTCTATTCTAACATTTTTTCTTCATTTTGGTGCACTTAGACTGGAAAACCGTTGACATCATTTTTCTTCTGAAAGCAAAACTATATATGTCTACCCCTATAACTTCCAAAGGCTCAGATTAGACTGATAAGATATTTTATTCTCTACCTAATCTACTTATCTGTCAAGATTAAATAATTTGACATACTTTCATTCTCTAACTATCAACATGAAATTTAAAACATGAATGACTCAAGATTAAACATTTTGGTCATCATGAATTGTGGCATTTTGGACAAGCTACACACAATATTATTTTGCAAAAAGTAAAACTAAAAAATAAGGGCTTTGACCTTGAATATTTATTTTATCACTTTTCCCTTTCTTCTCTTGTTGGTTCAGATTTAGGCTTTGGAACCAATGTCTTTCCTATATAACAAGTGATAAGCCAAGTTTAAATAGTTTGGAAAATCTTCATTTCTAACTTATCAACAATAATTAAAAATTTATTCAATCATGATTAGGCTGTATGATTGAACAAGACTTCCTTTTCAAAGTATTGGAATTTGGACTTGCACACTTTCAGAAATATTCTTTTTTGGTATGGGGCTTACCTTTTCTTTTTTATCTGGCCCCTTTTCTTCTTTTCTTTTTTTCTTTTTTGTATCAATTTTTTTGAGTTTTGTTTCAGCAATGTTATATAAAATGAAGAAAATTTAAACTAAGATTTTGAAAGATACTTAGAGTGTTCAACTTATTTGCACACCTACCTATCCTACTCTAACTTTGAGGTATATATTTACTAGGTGAACTCCCTTCTCTAGTGCAACCAATGAAGTAAGTGACTACATGATTGATTTTTGTTCAGATTTTTAGGTATGCTGAAAAAACAAAAAATTCACTCCCATCTCACTCTCTCTTGAAAAACAATGACCAATATCTTCTTTAAGCTTTGCAACAGACTGTTACTGGCATAGTTTACTCCTTCTTTGGATGTCTCTTAGAAACCAGAAAAAGGATCTTTGAATAATATCTAGCCCTGAGGATTTAAACAGTAATTTGCATCTGGGACTATTCCTTACTCCACCTTGTTGGGCTTGGGATTCCTATGAGAAAGAAGCTATACCCCTTCTTCATGATTATCTGGCTTGGTAGCCTTATATTGCACTGTTGTGTTGTCCTCCAGCAAACCTGATATGTTTTTATTAAGTGGGATGAATTCTATCTGAAGGGCATCATTAAGAGCATTCTCTAGCAATAGGTCTTCTTGAGAAGGCAGTACAACCCCAATATCAATATGTTCTTTTGTTTCTTCATGAGGCAAGTTTGTGACACATAAATCAACAGTAGAATAGATAGAAGCATTTTCAGAGGCTGGCTGTATGCTCAAAACCTGATTGAATTCATATTCAGTTAAAGGAGGAGGCATTCTCTATTTTCTTTAGATAGAGCCACAGTTGTTTTCTTCCTCTTTTGAATGATCATGAGGATGAATTTATTCTTGAGCCTCACACAAAAGGGCAGATGAATTATCCTTGGTCTCTTCAGAGGGATGTTGTGGATTTTCATTTATTTCCTGATTGTTTTCATCCTCAACTAATGTCTCTTGATTGTCATGATAGTTAACTTGAGCATGAAATTCAAGAATTGCCTCTGATATATCCTCCAGATGCTAATTTATTTTCATAATATGAAATTAATTAAAGCATAAGGGTAGAGACTCAAAATGTGTTGAATCCTCCTCTTTTTTAGATTCTGTGATTTCAAGATGGCTTAGGGGGAGAACTTCTAGATTTGAAAAAGGGTTTGTATCATCCATTTCTTCCCTGACTGATTCTTTAGAGAATTCCTCCTTATTTATATTTGAAACCTACCTACAATGATCTCTTAATAGTGAAGCACAAGATGTAGGAAGGCATCTAGCACGCACTTGAAAACTTCCTGCATTTTCTTCTTTTCAATCTTGCTCAACATGCATATTTTGATTGTTATTTTTTCATTGTAATGAATGAGTTTGTTCTTCCCAAGAAAATAGTAATGATTGTTTTGAATAATCAACTCAATCTCAACCTTGTACTCTTCCTCTTTCTTGCCAATCATATGCATCGTTTTGCTGATTGTCTATGTAAACATCTCTAGCTTTATCTTTGAAGATATTATTTTCTCTTGATATTCTTCATCCTTCTTTATTTCTTTTAACTTTTCCTCTCTTTCCATCATGTTGGATTCCACATTAATCACCATATTTTTCATTTCTTCCAGGTTTGTAGGGTCCCTTTCTCTTAACTGGAATTCCATCTCTGTATCAAAGGCATCTGGGTAGTGCAAGAGAGCCCATCCTGGGGGTGGCTTTATCTTAGCAGGTATGGAATGATATACCTTGTTGAACCTAACCAAAAAGTGTTGTACTATCTTCCCTACCTATCTCTTTAAATGGTTGTATTCCTCTATGATGAGGAAAACATTTCCCATGACCACGCAACTATCTAGGAAAACTTGAGTGAATTGATGAAAATTTCTAATGCTGGGAGTTGGAAGATCTTGAAACCAACTCTTAACCTTTGCTTGTAATGATAAGGCAAACATTCTGATATGCACATCATCTTCTCCTACCTCAAACATGTCAAGGATATCCTCCAGAATTTGAATGTGTTTTTCAACAGTGATATTTGTATTTTCTCCATCAAATCTGGGCAGATTATTTGCAAGATTTGCAGGGAGGGCCTGGAGGATAGAAGGTAAAACTAGAGGTTTGTATCTGTTTGGGACCTTTGTGGGTATAGGTAGTGAAAAAAGAGGTTTATGAATGTTTGAGATTTCAACGAGAGCAGGAGAAGTAGCATGAGGCTCATGTTTGACTAGGATTTCCACAAATGTATCTGGGACATGCACAGGTGTATAAGTATGTTCATGGTCTACAATTTGAGGCTTATCTTTTTGAGGCTTTAGATCTTCCCAATGATCAATGTAGACCTCATCAGTGTATTCTTTATTAGGCTTAAAGTAGGATAGAACATAGTTACAGATAAAAATAATAATTTCATGAATCCAATTTGGGCTTGAATACTCTCTCTTCCTTGGATGACTGGTCATGTTTTCAGGTTCTTCCTCTAGTGGAGTCTTTGCATAGAACTGATCTGAATTGGAGTAGCTAGGTGGATGATTTTCAACATTATTGTGGCTGGCTGTTGTCCACCATCAGTAACCAGATACCAGTCTTGGCTAATACTTGAACCATTTAAGTTTGAGTGGAGTTTTATGAGATCTTGAAAAAAATTTAATCTTCTAAATAAATCAGTATTCCCCAGTATGGTCGCCACTATGTTGGCTCCCCATGATTTGCAAGATTAGCGAGAGAAACTCTGCAAGGAACCACATCAGACCACTTTGGAGTCCAAGGACCTAACCTTCTTGGACTCAAAGAGGGCTCTCTCTATGTTTTTGATGAAAATTAGTTTATCTTTATGCTTATGTATTCTAATTTGAGGCTAGTTATGAAGTTCTAGGACTGTTTGTTTTGTTTTGTTGATAGATTGTTTGATTAATTGATTCATTTTTTTAGTTGAATAGATACACTATGAGAAGCATTAATCCATTGGGCTATGGAGTCATAAGAGGCTTTAATTTTACATCAAATCTACAAAGGTTTTCATAGGGCAAGCTAACTATATCAAGTGGATCTTTTAGATTAGATGAAATACGAAATGACAAAAAGTTGTGAAATCAGTAAAACTAAAGGGAAATTAAGAATCATTTAACCATACTTCAACAAGAAAATCCTTTTAAGTAACTTTTTAAGAAAAACCAAAGGACAGGGAAAACCATGAACTTCTTTGGCTAGACTCTACTAGGTAAACCTTAAGACAACAATCCAGCAATCCTAGAGAGCAGGACACCCCTGAATTCTCTAGCTATTACTTTCAGATAAAGAAAACATTCAAGATAACAGTGAGTGAAACTAAAGAGCAGGACACCCCTGAATTCTTTAATCAAACTTCAAAGAAGGCCTTTAAAGAAACAGTTTAAGAAAAACCAAAGGACATGGAAAACCATAAACTTCTTTGGCTAGACTCTACTAAGTAAACTTCAAGGCAACAAGCTAGGTGGAACTAAAGAGTAGGACATCCCTAAATTCTATAATCTGACCTTGTAGAAGAAAACATTTAGATGAAAGAAGCAGATAGAATTAAGGTGCCAAGACAACATATCTTAATCTAAAATTTATGTTCTTTTATTAGAGAAATGATGAAAAATATGGTAAACAAAGGAGAAACAATGACAAAGAGGGATAACATTACCATTAACATAGCTCAAGAATCCTGTGAACATGCTTGTATTACTGATGTCAAAAACAGTTATGATACTCCAGTGCAATAGCCTTTTCAGCTGAGAGTCTGATCCAACCCAGCCTAGCAGCCAATCCTCTAATCAAGCAACCAAACAACCCCTAAAAATGAAGAGTACATGCAGTATTTATCTGCAAAATGAGGAGGTGATCCTAACCTATGGTGGCAGACTATAGTTATTACAGAGTTAATGTAATTTTGACCTTTGAGACAATGCAAGGCCCAATGCAAAATATCACTAACTGACTCACTATAACAATAAATTTTAACTTAACTGCTGAGCTAACTTTTGAGATATTTTTGATTTTTTGGCTTTAATATTAACTCTACAATAACTTTTGAGTAGCGTGTTATCACTCTAATAATTCTCAAAGTTGTGAGATTTTAATTTATAGTTTAAATAATATTAGAGGTAACCACATGCCTACTTTCAAGCTCTAGGATCTAGCCTTCCTATGGCTTAGAGAGGGCTCTCTCTATTAGATTTAACTTTGTTTTTTATGTTTGATTTTAGGCTAGTTATATAGGGCAATTTGGTTTTGATATTTGGTTTGGTTTGGTGAGAAAAATCACTTACTGAGATGGATAATGATAGATCTGTTTTTCTATTAGGCAAATGGAGTCAATGTGTCAAGCAGATAGGTCAGGATCAAGGTTTAAAGTCAAATATTTTCAGGGCAAGATAGTTGAGTCACTCAAGATCTTTGAGGCTAATTGGTGAAGTGGTTTAATTAGGATAAAGAGAAATCAAGGATTCTTTGATCTGGATAAGGAGTGTAAAGGAAAAATTTCATTCGAAAGAGGGAGAAATTAAGGGTTCCCTACTCTGGAAATCAGTAGAAAACATCAAAATGAAAAACAGTAAATAATAGAGTGCTATTAACAAATTCTGATATATCACTTCCTGATTTTAAATTTAAATTTGGAACACATTTATGTATGAATGGAAAACATAAGAATATTTGACAAATACCTGTAGAAATTACTTCACTTCAATAACCCAACACATGAATCCTAAAACATGACGCTTTATTGATTTGATCCAGCCTTTCTAACTTGAAACTTGATACAAAACCCCTTCAAGTACATAAATATTAACTATAGAAATCTTCAACAATTTATTCCACAATAATACTTCAAATAGTGAAGTATTTATACAAAAAGTTATACAAAATATCCTAGAATATTCATAGGATTTTTCCAAGGAAAATAAAATATCTCTTATAAAAATATAGTGACAGCTGCTTAATCAACTTGCAAGCTATCCTATTTATTCAAATAAAATAGAAATGTTGTTTGGATTTAGGTGCAGTTGGTTGTTTTGTTGTGTTCAACGCTGGCAAAAAGATATTTAATCTGTTTTGAAGTTTTATCTCTCATATGATACTATTTAACCATTGTTTTGATTGCTTTACTACTATAAAATTCTATTTTTACTATGTAAAAACAACAATCTGTTTTTCCTCCTATTTCACTGTAAAACTGTCTTTTATAGAAAATTAGTAAGATTTTGCCAAAATTCTTCATCAGTTAACTTTATCTTGGTAATTTTTTTTTAATTTTCATCAGCCTCTGTGTATTTGACAAAGGTTGGTTTGACCACAAAGAGATGTTTTATCTCATGTTGTAAATAAAACAAATATTTAATTCTTTTGTGCAACACTTTGCCTGTAGGTACTCCTTGCCAATCTGTCTTATTTACTTGTTCTTTGGAAAAATCTCCGATCTTCTTGTTCTAATCCTCTTGCTTCATTAGTTTAACATTTAAAACAAGAATTTTTGGCAAGCCTTTTTGCCTCAATATATCAAATTTTACCATAAATCTAGTTATGGCCAAATCCATGTTCTAACACTTCTCTTCTAGTTGCTTCATCAAGTTTTTCTTTGTAGTTACCTTTCTCACTTCGAGAATTGTTTCAGTTCTATTAGTTATCCCAATCTCATTCCATTCTTTCTTGTTTTTGCTGTTTAAAAACTTGATTATTTTTTGGGCCTTTTCAAGTCTGGCACCAAACTCTTCCTTTGTCTTCACAATTTCTTCTTTTTATACTTTAAGCAAATATTTTTGTTCATAGATTACCTAAATGGAAGGCCAAGTGTCATTGATTGACTCAATGATCTTGGACCACAACTGATTTTTTATGTAAGCCATTAGTTCTTTCAAGGTTAATTCTGCTTCAACCTTCTTCAACTACTCACTTAACATTTTGTCTTTTTGTTCCTTTGTTTTAGAATTGATTTGAGCTAATTTCTTGGCATCTTCCAAGTTCTTAGTTTGTTCTTTCAACATATTGACCTCATTATTCTGAATGGACATATCTTCCATAGATTTTATGAGCTTTCTTGCCTCTTATGTTTGTTGCACTGCTGAAATAGATGATTCTGTAGCAGAAGTAGTGGAAGAAATAATTGGCATAGCTATGGCCAATGAGACTTTTGGTGCTAATTCCTCTGCTAAAGTTGAAGGAATTGTTGTAGTTACCATGGGGATGACTAAGCGATAAGCACTTTGATTTTTTGTAGCCTCTTTCTCTTGGACAAGATTTTCCATTTCTATCTCTGTTTCCTTAATCTGTGCTATCATTTGGAGTATGAGACTCATCATCTCATATTTCTAATTTGCCTCTTGCACAATTTCTTTTTTCCTATGGATTTTCTGTTGGAGGAAATTTTAGTTTCTTTCTAAGTGCTGCAATGTCAACATTTTTCTCCTTTACCAATTCTTCTGTAGCCTTTACATTTGCAGGGTCATACCCTACTTCAATTACTAGTTCTTCTAAGGACTTGATTCTAGTGTCCTTAGGATAAGAGGAAGCTTTTTCAATCCTAATTTGATCTCTCAAATTTGTTATAGCGTTCTGAAGTTTCTGTGCACTCATTTCCTTGGTAGTCATAGTAGAATAAAGCATTCCAGAGCTTTTCTTATGAAACTCAATTTGATCTAAGGGATGAATGCTATCAACTGGCACTTCAAAGTCAAATTTCTTTTGGTCTTCTACTGTTGTAGGTTTGGGAACTGTTGGTTGTAGCACTATCATAATCAACTTTTTATTGGTGTAATCAAAGGCTAAGAGTAATCTGTTTTGATTTCCTGGAGTTTTCTTTAGATACTATGAATAAATCTCATTCGTTAACTCTTCATTTTTAGCCTTGATTTCTTTATATTTCTCTTTAATATCACTATCTGTATTCTCTGCTTGCTGTGATGAGGATGCCTCCATGTTTTGTTGTTTTGCAATCATTTGAGTGTCTCGAGTATCCTTTTCCTGCTCATTAGCAGCATCTGTGTTCTTCTTTGTGTTTTATTCATCTAGAACCTCAATTGTTTCTTTAACCTTGTTCACTAGATTGAGCTTAGGTTTATTATTATATATGATTTTGAACCTAGTATCTATTATTGTTTCAGCTGTGTAGGTTCCTTATTCTTTGATTCTCTTTGTAGCTTTATCTTCTTGATTTACAATTTTCAAGGTGTGACTAGTATCACCCTATTTAACGGTTCCCATCAAGGTATTTTCTATCCATTCTGTTTGATTAGAAAACTGTTCAATCTTAGGCCTTTTATCATGCATATAAGGGGTTAATTTGCATGTTACCCTCATTTTACTAATAATTCCATTAGGATCATAATTCCACAAGAAACTTTCTTCAAATTTATATTCCAACAACTGTTTTGATGCTTCTATACCTACTTCCTTGTGATTGCAAATGAAAGGACCTACCTGATTCTTTAATTTGAATTGAGTCTTCTTTTTGGCAGCCAAGAAGTTGATAGAATCTAAATTGAGAATTTGTCTTATGTGCTCTAAGGAAAAAACTCTCATTGGCAAGTATTTTGGCATTTTATAGGGTAAAAGGTTTGACCCATAGACTCTAATCTCTGCATGATTATGGTAGAGGTACCAATCTCCAGCTCTGCTTTGCTCTAACAGCTGTAACACTTTCTTTATCTCATTACTTATCCTTGGTTGTACACTGTTTTTCAGCATGTTTATCAATGGATGAACAAAACAATCTATGAAATCCACATAAGTAAATTATGTTGATTCTTTTCTGATTAGAGAGGTCCAGAAAGTAACTGAAAATGGATTACCTTCTACATCAAATTTATGAAGGTTTATTGGGAATTTATCTACTTGGAATTAAAGGAACATGTGAAAGAGGAAGGATGAATATCTGGAAACTCCTTCAGTGGGAAATTTCATAAGCTAATCATGGATACTATTAGATATGTATTCAACATAGTTATAAATGAAAGAAGGAGGTTGACTAGGCACAAAGTTGGAAATAAAACCAAGAATAGACTCATCAGTGTGCTCATCAATAAAATATCCAAGAATAAAGGATAACATTGAAATGACATGCCTTGATCCTTCAGGAAATTTAGAGGATGAGTAAGGAGGGTTTATCTTTGGGATTTCAACATATGCAAGCATGAAATTTTGGAAGATCTGAAATCTCCTAGGAAATTCTAACTCAATATAAAGCTTTGTAAGAGCTTCTATGGAAAATGGGACTGCATTGGGATCTAGTTTCAGCTGAAGCATTGGGTTTATAGTTTCTCCAGTAATAGTGAACAATACTTCTTTGTTAGCATCAATCATAGCTCTTTGGTCAAGGGAATAATAGGTTTGACATAGCCTAATGAATTTTGGACACTGATGAGTATGTGAAACCACATATTTGGGTAAATTGGACTCCCAAATCTGAACTTCATCTCCCTGATCTAAGGATTTTTCTAGACTCCAGCAGTGGAGATCTAGCAGATTAAATTCAATTATTGGATCAGTTATTTTGTAATCCACATCAGCTAGAGGTGTATGCTCAACATATATAACATGAGGTTATAGTGGATTTATAAAAATGGTGCTTTTGGAAGCCATTACTGGGTTTAAATTTGACAATTTTAGCCTTCTGAATGTTAAAAACTTTGTTTTTTATGCTTTTTTATACTCTTTTGTAAGCTTAAACTGTTTACAGAAGGTATTTTGATTTGACAGAGGTAATTTGAACATCAATAGGTACAATTAGGCTTTATTCTCGTTTTAACGTTCAATTTTAGTTCTAAAACTAGTCTTCAAACTCTTTATAGACTCAGAAAAGATATAGCAAGGGTTTTCATCTCATTTTTTGGGTAAAATAAACCTAAAACAGATTAATCCATGTACATAAGGGTTCTGAGTATTTGAAAAAAGGTTTTTTGGATCAATTAGAATTTATTTAAGGTCTGAAAAGGCTTAATTTCTTCAATTTTGATTTAAAAACAAGTTATAGCATCAAAATCATAGTTTTATCAGGGTTTCACAGCAAATATATTCTTTGAAGAAAAATACAGATCTTTCTGTAGGCAAACGGGGTTTATGGCGATCAAATTCACAGTAAAACTTGTTTTCAAATGACGGGAAGGTTACTTTCTTTGAAGAATACTTGTTTTTGCAGGTATTTGGTCTTTTAAATATGGTTTCTGAGGCGACAGGAAGCTTTCTGAAGTTGTTGAAGTCTTTCGAGATAGATTGGAGGCTTTAGGCGATCACAACATCAATTTATTATGGATTTTCTGGTATTTAAGTGTGTAAACAAGGGAAACATTGTCTTTTCTTCAATCGGAAATGGTTTAAATGAGCAGACAATGCAGAAAAGGTTTAAATTGTGTGCATATGAAGTTTTATAGAGATTTTATGTTTAAAATGTATACAAGTCATAATGGAATGGCGGTTTGGTGTGGAGAGGAGGATACCGCCTAGCAGTTATCGCACGCACTAAGGATGGTAAGTGATTTTTTTGAAACAGATGCGATATAATGAAAAGTGGATGCGTGGAGGAGAGAGAGGAAGATGATACCACCCATTTCGCAAATGGGAAATGGATTAGAAATCGCGCTTGTGAAAATGCGAAATGGCATGTGGTTCATCAGATCTAAGGAAGGGCTTGCGAACGACTGAGATCTAGTAGTGGAGTTGCTTGGCATATGGGGTGTGGGGCTCAGGAGTTTATATGTGGCGGGGTTAACAAAATATGTTTAAACATAGTTTAAACATAATTTTAATGTTCTAATGTGACGAGCTGGATATGTGAATTTACATAGAAAATGGGTGATATTCATGTGTTTTATAACCTTTGCGCGGGGAATGTACATATGTAATATATTTTAACCTATGGGGATAGCGGGGTATATATCACGTGGGGTAATATAACCATAGGTTAATATTATTAAGTGGGTTTTGGGGTATTTAAACAAATGAATTAATATAACTAATGGGGGGGTATTTATATGGGAATTAATAAAATAAACTAGTTGTTAATATGAAATGAAATGTGAGCGGAAATACATATAAACACTAAGTAAAGTTTGCTTTAAGTGCTATTGGCACATTTTCATAATGGTGGCCCCCTTTTGGTACTTACACTTAATACTTAGGATAAATAGTATTTTTGGGTTTTTTGAATGTTTTTGCATGAAATGAAATTAGTTAAAGGGGATTTTTACTTTCCCTAAGCAAAAAGTGTTTTAACTTAGGAAAATGGTTTATATCTTTGGAAAAGGGTGATTATGTTGAGGGAATGGATCTTTCTGAAGGGAATTCAATAATTATTACCAATAAGTTATTTACGCCTTGGGTTTGGTCCCAATAAAAGTCAGAGAAATGCTCCGAGCCTATTTAATTGAAGCTTTTGAATACTGAATACTTTGAGGGGAGGGAAATTAGTAATTTTTCCAGATGATGTTTTATTACATGGCCTATACAACTTATTTTTACCTACCCATCATTTATTTTATCATTTTTTCATTATTTGCATGGGTGCATTTGAGCTTACAACCCTAAATCCATTTTTATTTTAAAGCATAAACTATCTAAATCTAAACTTATTTCATCCAAGGGCTCAGATTAAATTGTTGAGGTCCTCATTTATTCTCTAACTATCTACTGATTTTTCAAGTTTAAAATATTTGACAGATCTTTATTCTCTATCTATAAACATCAAATTCAAAGCATGAAAAGTTAATATTAAAATATTTAACTCATCATGGATTATGGCATTTTGGATAAGCTACACATAATCATTATTCTCGAAGTAAAAAGTAGAAGTAGTGGCATTTTTACTTGCAACACTTTCATGTCTTATTCTTATCTCTTTTTTCTTTTGGGGTTCATTTTTTATTCTTTTTGATATTTTATTTTTTAAGTCCTTTGATCTTTATTTAAGGAATTTTACCCTCTTTTCATTTTTTATTATTTTCAAATATGGGAAAAAAACTTGCAGAAAGCAATGTATGTACATATTTACAAGACTAATCATAGTCAATTCAAAAATTATGAATCCTATTATTATAGGACCCTAACAGTGGCTCCACCTGGGGATGGAATTTCCTGGTGAAATATCAAGAACTTCGAGACTAGTAGCCTTTGAATTTTTATTTTGTTGACCTTGTAAATGTTGTCTGAGCTCTGCAATTTATTCATACTTATGATATTTTACCTTTCAAAGCTTAGGGCCTTCTCTTCGGGCTTCAACGTTTTTAGGAAAATATCCAATCCAATCTAAAATATTTGCAATGTTATGTACAATGGATAAATTAAACAAAATTAACTACTGGTTATTTCTGAAGAGTAGCAATGCTTCAGCATTCTACCATTGGCAGGTCCACCTAGCAGATTTGATCCATCCATTTCTTTAAAAAAGAAAGCATTGTTACCTCTGTAACCATAAATAAAATAAGGTCCTTTCCATAGGAAATCAGATTTCCCATGTTTACCTTTCTCTTCTCTCCTTGAATCCCACTTTAGAACTTTGTCACCAATGTAGAAATCATATTCTTTACTCTTTTTGTCAAAAAATTCTTAATATTATCTTGGATAACTTGAGACTTAATATAAATTTCTTCTCTTGTTTACTACAAGAGAATGGTTTGATTAATCCTTCTTTGAATGGCATTGGTATCAACTTGTAACTCTTGAATTATTTTCATTACTGGTACTCCTAAGGAAGATAGAAAAACAACATCCATTCCATAAACAAGCTGGTAAGGAGATGTACCAATAGATTTTTTGGTGGTAAGTCTATCTACCCATAAGGCATTAACTAACCTTTTGTTCCAAGTCTTCTTTTTATCTTCTAGTAATTTCTTAATGATGTTTACAAGGCTTTTATTGGAAGATTCAACAAGGCCATTACCTTGAGGGTAATATGCAGTAGAATGGCCAAGAGTAATGTGGTATTTATGGAAAAAATCAATCATCTTTTTGGATTTGAATGCAGCTGCATTGTCATTGATAATATTTTTGGGCATCCAAATCTTAAAAGTATGTCATTTTCTAAAAAGGAGATAATGATAGTATCAGTGGCTTCCCTGAAGGGTATGGATTCTATCCATTTAGTAAAATAGTTAGTGGCTGTCAGAATCCACTTATGTTGGGTTGAATATGGAGGGTGAATTTCACCAATGAAGTCAAGGCCCCACTGTTGAAAATGCATTTCTATTGAGATGGGTTTTAAGGGCAGAGGTAAAAACTTTTTCTTTCCCTCAAATATTTGACACTTGTGATAGGAGGTCACATAATTTTTTACATCTGCAAACAAAGTAGGCCAGTAAAAGCCAGCTCTTAGGATTTTGTCTATAGTAGTCTTCCAGTAGAGATGTCGCCACCTTCATGAAATTTTTCTAAAACTTTGTCAGCTTTTTCTCTAAGCAAACAATTCAGTAAAATTCCACCATGATCTTTCCAAAAAAGTACATTGTCTAAGATACAAAATCTTACTACCTTCAATTTTAAGAATCTAGCTTTTGTTCTTGATAATCCAGGAGGAGCTTGTAAATTTAGTAATACAAATATGATATCTGCACACCATGGTGAGTCTGAAAAGGCTTCACTAATCTCTAGAGTCGCCATCTCTTCCCGATCATCCACTTAGGTAATAAAATTAATGTCTAAATCATGACAATTTGATTCAGCCATAAGTTTGGTTAAACCTTGACCTTTTATGAGTTTAGTGGGTTTTATTTCTATGTCATATTCCAAAATTGTGGCAATCCATTTTCCACTTTTACCATCAAGCCCATTCTAAGTTAGAATTTCCTTTACAACTACCTTTTGAATATAGGCAACGATGTGTGAATAAATAATGTACACTCTGAAGTTTTTGATGGCCTTTACCAAAGCTAGGGCCTATTTCTCCATGATATTGTACTTTAAAGTGGCATCTCTAAGTGATTTGCTAAAGAAAACTATGTTAGCACTCTAATAATTCTCAAAGTTGTGAGATTTTAATTTATAGTTTAAAGAATATTAGAGGTAACCATAGACCTACTTTCAAGTTCTAGGATCTAGCCTTCCTAAAGCTCAGAGAGGGCTCTCTCTATTAGATTTAACTTTGTTTTTTATGTTTGAATTTAGGCTAGTTATATAGGGAAATTTGGTTTTGATAATTGGTTTGATTTGGTGAGAAAAATCACTTACTGAGATGGATGGTGATAGATCTATTTTTCCATTGGGAAAATGGAGTCAACGTGTCAAGCAAATAGGTCAAGATCAAGGTCTAAAGTCAAATATTTTCAGGGCAAGATAGTTGAGTCACTCAAGATCTTTGAGGCTGATTGGTGAAGTGGTTTAACCAGGATAAAGAGCAATCAATGATTCTTTGATCCAAACAAGGAGTGTAAAGGACAGAGGTCATTTGAAAGAGGAGAAATTAAGGGTTCACTACTCTGGAAATCAGCAGAAAACATCAAAATGAAACCAGTAAATAACATAGTGCTATTAACAAATTCCGATATATCACTTCCTAATTTCACATTTAAATTTGGAACACATTTATGTATGAATGGAAAACATAAGAAGATTTGAAAAATAAAAGTAGAAAGTACTTCACTTAAGTAGCCCAACACATGAATCCTAAAGCATGATGCTTTATTGATTTGATCCAGCCTTGCTGACTTGAAACTTGATACAAAAGCCCTTCAGTTACAAAAATATTGACTATAGAAATCTTTAGCAATTTATTCCACAATAATACTTCAAAAAGTGAAGTATTTATACAAAAAGTTATACAAAATATCCTAGAATATTCATAGGATTTTCTAAGGAAAATAAAATATCTCTTACAAAAATATAGTGACAACTGCTTAATCAACTTGCAAGTTGTCCTATTTATTCAAATAAAATAGAAATGTTGTTTGGATTTAGGTGTAGCTAGCTGTTGTGTTCTCTTCAATGCTGACAAAAAGATATTTAATCTGTTTTGAAGTTTTATCTCTCATCTTATACTCTTTAACCACTAATACTCTTTAACCATTGTTTTGACTGCTTTACTGCTATAAAATTCTATTTTTATCGTGTATAAACAACAATTTGTTTTTCCTCCTCTTTAATTGTAAAATTGTCTTTTATAGCAAATCAGTAAGATTTTGCCAAAATTCTTCATCAGGTAACTTTATCTTGGTAAGTTTTCTGTAATTTTCATTAGCCTCTGTGTATCTAACGAAGGATGGTTTGACCACAAAGAGATGTTTTATCTCATGCTGTAAATAAAACAAATCTTCAATTCTTTTGTGAAACACTTTGCCTATAGGTACTCCTTGCCAATCTGTCTTATTTACTTGTTCTTTGGAAAACTCTCTAATATTATTGTTGTAATCCTCTTTCTTCATTACTTTATCATTTAAAAGAATAATGTTTGGCAAGCCTTAAATTTGCCTCAATATATCAAATTTTACCATAAATCTAGTTATGGCCAAATCCATGTTCTGACACTTCTATTCTAGCTGCTTCATCAAGTTTTTCTTTGTAGTTACCTTTCACTTAAAGAATTGTTTCAGTTCTATCAGTTATCCCAATCTCATCCAATTCTTAGTTGTTTTTGGTGTTTAAAAACTTGATTATTTCCTGGGCCTGTTCAGGTTTGGCACCAACATCTTCCTTTGTCTTCACAATTTCTTCTTTTGCTACTTTAAGAAAATCTTTTTGTTCATAGATTACCTGAATGGAAGGCCAAGTGTCATTGATTTACTCAACGATCTTGGACCAAAAATAATTTTTTATGTAAGCCATTGGTTCTTTCAAGGTTAATTCTGCTTCAACCTTCTTCAACTGCTCACTTAACCATTTGGCTTTATGTTCCTCTGTTTTAACATTGATTTGATCTAATTTACTGGCATCTTCCAAGTTATTAATTTGTTCCTTCAACCTATTTATCTCATTATTCTGAATGGACATATATTCCATAGCTTTTATGAACTTGCTTGCCTCATCTATTTGTTGCACTGTTGAAGTAGATGATTCTGTAGCAGAAGTAGTAGAAGAAATCATTGGCATAGTTGTGGCCAACGAGACTTTTGGTGCTAATTCCTCTGCTAAAGTTGAAGGAATTGCTGTAGTTTCCATGGGGATGACTGCGGAAGGAGCACTTTGAGTTTTTGCAGCTTCTTTATCTTGGACAAGATTGTCCATTTCTATCTCCATTTCCTTAATATGTGCTGTCATTTGGAGTATGAGACTCATCATCTCATCTTTTTGGTTTGTCTCCTACACAATTTCTTTTGCCTGTGGATGTTTTGTTGGAGGAAATTTTAGTTGCTTTCTAATTGCTGCAATGTCAGCATTTTCTTTTTTACCAATTCTTATGCAGCCTTTACATTTGCAGGATCACACCCTACTTCAATTAATAGTTCTTCTAAGGACTTGATTCTAGTGTTCTTAGCATAAGAGGATGCTTTGTCAATCCTACTTTGATCTCTCAAATTGGTTATAGTGTTCTGAAGTTTCTGGGCACTCATTGCCTTGGTAGTCATAGTAGAATAAAGCATTTCAGAGATTTTATTATGAAACTCAATTTGATCTAAAGTGTTAACACTGGAAAATCGTACAGTATAAAATGACATCAAGTAATGTCGAGCCGAAGGATTTACAGGACAGGGATACATTATGGAATAAAAAATATTAATAATCTCTAAGGTTTGGAGAAATTCAAGTTTGAACTAGTCGTAAATTCCTGAATGTGTGCTTTTTCCTTCGATAAGAGCACCTTCTACGTGCACTGGAGCCCGATAAGCGCGCATTCCTAGAAATGGAAAAATGTCCCTTTCTGGGACCACAAGCAAGCAAATTACAGTTTCTCCTTATGTGAAAGCCGCCTAAGGACAGCACCAACGCCTCCTTAGGCCTTTTGTGAGCACACAAAGGTATATTTCAGCCCACAATGGAATATTTCCCCTCCCTTGGGTCACTATCCACCATGTACCAAGGGAGGGAAGGATGTTTGAAAGATCAACTATATAAACCCTCAAAGAGATGAACAATGGGTGATCACAAGGTTATGTTGGCCAAAGTTTCCCAAGCAACACCAGCTATTTGTGTGAACCAAGGAGCAGGAGCTGAAGAAGAGGACTCAATTGTTGGCCACCCAACAATTTCAATCCATTGCAGCATAGAGAGAGAGTTGAACTGCGTCAGAAGGCAGAATGGGTGTACGAAATCACACGCATCTAGATAATTTGGTCTTTTCTCTAAACCATAAGTAACAGGCAATATCTGGGGGGAGCTCAGAAGTATAAGTCTTAAAATGAAGTAATACACTTAAGTATGCTCTGTTAAAAAGTAAAACTAAAAACACAAAAAGAAGCTAAATAGAGAGTCCCAAACAATAACAAGGTAAAAGATGGCTCGATGGCCTTCTTGTCATTGAATGCTTGGAATGAATACAAATATTACCCACTTGCCAAAGGGCCTAGGTAGAGGCTCTAGGACTCGACACAAGGATGTTTTTCCTTCAATTTTTTCCTTCTAACGCAGTTCAACTCTCTCTCTATGCTACAATGGACTAAAATTGTTGGGTGGCCAACAATTGCGTCCTCTTCTTCAGCTCCTGCTCCTTGGTTCACACAAACAGCTGGTGTTGCTTGGGAAACTTTGGCCAACATAACCTTGTGATTACCCATTGTTCATCTCTTTGAGGGTTTATATAGTTGAGCTTTCAAGCCTCCTTCCCCCCCTTGGTACATGGTGGATAGTGACCCAAGGGAGGGGAAATATTCCATTGTGGGCTGAAATATGCTTTTGTGTGCTCACACAAGGCCTAAGGAGGCACTAGTGTTGTCCTTAGGTGGCTTTCACATAAGGAGAAATTGTCATTTTCTTGCTTGTGGTCCCAGAAAAGGGACTTTTTTCCCTTTCTAGGAATGCGCACTTATCGGGCTCCAGTGCACGCAGAAGGTGATCTTCTAGAAGGAAAAAGCACGCATTCAGGCATTTATGACTAGCTCAATCTTGAATTGCTCCAAACCTTAGAGATTCTTAATATTTTTGATTCCATAATGTATCCCTGTCCTGTAAATCCTTGGGCTCGACATTACTTGATGTCATTTTCTGCTGTACGATTTTCTAGTGTTAACATAAGGGATGATTGCTATCAATTTTCACTTCAAAGTCAACTTTCTTGTAGTATGCTACTATTGTAGATTTGGGCACTGTTGGCTATAGCACTGTCATAAGCAAATTTTTATTGGTGTAATCAAAGGCCGAGAGTAATCAGTTTTGATTTCCTGGAGTTTGCTTTAGATACTGTGAATAAATCTCATTCTTTAACTCTTCATTTTTAACCTTGATTTCCTTATATTTCTCTTTAATACCACTACCTGTATTATCTGATTTCTGTGATGAGTATGCCTCCATGTTTTGTTTTTTTTCAATCATTTGAGTGTTTGGAGTATCCTTTTCCTTCTCATTTACAATAACTGTAGCGGCATCCATGTTCTTCACTGTATTTTCTTCATCTAGAACCTCAATTGTTTCCTTATCTTTGTTCACTGGATTGAGCTTAGGTTTCTTATTATATCTAATTTTGAACCTGGTCTCTATTTTTTTTTCAGCTGTGTGGGTTGCTTCTTCTCTGATTCTTTTTGTAGCTTTATCTTCTTGATTTATAGTTTTCAAGGTGTGACTATTATCACCCTGTTTAACTATTTCCATCAAGGTATTTTTCGGCCATTCTATTTGATTAGCAAACTGTTCAATCTCAGGCCTTTTATCATGGATATAAGTGGTTAATTTTCATTTTACCCTAATTTTATTGAGGATTCCATTATGATCATAATTCCACAAGAAACTGTTACACAACAATTTTTCACCGTCCCTGCAATTCCCCGTCCCGCACATTAGAGGGCTTATTCCGTGACCTGTGAGTAGTGACATGACCTGAAACCACTTTCATGGCATCCCCCTGGACAAGGACATTCATTCCCCTAAAGACAATTCCTTGTGAAAAACCCTAAAAATAGCCTTTTTTCCTTGGCGTGACTAGCCAGTTCAACCCTCGCACCAATGGGGGAAATCCTCCAAAGAGGGCGCGCCAGCTGGTGCACTGTCACAGTTTTATACCCATGCCAGGCTTATTAAGGAGTGTTTTTAAAAAATAAGTGGCGGAATATTGACTCCAACCAATTCCTAAACTGGTCTCTAAATTGAGTTGGGAGGTTTGGCTCTAGATCTCGATGTAGAGGAAGTGGTTTTCCACCTCTCATGGAAGCTTCCTTGACGATAGGGCCAATCCCATGATTGTAGGGATCCCAACTCCCCTTCCACCATCTATATAAGCTTGCCATTTTCCTTTGCAAGCTAGTCTCCAAGAGCCTTCATAGCCTAAAGAATGTTGCAAGAGCCTTGATAGTCCTCATAGAGCCAAATCAGTAGCAAGGAGATTATTGTCAAGACAACGGAAGAGAGAGGCTTGTCCCATTCCCGATGAGCTTTACCAAGACGTATTCTGCTGTCGACCCGATGAAGGAAGATTCAGTGTCAGAGCCAGGTTGTATCTTTCTTTGTATTGATTAATGATAAGCAACTTTGGTTATGGTTCCACTCGTATTTTTCATACATTGTGATCATGATTTGTATCTTCTCTGATTGATACATAATTGCATATATTGGGTTTTACGCTTGTGTGTTCGTCGTGTTTCTTGTATGTGCAAGTGTTCGATCGCAACAAGTGAGAGAATTGTGATCTGCCAGAACGAGGAAACGGGAGCGCTATCTTCTCTGCAAACAACAACATTGGACTTAAGGTAGGCCTTCTTCGCAATTTGGTCTATTGCAATTAGGAATTTGCGCCTTAGCATGATACGATTGTTGCTAGACCTGATCTGGGCTAGTAGGGATCACCTCTGTCCGTAGAGGGGATTTACCTCTACAACAAATTGGCAACTCCACTGGGGAAGTTGATCTAGAGACTCCCTTCCGGTACCTTGTAGCCTGCATGCCTCAATGGAAGGTTCTTCGAATTCGACGCAAGTTTTTCATCATTGACCTTCGATCGAATGATTCTGCGGGTGTTCGACGCCAACTCACTCTTCACACTCTGTGGATTGTACCTATAGTACCTTGAGGGCCATTGTCATTATTGGTGGTTCCTCTCACGTCTGTTAACAACTTTCATCTTTGGCTAGTAATTAGACGATGTTCTTGCATGTTCGACTTTAGCTCACTTATTCGCATGCTTGAACTTGTACTTTGTTCGGGTCGAGATGGAGCACAAGACCTTGGATTTTGTCTGTTAGAATACAGGCTGTGATTTTGTGGATTATTATGATTGGTTACATGACTCACTGATTGGATGGCTGCGACCATACCTAAGTCTATTTATCAATCCTTACTGGATGGCTGCGTCCATGCCTCGGATCTGGATTATTGTATACTCTGTTATGGATGGTTGTACCCATACCACATATATCATGTATTTGAGATATCAGTTGTACTTATCTATTCAATTTTTCCAACGGCAGTGTTTTCAGTTGGACACGTTCTCGTAAAGCATTTCACCCCTCTCTCTCTTTCGGGCCTCATGCTTTAGGGGGCATCTGTTAGACAACAATTTGTCACCGTCCCTGCAATTCCCTGTCCCACACATTGGAGGGCTTATTCCATGACCTGTGAGTAGTGACATGACCTAAAACCACTTTCATGGCATCCCCCTAGACAAGGACATTCATTCCCCTAAAGACAATTCCTTGTGAAAAACCCTAAAAATAACCTTTTTTTCCTTGGCACGACTATCCAGTTCAACCCTCGTGCTAATGGGGAAAATCCTCCAAAGAGGGCGCGCCAGCTGGCACACTGTCACAGTGTTATACCCGTGCCAGGCTTATTAAGGAGTGTTTTTTAAAAATAAATGGCAGAAGATTGACTCCAACCAATTCCTAAACTTGTCTCTAAATTGAGTTGGGAGGTTTGGCTCCGGATCTCCATGTAGAGGAAGTGGTTTTCCACCTCTCATGGAAGTTTCCTTGAGGATAGGACCAATCCCATGATTGTAGGGATCCCAACTCCCCTTCCACCATCTATATAAGCTTTCCATTTTCCTTTGCAAGCTAGTCTCCAAGAGCCTTCATAGCCTAAAGAATGCTGCAAGAGCCTTGATAGTCCTCATAGAGCCAAATCAGTAGCAAGGAGATTATTGTCAAGACAACGGAAGAGAGAGGCTTATCCCATTCCCGACGAGCTTTACCGAGATGTATTCTGCTGTCGACCTGCCGAAGGAAAATTCAACGTCAGATCTAGGTTGTATCTTTCTTTTTATTGATTAATGATAAGCGATTTTGCTTATGGTTCCATTCGTATTGTTCATACATTGTGATCATGAGTTGTATCTTCTCTGACTGATACATAATTGCATATATTTGGTTTTACGCTCGTGTGTTCGTCATGTTTCTTGTATGTATAGGTGTTCGATCGCGACAAGTGGGAGAATTGTGATCTGCCGGAGCAAAGAAACGGGAGCGCTACCTTCTCTATGAACAACAGCATTGGACTTAAGGTAGGCCTTCTTCTCAATTTGGTCTATTGCAAGTAGGAATTTGCGTCTTAGTGTGATACGATTGTTGCTAGACCCGATCTGGGCTAGTAGGGATCGCCTCTATGCGTAGAGGGGATTTACCTCTACAACAAGGTGGATGAAGTAAATTCCAAACAGTGATTTCTAACTTTGTAGCTTACGGCTTCTTCTTGGGGTTTTATCACCATTAATTAAGAATCATCAAAGAACTTGAAAATGGGGTTAGGGCATTCACTTACCCCTTATAAATTTTTTGAAGGACCTTGGAGAAAGATTTGAAACAGTTTTGGAGTGCATTGAGTGTTTTTAGGGTTGAGGAGGCCCTCCTGGCCAAGAGTGGAGCGCCTAGGCCAAGCGCACAACGCCTAGGCCAAGGGTGCAGTGCTAGAGGCAATTGTTGTGGACGAGTCAGGCAAGGGCATAGTGCCTTGTTAGGCACTCAACACCTCTTTCTAGGCGTGCAACACCTGTGTAAAATACATAGGGAAAACTTTCCAAACACGCAGCGCTGGTTTCCAGGGGCGCAACGCCAAAACACTTTGCCTAATTTCGGCTTAAAAATTCACAATTTCTTCTCCATTTGAAATTTATAGTTCTCTGCAATGAAAAAATGAATGTCTTGAAGTGTTATATGGGCTTGATGGGTAGATAGAAGTTTAATTTAGTCTTTGAAACCCACTTCGTACTGTGTTAAACCTTATTTTCCCTCTTCACGGATATTTTTTACCCTTTTGCCTTGTAGGTGACTGAAAACATAGTCTTAGCTTTGGTTTTACTCCCTTAAGACTTGACAAGTGCATTTTGATGATTCTATGATGATTACATATAATAGCAACTTCAAAATCCTTTGTGGTTTTCATTTTGAAATTCAACTCAACCTTTCACCTTTTCTCACTAACCTTTTACACTGTTTTGCATGCAGGTTACTGAAATGATGAGTTTGATTTTTCCCTTTGTTCTCGGAGGCAAGACAAAATGATTTTGACAACTTCAGGGCTAGATTACACATGATGGCACCTTAAAAATTCTTCTGTTGTTCCCATTACAATACTCAACTTATATTTTTATTATTCAGGTATGACAACTCAATAAACACCTTTGGGAGGATTTGTCATAGCAACACTTTCAATACCTTCTTCTGTCTGCACCATGGAGTTTCAAACCATGTTTTTTACCTTCTTTGAAATTTCTGTTTGCAGGTGGCTGAAAACACTGACATGACTTTCTCTTACTCCTTGAAGCATGATAAATTTACTTTTGACATCTTTGGAATATGATCTTGGTGGCATCTTCAGAATATTCCTTTGTTGTCATCATGGAGTTCAACTAATCTCTTTACCTTCCCTATGCCATTTCTGAAATTTATTACTATGTTTGCACTCTGCTGGACTATCAAGTGAAAAACCTTAGTTTTCCTTAAGGCCAAGTGTTTTCGGTCTTCCTTGTTGCCAGATGTCTTTATTCAGGAGCAGACCTCCTACCTCACCAAAATTTTTGTTGATAGACTTTTTAACAATCCTGCAAAAGTGCCAAGCTTTTCCATTACCTCATGTGCAGACTCTGAAACTGAATGGTAGTCTTCTTTGGAAATTATGACCTTGGAACATATGCAATCCTAATTGACCTAGTGGGAGGATTCTTTTACCTGGTCTCTAACTGAAAATTGGTTTGGATTTTTCAAGTGTAAAAACAGAGTATTGACAAAGTGGTGTTTTTGAAGATCCAAAATCCAATGTACTTGATTTATCTAAAGAGCCTACAGAGATAGTTTTGATACCATCAATGCTTGAGGAATTTAGGAATCATGGGAAAGAATAGGCTTATAGGTAACCCTAGATGTAAAGTGGAGTTATGGGCAATGGAAAAATAGAGTAATGAGGTCATAGGTAAGAAAAAGGATGGAGATGAGTGGCACAAGCCCATAAGGAGTCTTTTCGGAGTAGCAGGGTGACCATGGAATGGAAAAATGATAGAATAGTGAAACATTTTCTATAAGGATAATTAAGGAAGTGAGATTTCTAAAACTCACAATATTCAAGGAATTTTGTTTTTAGAAATCTAGATCCAATATTTAGTCATCTACAGATAATGAAAAATACTGATGACTAATAATGGCTCCACTTGGGGAGGGCTGCTCCTTTTTAGGAGGTTTCAAGAACCTCAGAGTTCAGATCTCTAAGTTTTGAAGATAAGTACCTTACTTGTACTTGGTAGATCCCTCTTCCTTCATTTTTTGATGCTCTCTTTAAGCTATGATCTCAAAAATCTGAAAAGACATGATTGCTTCAATATCATTTCTACCTACCCATCATATTTTGCCTAACATTTTTTCTTCTTTTGGTTGCACTTCGACTGGAAAACCCTTGACATTATTGTCTTTTGAAAGCATAAAAATTGTCTACTTGTACCCTTACATCATCCAAGAGTTCAGATTAGGCTAATGAAATCTTTTATTCTTTACCTAGTGTACTCATCTTGTCAAGATTAAGCTGTTTGATAGATTTTATTGTATAACCTACTAACATGAAATTTAAAACATGATCAAATCGAGTTTAAGCAATCTGATTTGTCATGGGCTGTGGCATTTGGACAAGCTGCACATAGACTTTATTCTTGTACAAGTGAAACAAGAAATTTGAGGGTTGTGATTTAGAATTGGTTATGCATCCCTCTCTTTCCTCTTTGGTTCTAAATTGATCTTTGGGAACCAGTATCTCTTCTCCTAACAAAATCTACTGATGAGCCAAGTTTTCATTGTTTGGAAAATCTTGTTTCTCTATCTTATCAGCAGAAATTTAAAAAATATTCAATCATGGTTAGGCTGTATGACTGAACAAGACCTTTCTTTCTTAAAGTAGTGGAATTTAGACTTGCACACTTTCAGAAATACTCTTTTTTGGGTATGGGGTTGTACCTCTTCTTTTTTCCTGCCCTCTTTTTCTTATTTTATTTGTTTTGTCTCCTTTTAGGTCATCATTCTAAAACTTGAGAACTAGAAATATTCTCATAGTGCTGAGCTTATTTGCATACTTATCTATCCTAATCAAACTTACATATGATATGTATTCATTTGGTGAACTTACTTTTCCAATATAAGCAATCAAGTAGATGATTCCATGAGTGATCTTTGTTCATCTCTTTGAGTGTGCTGAAAAAATCAAAAGGCCACTCCCACCTCACTTGTGTTTGAACAGTAGTGCCTAAAACTTTCTTTAAACCTTGCATCAAACTGCTTCTAACATATTTTAGTCCCTCTTCAAATGTCTCTAAGAAATTAGTAAAGGGATATTGAAAAAATAATTGACTTTGATGATTTGAATAACCTTCATCTCGGAATACTCCTTCCTCCACTTGGCTAAGCCTGGGATTCTTTTAAGAAAGAGACTTCACCTCTTCTTCATGATCATCTGTGATGGCAGCCTCATCATATATTGCAATTTTGTCCTCTAGCAAACATGATATGCTCTGTTTGAGTGGGCTTAATTATGTGTGAAGGCCATAATGTTGATGAGCAGGAGTACTCTTTGGCAATAAATCTTCTTGAGAATGCAGTACAACAACTTTCCTATGATTATCAATTTCCAAGCTTTTATCTGCAATTTGAAATTCAATGGAACTTGGTGGCTGCAAATCTGGAGCTAAGGAGAATTCTAGGTCACAAATGATTTCCTCATCCATTTCAAGAAAAGGGTTCTCATTAACAACTTTCTCAAGAAGTTCATTATCTTCCCCAACCTCAACATCTAAACTAAAAGACTGTTGATTTCCAATCACATGAAAGTTATTTCTGAGGGACTGAAATGAAGTAGAACAAAGATTCAGAGCTCCTTCACTTACTTCCAAATTTTCTAGACTTTCCTCATCAGTTTCATAACTGATATGTATTGGTTGATTATTGTTTTCAAGTTGATGAAACTGAACTTCCTCCCACAAAACAATGATTGATTGCTCTCCAAGATTAGCTTCTGTTTGGAGGAAAAAATCATCATCATACTGATAAAAATTTGGAAAATCATCAATATAAGTAATGCAACCAATCATACATATTTGATTATAAGATTTTTTCTCCTCGAATTGATCTACAAATCCATTTTTTGATTTGTGGTAGCTGGGGTTAGCAGGAAAATGAATAGAAATGTTTTGTTCATATGAAGGTTTAGAGGCTGGTTGCATGCTTAGAATCTGATTTATTTCCTCTTCAATTAAAAGAGGAGGCATTTTTCTCTTTCTTTGGATAAAACTACAGCAGTTCTCTTTCTCTTGTGAAGGTTGATTCTGAGGCTGAATGTCTTCTTGAGCCTCACATAGAAGAGATGGTGGATCATCACTTGTCCCTTAAGAGAGATCATGTGGATCTTTCTTTACTTCCTTATTGATTTCATCCTCAACCAACTCCTCTTGGCTATCATAATAGTTATCTTGAGTATGAAATGCATGAATTTCCTCTAATAGATCTCCAGGATGCCAATTTCCAAAATATTAATCAATATTTACAAGATATTGTATGAGACCTTGAGATTGATCACAACAATTTTTAGCTAATGATAGAGATGGATAATATTCTTTATAATGTTAATTAAATAACTTGTGGAAATATTTCAAACAAAACAAGGTGCCAAGGTTCAGGCCGTCATACCATTCCCTTGCCTTACCCTCTAATGTTTCCATGAACATTTTCATAAGGCAATCCTCATGCCATTCAACTTTTAACCTCCATACATGTATATGAAATTTGATGAGATGTAACAAGGGGTCATCAAATTTTTCATCTTGAAACACAGGTAGGTTTGAAACCCACTTTATCTGAGGCATTTTGTGTGGGAATCTAGGATATGATCTCTATTCATTGGAGCATATCTCCGTAGTATCCTTGAATCCATATTTGTTAATAAAAAAAGGGTCACTGCATATTTTCAACTAGTCTAGAGTCTTCTACCAGTGGATTATTTAGGTCTATTGAGAGTTATGGAGTTGCCATGTGGATGATTTCAACTTTTTTTTCCACCATCAGCAATATTAGGATTGATTACTGCATTCCTAAGGGAATCTACGAGAACTAGTGGGGTCAACAGGGCTACTGAAGACCAGTGGAGTCACTAAGTGGATGATGCTTACTATTTTAAGGATGTACTTGTTGTCCACCATCAACAACTAAACACCAATATAAGGATTTTTTTGGTTTTTTGAGTTTTTAAGGAATACTTAGGATGTTACTGAGTCAAAGTTCCACCGTGATCACCATTATGTTAGGTCCCCTTAATTTTTTGGATTGGCAAGAACAAATGTACAAAGGTAACATCAAACTAGTCTTTGGAGTCCTAGGACCTAACATTCCGAAATTCAGAGAGGACTCTCTCTATATTTGTATGAAAATATATGAACTTGATTGACTTTAGGGTTTTTATTTTAGGCTAGTTATAAGGATTAGGGTTTGTTTTTTTGTTTTGTTTGGTTGGGTTTCTTGGAAAGAAAAATAGATAGAGTAGGAGAGGTTTATACCATTGGGCTATGGAGTCTGCAAATGGTCGAGAAAAGTACAACAATAGGTCAAGGGTGTTTTGGAGGGAAAGTATAACAAGGCCAAATGGATCTTCAAGGATTATGTGAGTGAAGTGAACATTAATTTGTGAACAAAGTAGGTGCAAAGGGCAATTAAGAATCCTTTGACAAATACTACAAAAAGAAGGGCCTTTAATATTTCTATACATAAATAAATAACCAAAGACAGGGAATACCAATAACTTCTTTGACCAAACCCTAGAAAGTAAAAATTAAGACAACAATCTAGCAAACCCTAGAGAGCAATAAACTTGTAAAGTCTCTAGTGATTTCACCTTCAGGAAAAGAAAATATTTAATATAACATATAATAATGATAATAATAAAAAAAGAATTCCTAAAATTCCTTAACCATACCACAAATAACTTCAAAGAAATCATTCAAGATGGAAAAAAGGGTAGGGAAAACCATAAACATCTTCATTCAAACCCTAATTAGCAATACTTTGAAGAAATGACCTCAGAAACAATGATTAAGTAATTCCAAAGGGCAAGGCTAACCATAAACTACTTTGGCACTAGTTCCATTAAATCATTCTTGAGATAAACAAGCTGAGTGGGATTAGAGTGCAACTAAGAATTCTCTAAACTGACCTAGCAGAGGAAAACATGAGAGCAAGAGAAACATACGAACTTAAGGTGCCTTTGACAGTATATCTTAAGATAAAATTTCTATTCTATTGCAAGAGAAAGATGACACCATATGTAAAACATAAGATAGCAAGAACAAAATGAGAAATACATCACCATTAGCCATGTTCATGAATCCTGCAAAGTGCTTGTCTCATTGATATTCAGTTCAAAACGATCATAGTGCTACAAAACCAAATTTCTCCTCACAACTCAAAGTCTATGAGGTTTTTCTCCAAAATCAACCAACATGTAAAATGAGGCCTCAATGATGTATTTAACTAGAAAGGAGGATGAAAACCCTAACTAGGGTTTCCAAAATGTCATTAATTGTAATATCCCAAAATGGGAATGCACAACAAATCCTACTAGAATAACACACTCTTCAAAAATTGGTGCACTAAAATGAGTTTGCAGCTCTTGGATTCCTTATATCAGTGGATCTAATGTCTAAATCCAAAGGGAGAGAAAAAACAAATCAAACTAGGTGAGGTAAACATACCTCCCACCACCTGGTATGGCTGAAAAACACCCAAAAGAATGGGGTTGCAGTCATGCACAACAATACTGCTTCAGAAATAACGCAGTTCCACTAAGTTAAAGTAGGATATCAATATGGAGGTTCCATAATTATATGTACATCAGTAAAAAAGATCTATAATGTGGCCCATAAAATGTACAAGAGAAAAATAGAAGATTTACATGAAGAAACCCTCAAGATTGAGGTGCTCCAACAACATATTGAGACTACAAAGATTGATAGCATTATTTTATGGGATGAAGCAGTTGTATATTACATTTCAGATCTAGAACAAATATGTGTACAAAATATTAGATCTATATTAGATATTTACACTACGTGAGTTCCTCTACATATTCCCCTTGGGGTTTTGAGCAAAACATGAGAGTACAAGAGTAGATCTGAGATCTAGAATTACAGATCTGTAGCAATATTTAGGAATTCTACAATAAATAGAATCATAAGTAAATCATATCTTAATGGGACATGGATGAGATATCTAATCCATGGATCACCACAGTGAAAGGGAGAATCCTATCACTAGAGATCTCTCCTCTAAAATGTAGTCAAAACACCCTGCAACTGAATACTTGCAAATAACGCAGTTATGGAAGGAAAACTACGTTGTAGGATCTAGCACTGGTTTGGCCTAATGCCAAGATTTTAAAATGCATCTCCAAAGATCCAAAATCCTCTTGCCAATGGGATAGAAGACTTCCCTACTAAAAAGGGCCTCGAGATTTGCCTAGATCTGAGTAGATCTAGCTTCCACTTGCTGCAACTTACAAAGACAACCAAATCCTCAATAGGATCTGTGTTGTAGTTGG
Organism: Pinus albicaulis; assembly: GCA_034641835.2. Classification (NCBI taxonomy): domain Eukaryota; kingdom Viridiplantae; phylum Streptophyta; class Pinopsida; order Pinales; family Pinaceae; genus Pinus; species Pinus albicaulis. Next base: position 694,720,636 of record CM076575.1, read on the forward strand.
AAGATGGAGCTTGTCCAACTGTCAGATAGTGGACAAGATGTAACAAGACTCCTCGAAGATCTCCTCAATGGAAGAGGTGGGATTCTCGATCGGGAACACCCTAGTACTAAACAACACTATTCTCAGCTAAGTAGCTAGAGAATGAGGGATGTCTAAACAGACAATACCTTCAGAAATATCAAATCATCAACCCTCTCCTTGGTTTCCTCCTTTCTTTTTTATAATGTGGAAATCTTATCAAACCCTAAACTATCTTGATGAATTATCTTCATTCACATGAGTGGCCTCCAACATGAACTGCGATGTGCCTCTAGGAGATACATTGCATCTAGACAACATTTTTTATTTGGTCCTATTGACCCAGTCAATTGATCCAGCCTCTTTCCCACTTAAGCGTGTTTATGAAAATAGCTCAGATTTAGCTTTGTTCACATTGGGCATTGATTTATTTTGTTGTTTAGGAGTTTTATTGATCCTCCTTCACACTTTTATTCATAAGACAAAAAAGTAATACAAAATTGTATATTCCCATTAGCTTGAATAATTGGGAATATTGCAGTCCTCCCCTCCAAAAAAATTCTTGTGCTCAAGCAACTGATAGGGTGAGTTCTGCAACACTTCTCCTTCCCCATTGGTGACACCATCAAGAATCCAGCTCTTTGCATAAGCTGAGTGTTCACCAATCCAACCTTCCATGAGTTGTCCCTTCAAAGTCATTATGAAATGTACATAATCCATCCCACAAAGAGTCAAGAATTTTACTGAAACAAACATGGCTGAACCCCTGCTCCCCCTGAAATATGTAGCAAAGTATACAAAGAAAGTCTCCATCCCATGTGGTACACACATGCCTCCTATTATTCCTCCATACAAATCCAAAAATAGGACAAGTACATCATCCATGCATGGAAGAAAAATTACAATTACATAAACAAAAATTTGAATAAGAGGAGGTGGGTCATAGTCCCACATATGGTACCAGCACAGGGCATCTCCTGCCTACATCAAATCAAGATGTGGTAAGTGGTCTTCCCACCACTTACTTGTTGCCCATGTTATCTCACTGTTGAGTCTCAATTCTGCATCTTTTCCATACACTTTTCTATACCTTTTTCACTCACCTGAACCTCCCAAGTTGTCAATATCATTGTATATTAATTGAAAAACAACATCTAACATGGTTTTTAACTATATTTTTGTGTCTGCTATTTGATTTAGATTTTGTTCATTTAGCTACGGAATCTTGCCACTTTCCGCAGCTGCTGCAACTTTTCGCAGCCATTTTGTGAAACTCTATGTTACAGGTGTCTATAGGAAAAACGGGCCACATGGGCAAGTCAGAAATGATGTGGACATGGTTCGTGTCCTATTGGTTCGAGCAAACTCATCTAAAGAAGCTGCGGTCAAAGGCGTCCAAATGGAAGTCAACCATAGAGTCTCACGGTGACAGGACTCTGTTTCGTGTCACGTGAAGGTTCATATGGCCGTTTCTGAGTTGCGGAAGACAAGTCGACATCTGTACATGGCTCCATAGCCGAATTCAAGAATCCACTCCTCATAGATTTACTTTCCAACACGGCCATGATCCTAGATCCGTGGACGTAATGGTCTACGTGTTCTCCACCAGCATAAAATTTAGGAATTAGTTATGTTTCTCTTGTTATAAATAACGCGTTTGCATACGCATATGAGTTAGTCGATGTTAGTCTCTGTTATCTTTTATTAGTCTGCTCTGTAATGTAATTACGCTGCCTTTGTGCCGTAATACTACCATACTGTTATGACTGCATTTTAATATAAGAAGACTCTGTTTTTGAACGTAATTCGTACTTGAAGATCGTTGCCAAGGCTGGTGTAGAGGGCCCCTGCTCAACTAAGGTTTTGTGCATTAGTGTATAGTTCTTGTTTTATTTCTTTAAAGCTCATTGTGCCATAATCCATTCACATGTTTATACATTGCATCTTTCATGGTATATATGCTTCATTTCTGTTGATAAACTTTCATGCTTTCCATTTCACTTCTGTCTTTCATGTTTTATGTTATTGATTACTAATCAGTGTTCTTGTTTCAGGTTATAGATAGGCAGCCCGGGCATTTTCATAACTTTTTGACTAATGACATGGAATTAACATTGTTCTGCTGCTAATTTGCTTTTCTTAGTTTCTGTTTAATTTCAGTACTGCTTTGTTTAATTCAGTATTGCTCATTTGCTTCAGTAGTTAAATTTAGATATATTAAACTACTCATAACATCTTCAGTTGCCTCCGAAAGCCACAGCTGGACTGATGGTGAGGGATTGTATTATGAAATGTGTAGTTTTGTATTAGTTTCCTTTCTGCAAATTTAGATATATTAAACTGCTCATAACATCTTCAGTTGCCTCCGAAAGCCACAGCTGGACTGATGGTGAGGGATTGTATTATGAAATGTGTAGTTTGATATTAGTTTCCTTTCTGCAAATTTAGATATATTAAACTACTCATAACATCTTCAGTTGCCTCCGAAAGCCACAGCTGGACTGATGGTGAGGGATTGAATTATGGATGTGTAGTTTGATATTAGTTTCCTTTCTGCAAGTTAGAAATATTAAATTGTGTATGACATCTTCAGTTACCTCCGAAAGCCACAGCTGGACTGATGGTGAGGGATTGAATTATGAATGTGTGGTTTGATATTAGTTTACTTTCTGCAAGTTAGATATCAGTTACTCAAGTTGTTTATGGTTACTTCCAAAAATCATAGCTGGACTAATGATGAGGGATCAGAAGACAAGTTGATGTAATTTGATTTAGATTTACTTTATTGCAACTTTTGGATTTCTTTCAGCATAGTTTCTTTTTTGTTTAGACAACAGCAAGAATAGTTTGGTTTCATGCTCACTAGTTCACTGTTTTGATTTATTAGACTAGAAGCACCTTTTCATTTCAGCAGCACATTTTCATTTCCTTTCAAGTTTTGTCATTGTAATTTTCAAATTCATTTTTAAGTTTCAAGTTGGTAAATCATTATAGAGGATATCATTTCCTTGAACAAACATAACCATACTTGTTTTCATTTTAGAATTTCCATTTCATCTTAGAAAACCAAAAACGACAAAAAGTTAAGAAATAGGTTATCTTGCACATATAGTGCGCCGCACTTCATCAACTTACGAATCCCGGATTGAAAAATTAAATGCAGCAATTTAGGACACACTAAATTGACCAAACATTTTGGCGCCGTTGCCGGGGAAGTGTAACTAGGTAGCCAATTTCTTAAAAAAAAAAAAACACAAAATCATAAAAGAAGGGAAAACTTGATAACTTCTTGAAGTATGCTCTCCTCTTGCACCTAGTGTGATCTGGAGGATCAGAAAAGAGGGTTATTGGTTCATTAATTTCTTAAGTATGCTCTCTTCTTGCACCTAGTGTGACCTGGAAGATCAGAAACAGAATTATTAGCCCAAATTTTTAAAAAATAAAATAAAAATAAAAAATGACATGCATAGAGCAAGAGATTCTATGGGAAGGTTTATAGCTAAAGCCAAGAGTTCGATTTTCACAACTCCGTCTTCTTCAAGGCATAGACCAGATTCACCACCATCTACTCCTAGCCTTAAGATTTTTAGAATCCAAGGAGCAGTTGAATTAGAGGATTCTCCTATACCACCTACCAAATCCCATTTAGAAAACAAAGAGACTCTCTCTCATCCTCCCTTGATAGAAGAACTAGAGGACTTTAAGGACTCTAAAGAAACTATCATGGCAGAGGAAGTAATAGATGGAGGTAGAGGTAGAGGTAGAAGAGGAGGAAACAATGGAGACAACAATGGTGAAGGAAATAATGGTCGAAATAGGGAAGGAGACAACTTGTTTGGATTCCATATAGTTGATGAGGAAACTCATACAACAATGAAAAATATCTCACCATCTATCCTCCCTAACTTTTATGGATTGCGAAGTGAGGATCCTGAAACATTTCTGTTTGAGTTTGAAGTCGTGTGCCGAACCTATGACTATATGGAAGATTCTCAAAAACTCAAACTGTTTCCTTCAACATTGAAGGGATCTGCTTTGAAATGGTTCATGGGATTAGCCACTCAATCTATCAGCACTTGGAATGATATGAAACAAACATTTTTGGATAGATACTTGGAATATTGTATGCCCACCAATCACAAGGATGAGGTATTCAAAATGATGCAAAAAGAAGACGAAAATTTGGAAGATTTACTTGAAATATTTCAATACAACTTGAAAAGAGCAAAGATGAGCAACTTAGATGATGAAACCTTGAAATCCCTCATATTAAAAGCCATTAGAGATGAATGGATAGATATTTTAAACATGATGGGGAAAGGAGACATTTCTCAACTCCCACTTCGTGATATAACAGAACTATGTGTCCATCTCTCAAGAGGAAAATCTAAAATAGGAAAAGGGCCTAGGGATCCTTCTCTTATTAGGGCTAAAAAATCTGCAACTGGATCAGTAAGTAGGGCAGAGATTGGTAATATGCTTGATGAGTTCAAAACTGATATCTTAGGGAGCCTTAGTGAACAAATAGACACCCTTAAAATCCAAAACAAGCAGAAAGCAGAAACAGATGCTTTAGCCATCTTTTGTCCGAAATGTAGGAAGAAACATGCTTTAAGGGAATGTCCCTTGGATGCAAAAGTTGTAGAAACATGTATGATTTTCTCAGAGAATAATGAGATCAAGGATTGTCCTTCAATTCCTGGACTCAAAGCTATTTTTCAAGAAGACCCAAATTCAGTAGAATCTCTCTATTTTGTCGCAAGGAGACCTTGGCAGGGACAACAAACTCAAGGGTTTAACAACCCTATGAATTTTCAAACCCCACCAAGTTGGAATCCTTGGCAACAACCTTGGCCCCCACATCAGAATACATATCAGCCATGGGTACAAGGGATGCAAAATCCTTATGGGAGATTTGCTCAATTTCAATATCCTCCATCTTTTCAAAATCAACAAGCTCCACAACTTCCAAACCCAAATCCACAACTTTCATTGCCATTTCCACAACAACAACCTTCTCAACAAAATACAAATCCTCAACTCATGCTTCCATACCAACATAAGACAAATCAACTTCCAGCTCAGCCATTGCCAAATCCTAACAATAAGAATCCTCAAACTACTTATATGGTAGAAGGACAACAATTTCCTACCTATATGATCGTTCCTCTCAACGATGTACAACTCAGATCTGGTAGAGTTTTAGAAAAACCTTCTATAGACATTCAAGAGCAAGATACCTCTGAGGAGGACTCTCTTCAAGTCAATAAGGGTTCCGAGGAAGAATCTCTTCAAAATTCAAAAATTCAAAAAGAAAAAGAAAAGCTAACATCCACAACTCCTATAGTTGAGCAACCTGTATCTTCATCTACACCTCCTTTTCCGGAAAGACTACAAATTGATAAGGGGGTGGAAAAACAAATCTTGTTGCCTAACTATGACTTTCTAGATGAATTGAAGAATGTTTGTATCAATATTCCCTTGCTACAAGCCATTCGAGAGATTCCTATTCTAGCAAAAACAATAAAGGAGTTGAGTTTCAAAAAACCAGGAAGGAAACTAAAAGACACAAGAAGAATCCACCTGGTAGGAAAGATTGCAGATATTATGATGGGAAAAATTACCATGCAGAAGTATGTAGATCCAGGAAGTCCAATCGTCAAGACACATATAAATGGGATAGAAATTCCAAACACATTGATTGACTTAGGGGCTGCTATCAACATTATGAGTAGACAGACTATGGACCAGCTAAAACTTCCTAACCTTCTTTTACACCTACTTTACTGCAACTTGCAGATCGATCAATTATTAAACCAGATGGTGTATTAGAAGATATTTCAGTCTCCTTAGATTCTTGGGAATATCCAGTAGATTTTATGATTTTGACTCCCAAGAGTAATCTAGGAGGGCATCCACTTATCTTAGGAAGACCTTGGCTAGCCATAGCTGATGCTTTTATTAGTTGTAGATCTGGGGACATGTACATTTCTAATGGTAATTCGACAAAGAAATTCAATTTGTATCCTCCAGCAAGAGCAATCACAGAAGTAGGAGACAATGAATGGGTTGATGATGAGGACACTATACAACCTTTCTTTACCATTTCTGAAATCAGTGAGGATAGTCAAATTATGAACACATTAGAAAATTTTGAGACATCTTCAGAATATGACCCCACACAATTTCAGTTGGAATCTGACATAGAATATTTATCATCAAGACAAATGTCTCTTTACTCTATGGAAGAGTTTGGTAGTTCTACTATTGAGATTTTTCCAGGAAAAACACTGAATATCAACAAACATCTGGAAGATTCACAACAAGAAGAACTAACCAAAATCTTGCGAAAACATTCTACTGCATTTGCATGGGAGTATACTGACATGAAAGGTATTGATCCTAAGACTTGCATCCATCACATCTATATTGAGGAAAACAATAGACCAATCAGACAACCTCAAAGAAGGATGAATCCAAATCTTAGGGAGATAGTGAAAGAAGAGCTCCAAAAACTTCTCAATGTAAACTTCATTTATCCTAGCCGATGGGTTTCTCCTTTGGTTATAGTACCTAAAAAGAATGGTAAATGGAGGGTATGCATTGATTACAGGGAATTGAACAAAGCAAATTTGAAGGATCACTTTCCTTTGTTTTTATCGATCAGGTATTAGACACATTAGTAGGTAAAAAGTACTTTTCATTTTTGGATGATTTTAGTGGCTATAATCAAATTCAGGTAGCACCTAAAGATCAAGATAAGACCACATTTACTTGTCCATGGGGAACTTTTGCCTACCGAGTGCTTCCTTTTGGGTTATGTAATGCACCTGCAACATTCCAAAGAGCAGTACTAGGAATTTTTTCTGATCTAATCCATGATTGTGTAGAGGTTTATATGGATGATTTTGCAGTTTATGGTAATTCATTTGAAGAGGCATTAGAAAATTTGGAAAAAGTTCTTATAAGATGTAAAGAAACAAACCTTTCATTAAGCCATGAAAAATGCTTTATGATGTTTTTTGAAGGGATTGTTTTAGGACATCATATTTCAGGAGATGGGATTAAGGTTGATAGATCAAAAGTTGAAGTCATCTCCAAGTTACCTATTCCAAATTGTCAAAGAGATGTTAGAAGTTTTCTAGGATTTACTGGTTATTATAGAAGATTTATAGAAAACTTCACTAAAATTGCATCTCCACTCTTCAAATTGCTTACAAAAGACTATGAATTTAAATGGGATCCTGATTGTCAATCAGCTTTCGAAACTTTGAAACAAGAATATCTGAAGCACCTATCTTAAGAGGACCAAATTGGAAACTCCCTTTCCATATTTCTACGGATGCTTCAGATACAGCGCTAGGAGCTGTGTTGGGTCAAAAAGATTTAGTTCCTTATGCCATTTATTATACCAGTAAAAATTTGACTCCCACAGAGTTGAATTATACTGTGACTGAAAAAGAGTTTTTAGCTGTTGTTCATGCAATTAATAAGTTTAGACATTACATAACAGGCTATGAAACTTTTATTCATACTGACCATTCTGCAATTAGATATTTGATGAACAAACCTGTTACTAATGGCAGAGTGACAAGATGGCTTTTACTTTTTCAAGAATTCAATATTACTGTGTTGGATAGACCAGGAAAACAAAATACAGTAGCTGATTTCTTGTCTAGGATTCAGAATACTAAAGAAGATTCTCCTGTAGAGGATAAGTTTCCCGATGAATACTTGTTTGCAGTAACTATTAAAACTCCTTGGTATGCAGATATTGCTAACTATTTGGTTACAGGGAAACTACCTTCACATTTATTTCCAAGTGAAAAACGAAAAATTATTCAAGAGAGTTCAAAATATTCATGGATTTCTAACGAATTGTTTAAAACAAGGCCAGATCTTGTGATCAGAAGATGTGTCAGGGAAGATGAAATGCCTGATATTCTTAAGGCATGTCATGATGAACCATGCGGCGGACACTTTGCAGACAAAAGGACGGCTTATAAAATCCTCTCTTTAGGATATTATTGGCCTTCCCTCTTCAAAGATGCAAAACAATATGTCAAAAGGTGTGACAGCTGCCAAAGAGTAGGGAAACCTACCCTTTCAAGTGAAATGCCATTGCAACCACAGGTACTCATTGAACCCTTTGAAAAATGGGCTTTAGATTTCATTGGACCTATTAATCCACCATCTAAGCAAAAGAAGTATATATTGGTTTGTACCGATTATGTTACTAAATGGGTGGAAGCTAAAGCATTAGTATCTGCTACTGAAAATTCAGTTATTCATTTTCTTTATGAGGATATTTTTACTCGCTTTGGTGTTCCAAGAGAAATTGTGACAGATCAGGGGAGCCAATTCACATCTAATTTGGTGGAGAAGTTGATGGAATAATACAAAATCAAGCACATAAGATCTACTCCTTACCATCCGCAAGCAAATGGTCAAGTGGAGTCCACAAATAAAGTTCTTGAAAGTATCATCACCAAAACTGTTCATCTACATAGAAGAGATTGGGCAGAAAGGCTTCCTGAAGCCTTGTGGGCCTACATAACTACATGGAGAAATACAACAAGACATTCTCCCTATGAACTTGTTTATGGGAAAGAAGTCTTGCTCCCCATTGAGTTCCAAGTCAAGACCTTCAAGATAGCAGTTCAGTTGGGGATGGACTTATCAGAAGCCCAAAAGCATAGAATGGAGAAATTAAATGAGCTAGATGAGATCAGACAAGAAGCAATTTTAAGAACTGATCTAGTTCAATATCAAAGAGCTAAATGGCATGACAAGTACATTAAAGAGAAGAAGTTTCAAGAAGGAGATTGGGCATTGTTATTTGATTCCAAGTTTAAATATTTCCAAGGAAAATTTCAGACTCGTTGGCTTGGGCCATATGAGATTGACAAGATCTTCAGCAATGGAGCGGTAAGAATCAAGACCATTGATGAGTTTCAAAATCCTCTTATTTTGAATGGCCATATATTGAAAGTTTATCATAAGCCACTCTCAAAAGAGGATTTTGCCAAAATGTTTCAAGAAAGTTCTGCAATCAGGCTGGTACAAAAGAATTCTTCTTCTCCACCAGCCTAGCTTTTGTTCTTTTCAGTTTAAAAAAAAAAAAAAAAAAATGGTATAAGCCTGAAAACCAATCACTGATTGGCAGTCTTATACAGAAAATATAGGGTGAAAATCAGGAACACCTGACACTCTATATTTTCCAAAAAAAAAAAAATCTCTTTCATTTCACAAATTTTGTGACCACCCACTCCATTCCATTCCACTTCATTCCATTTCATTTCACTTCATTTCACTCCATTCCACTTCATTTTATCTATTTCATTCCATTTCATCAATAAAAATCTTTTTCATGACCATTTCCATCTGGTCATTTTTCATTTGTTCATCTCCATTCATCCAAGTAATAGCTGTGTTAGTTTCCACAGCTGACATCTGTTTCCGCAGCTGACTCCAGTTTCCGTAGCCAGAAGCAGACTCCGCAGCTACAACTATGTTTTCAAAAGAATGTACAGCCAGATGTTATTTCCATAATCATGAAATAAAATGCAGGTGAGAGGATCAAAAATGAAGACCTGGAGCATTCAAGACACCAATAAAGAGTAACTAGTTGAAGACCAAGGGAAAAGGCAAAGATTCCAAAGGTATGAATAAAATTTATTTCAAATAGCATTGAAAAACACATTTTTATATAGTTCTGAACCATAAGCTCCATCCATTATGTGCAATGATTATATTGACAATTCCGTAACCTTTCACGATCTCCATATTATCCTCTCACATTCATTCTCAAACAATTCCATCATTTAACCCCCGATCTTCACTCATGTTCCAATATTCCACCGGGGACAATGAGACGTAATTGATTTGACCACGGACTCTTACAGGCGCATAAATCTATAGCCGTTGTTTAAACGTGCTCATATTTATTGTGCAGCCACCAAAATTCAAAACACTGCCGGATGTGTTATACTCTGTTAACCTCACAGCCGTATCTCTGTTGTGCTCACGAAAACCCCTCTCTGTTCTGTTCACTCCATTTCGTTCTCTACGACGCTATAGTCTGTATACCACTCTCTGACATTTACCCACAGTCATTGTGCTCATCTCCATGCATTCAGCCGTTCTATTTCCATTAAACCCTCACGCAGGCAAATTTGTGAAGAGCAGAAAGAAAATGGGTAAATTGCTAAGAGCAGAACCGGAAGGACCTAAGTTTATGGAGGGATATCTGCAAGTAAGGGATATATTGAAGAAAGCAAATTGGCTGCGGTTTATCCAGAAATTCAAAGGTTATCATAAAGAAGTTACAAAAGCATTCGCAAGGTCATTTAATGGCTTGGAAGCAGAGATTGGAGACCTTAAGTTTGCGGTCAATGAAGCATCTATAGCATCTGCCACGGAACTTCTTCAGGAGGGTGAGCGTTGGTTTAAGAATAAAAGCATCAGTGATGAAGCCTGGAGAACAATCTTACGAAACCAAGGTATGGACATAACTGTTTTTAAAAGAGGAATTCCTGTTCATGCATTGAAAGAGGAATGGGCTACTTTGCTGCTAGTTGTTCATAAATTCATTACATGTGAAGGCCGTTTTGGGTCCATGTATATGTACCATACTAGGTTGCTGATGAATTTTCTAGATAATCAAACTCTCAATCTCCCATATTTTCTATTCAATAGTTTGAAGAAAATGTCCGTGACTGTTCAGAAACATTTAGGAGATGTAGAACCACATCTATATCACCACGGCCTTGTAAAAATTTTGATTGAAAATGAGTTAAAGGAAAAGAAAGACACATGGGAACAATTTCTGGTTAAAAATTTCTTTGAGGAACCTCAGGAAATTCCTGAAGGTAGTACAACAAGAAGGAGTAGAAGAAAAAGAATAAATGATGAAACCCAAATTACTCCTACTCAAGAAATTCCTGAAGGTAGCACAGCAAGAAGAAGTAGGAGAAAAATAACAATTGATGAAATTCAAAATACTCCTACTACTACAATTGAAAGAACTGATAGGGAAGAGAGACTGTCAAAGAGGAAGAAGAAAGAAATCAAGGGTAAGAAGCCAATAACACCAAAAGAAAGGAAAACTATTGAGGCTATACATCAAACTCCTTCTTCTGAAGAAGAAGATCACCAAGTGTTATCTGAAAGATTAATTTATCTTCAAAAACAGTCCTCTATGGCCAAGAAGACAGAAAAAGGAAAACAAAAACAAAAGGATAGTGTACCACAGCGTGTGAGAAGAATCAGCAGACTTAAGGGGAAATTGAGGAAAACGCAAATGAAGGGTCCTCATTTTATTGATTTGGGAGAGGAAACATCTGAACAGTCTCCAGCTGACTATAGTCCATCTCACTCTCAGTCAGTTAGTGAACCTGGTTCATTTCATTCTCAGTCAGACATTGACCATAGTCCATCCCATTCTCAGCAAGATGTTGATGTGAGCCCTCCTCAGCCAGATTTTGAAGATAACTCTCCTTCACGGCATTTTGGAAATAGCCCAACAAAAATGACACCTGAAATAGACCCCAAGCAACAGGAAGTATATGACTATATAGAATCTTTGGAAAAGGCAGCTACAGGTCCCAGTACTTCGTCCATTCAGCCTCATACATTACAGGATGATTTATTCCAATCACTAAAACAGGAAATCTTTGAGCTAGAGCTTTTAAATAGGCACATCAAAAATGAAAATGAGACATTGAAGGAACAAGGCAAACTGGACAAAATCATCCATGATAATACCATGCTACATCTGGGAATATGGCAGAAGAAGAACAAGAAATTGAAAAGGAAGTGCCAGAAGTTGAGCAGAGCACTGGTTAATATCAAATTTAGGTGCTTAATGAAGAAACCTAGAATGTTGGCAGCACCAAGGAAGAGGAGGAGAGGATTGGATGTGCTGGCTGAAGTGTCAAGGCATATGAACTAAGGAAGGAATATCAAAATTTTGGTTGCATGAGGACATGCAACACCTTCACAGTGGGGGTATGTTGAGTCTCAATTCTGCATCTTTTCCATACAATTTTCTATACCTTTTTCACTCACCTAAACCTCCCAAGTTGTCAATATCATTGTATGTTAATTGCAAAAGAGCATCTAACATGGTTTTTAACTATATTTTTGTGTCTGCTGTTTGATTTAGATTTTGTTCATTTAGTTGCGGAATCTTGCCACTTTCCGCAGCTGCTGCAACTTTCCGCAGCCATTTTGTGAAACTCTATGTTACAGGTGTCTACAGGAAAAACGAGCCACATGGGCAAGTCAGAAATGATGTGGACATGGTTCGTGTCCTATTGGCTTGAGAAAACTCATCTAAAGAAGTTGCGGTCAAGGCGTCCAAATGGAAGTCAACCGTAGAGTCTCACGGTGACAGGACTCTGTTTCGTGTCACGTGAAGGTTCATATGGCCGTTTCTGAATTGCGGAGGATAAATCAACATCTGTACATGGCTCCTTAGCCGAATTCAAACATCCACTCCTCATAGATTTACTTTTCAATGCGGCCATGATCCTAGATCCATGGACGTAATGGTCTACGTGTTCTCCATCAGCATAAACTTTAGGAATTAGTTATGTTTCTTTTGTTATAAATAACGCGTTTGCATACGCATATGGGATTAGTCGATGTTAGTCTCTGTTATCTTTTATTAGTCTGCTCTGTAATGTAATTACGCTGCCTTTGTGCCGTAATACCACCTTACTGTTATGACTGCATTTTAATATAAGAAGACTCTGTTTTCAAACGTAATTCGTACTTGAAGATCGTTGCCAAGGCTGGTGTAGAGGGCCCCTGCTCAGCTAAGGTTTTGTGCATTAGTGTATAGTTCTTATTTTATTTCTTTAAAGCTCATTGTGCCATAATCCATTCACATGTTTATACATTTCATTTTTCATGATACATATGCTTCATTTCTGTTTATAAACTTTCATGCTTTCCATTTCACTTCTGTCTTTCATGTTTTTATGTTATTAATCACTGATCAGTGTTCTTGTTTCAGGTTATAGATAGGCAGCCCGGGCATTTTCATAGCTTTTTGACTAATGACATGGAATTAACATTGTTCTGCTGCTAATTTGTTTTTCTTTAGTTTCTGTTTAATTTCAGTACTGCTTTGTTTAATTCAGTTTTGCTCATTTGCTTCAGTAGTTAAATTTAGATATATTAAACTGCTCATAACATCTTCAGTTGCCTCCGAAAGCCACAGCTGGACTGATGGTGAGGGATTGTATTATGAAATGTGTAGTTTGGTATTAGTTTCATTTCTGCAAATTTAGATATATTAAACTTCTCATAACATCTTCAGTTGCCTCCGAAAGCCACAGCTGGACTGATGGTGAGGGATTGTATTATGAAATGTGTAGTTTGGTATTAGTTTCATTTCTACAAATTTAGATATATTAAACTGCTCATAACATCTTCAGTTGCCTCCGAAAGCCACAACTGGACTGATGGTGAGGGATTGTATTATGAAATGTGTAGTTTAGTATTAGTTTCCTTTCTGCAAATTTAGATATATTAAATTGTGCATGACATCTTCATTTACCTCCGAAAGCCACAGCTGGACTGATGGTGAGGGATTGAATTATGAATGTATGGTTTGATATTAGTTTACTTTCTGCAAGTTAGATATCAGTTACTCAAGTTGTTTATGGTTACTTCTGAAAATCATAGCTGGACTAATGATGAGGGATCCGAAGACAAGTTGATGTAATTTGATTTAGATTTACTTTATTGCAACTTTTGGATTTCTTTCAGCATAGTTTCTTTTGTGTTTAGACAGCAGCAAGAATATTTTGGTTTCATGCTCACTAGTTCACTGTTTTGATTTATTAGACTAGCAGCACCTTTTCATTTCAGCAGCACATTTTCATTTCCTTTCAAGTTTTGTCATTGTAATTTTCAAATTCCTTTTTAAGTTTCAAGTTGGTAAATCATTATAGAGGATATCATTTCCTTGAAAAAACATAACCACACTTGTTTTCATTTTACAATTTCCATTTCATCTTAGAAAACCAAAAATGACAAAAAGTTAAGAAATAGGTTATCTTGCACATATAGTGCGCCGCACTTCATCAACTTACGAATCCCGGATTGACAAATTAAATGCAGCAATTTAGGACACACTAAATTGACCAAACACTCACTATGGCTGAAAGTGTGAGATAAGTTTGGTGCCTTAGGGAAGCACCCATCATGATAGAGAATCTCCCTTTGTTCATCAAGGGAGTGGCCAAATTTAGAAATTTGAGTGGCCCACTATTTGCCATGAGATTTACATGATATATCACTCTCCTTGGAGCCATGGCCTGCATAAACATGGTGAAATAATATGTATAATCAAAAAATAAAACTTGGCTTACATAATCAGATTCCTCACCATCAATACCTTTCATACACATGGAGTTGTGCATGGATCTTTCTCCTCTTCCCAAAGAAGGAAGAGATGGCTGAAATGACCCCTTATGGAGTCATGTTGCTACCCCAACTACACATACTTCATGCATATTTGAAAATGCTGATAAAGTTCTTCTTTCAAGCCTTCCCAATCAAAGCTTCTCATGATAATGTTGTAGATCCTCATGGAGTACATATGGCTGAAACGTAACTCTTTGTAAGCTTTTTGTAGTATCTTCTACTTGAGCTTGGAGGCTCTAGACAAGAAGAATCTACCATGATGATATATGACCTCTTCTTGGACTAAATATCCCTCTTCATGCAGCTGGTCATCAAGTATCATACAAGTGTGTAGATCTTTGGAATAATCTAGTAGAAGTCGGGATTTCCAATACAGATCTAGACTGTTAAAAAATGACAGTGTAGATGATGCATCAACGGAAATGTTTGTCATGTTGCTGATATCCTCCTTGACATCTCCTATGTCAAAGGTGTGTGTTGGAAGGCTAAACCTTCCATTTTTCTCTTCCCACAGCGTAGATCCAGATATGAGAGTGGGTGGTGATGATAAGGGAACAAGATCTCCCTTCTTCTTGAGCTTACCCAAGCCTCCCAACGCTGTATCTTTGTCTTATAACGCTCCAATCTTCATTGGATTCATGAGTGGAGCACCAAGATGTGATACACCTTCCACCAAATCTGAATCAGGTGGTCTTCTAGGTGGTTTTCCACAAGACAATGATGCCTCATGGTTCATCCTGACATGCCTGTCAAATGGGATCAACATCTCCTTACTTCCACTGTGTGAGTTCACCTCTGATTTATGTGTGTAAGTCCCATGATAATGTGATGTCACTCTTAAATATGCAAGATTTCTTTTGATTTGAACATTTTCTCCCTTCTCTTCTTCATGCACTAGTGGATCATCTCTTGCTATGATAGCGTTGTGACCCCTCCTTTGTTCTGTCTTATTTTCTACTAGCATAGACACTTGCTGCTCATCCTCTTCATGTACAGGATCCTTGGGGCCTTCTTGCAAAGGTACAAGAGCCGTCTTAGTGGAAGCAATGGCTTCATCTCCATCTCTCAATAGAAATAGATCTCCTCCTGCTGTCACAGTGCTGGAGGAACCTTTCAGTTCTTCTTCTTTCTTCTCCTCATCAATGGAGTATGCCTCATCAATAAGAGATCATTTTTCTTGATCTCTCCTTGAGGGAAGGACACTCATGTCTTCTTCTTGAGAAGAATGTTCTTGCTAAAGTGGGGCCCTTTCCCTTGGCAAATCATGTTGCAGATCTTTAACCCCTTCAACAATATTCAGAAATGGAGTAGGCTCCGAATTTCTCCAACTCATGAAAATATTCAGACTCCTTTGGCATGATTTTCTTCCTCAAAGAAGTTTCAGCATGTACATCAAATATTTCCTCTAGCCTCCTAGTAAACCTTGCATAAGAAGAAATGTTGACTTTTTTCAAGGAGAATGACTCAAATAGCCACCACGCATAAGCCTTCCCTTGAAGATGCAGCATTGCTACCTTCATGCCTTCTTCTTCTCAGACTTGATGCAGCTACAAATATGTGCCAATATTCCGTACCCAATATTGGGTTGAGCTCTTAGGTGATCCATCAAAAATAGGTTGAGAAAATCTACTAAAAGTGGGCTGCATGCACCCTCTTCTTCTACTATAGTTGTAGGATCTCCTTTCTTCTTTAAGCTGACAGAACTTTGGGAAACTGAGATGCTCTTTGAATATCCTTGATTGAGATTCATACTCTTGGAGATATTCACCAAGAGTTTCCTCCTTTGGTGTTCCTTCTCCTCCTTCTTCGTTTGACAAGAAAGTGGGCATGTTACAACATTGTAGATCAGGTTGTGTGGCTGAATGCTCACACACATAATAAGAAGTATTAGGGCTCCCTTGATGTGAAAATATCCTTGAGGGATCTGCATGTCTTTCCCTCCTCATTCCCCATATTTCTTCCTTCATCTCATGCATAGCTTGAGGAATAGTGTTAGAAAACTCTTTTCTTTTAATCCTTCTAGATAAATGGGTTTCACCCTTCTTCTCTTTGTCCTCTATGTAATATTTATTCTGTCTTATTCTTTGGTACCTCTCCTCTATGTCAGTGAGAGGTTCTTATTCTTCTGGAGACATATTGGCTCTGCAAGAAAAGCACAGACTGTGCCAAGAAATATGCTTTGATACCACTGTAATATCCCAAAATGGGAATGCACAGCAAAGCCTACTGGAATAACGCACTCTTAACAAATTGGTGCACTGAAATGAGTTTGCAGCTCCTAGATCCCTTATATCAGTCGATCTAATGTATAAATCCAAAGGGATAGAAAAAACAAATCAAACTAGGTGATGTAAACAGACCTCCCACCACCTAGTATGGCTGAAAAACACCCAAAGAATGGGGTTGTAGTCATGCACAACAATACTGCTTCAGAAATAACACAGTTCCACTAAGTTAAATTAGGAGATCAATATGGAGGCTCCATAATTACATTTACATCAGAAAAACAGATCTATAATGTGGCCCATACAATGTACAAGAGAAAAATAGAAGATTTACATGGAGAAACCCTCAAGATTGAGGTATTGCAACAACATATTGAGACTACAAAGATTGACAATGTTATTTTATGGGATGAAGCAGCTGTATATTAAATTTCAGATCTAGAACAGATCTGTTTACAAAATATTAGATCTATATTAGATCTATACACTAGGTGAGTTCCTCTACAGATTCCCCTTGGGGTTTTGAGCAAAACATGAGAGTACAAGAGTAGATCTGAGATCTAGAACTACATATCTGCAGCAATATTCAGGAATTTTGTAGTAAATAGAATCATAAGTAAATCATATCTGAATGGAAAATGGATGATATATCTAATCAATGGATCACCACAGTGAAAGGGAGAATCCTATCACTAGATATCTCTCCTCCAAAATGTAGTTAAAACACGCTGCAAATGAATACTTGCAAATAACATAGTTATGGAAGGAAAAATGCACTGTTGGCTCTAGCACTAGTTTGGCCTGATGCCAATATCTAAAAATGTAGCTCCAAAGATCCAGAATCCTCTTCCTAATGGGATAGAAGACTTCCCTACTGAAAAGGGCCTCTAGATTTGCCTAGATCTGAGTAGATCTAGCTTCCACTTGTTGCAGCTTACAAAGAAAACCAAATCCTCAACAGGATTTGTGTTGTAGTTGGAAGATGGAGCTTGGCTAACTGCCAGATAGTGGACAAGATGTAACAAGACTCCTCCAAGAGCTCCTCAATGGAAGAGGTGGGTATCCCAATCAGGAACACCCTAGTGCTAAACAGCACTATTCTCAGCTAAACAACTAGAGAATGAGGGATGTCTAAACAGACAATACCTTCAGAAATATCAAATCATCAACCCTCTTCTTGGTGTCCTCCTCTTTCTTTTATAATGTGGAAATTATGTCAAACCCTAAACCATCTTGATGAATTAGCTTCATTCACATGAGTTTCCTCCAACATGAATTGCGTTGTACCTCTAGGAGATACATTGCATCTAGACAGCACTGTTGATTTGGTCATGTTGACCCAATCAATTGATCCAGCCTCTTTCCCACTTAAGTGTGTTTATGAAAATAGCTCAGATTTAGCTTTGTTCACATTGAGCATTGATTTATTTTGATTTTTAGGAGTTTTATTGATCCTCCTTCACAATTTTATTCATGAGAAAGAAGAGTAAATTTTTTTTTTATATTCCCATTAGCTTGAATAATTGGGAATATTACATTAATACATCATAAATGCCAAATTTATCCATTAAGACCATGCAAGGCCCAAGGCACAAAATATCTAAGGTAATAAATGAAAAATAGCTTCAAACATAAATTTTGAGCTTACTATGAGTGATTTGCCTCAAAATTCCTCGAAAATATATTTTTCAAAATTTGTGTCTTTTGTTGACTTTGCAGGCAAGGGTGCAGTGCCAAGGCCAAGGGTGCAGTGCCAAGGCCAAAAACATAGGTCATATTGCAGCTAAGTTTTCAAGGCCTTCCTAGTGTCCAAATGATCTCCATGATAGCTCATTGGAAAGCTTGTCAAGTCTAATTTCCAAAAATGATTTTTTTTTTCCATTCGGTGTTCATTTTTGTACCATAAAACGTAATCTCCCAAGACTGCTCAGGGCATAGCACCGGCTTTGAAAATAGGGCAGAAAGTTATTTGTTTGGGTGTTTTTGGCACTTTTGGAGTACCAATTCTGCTCCAAATGATCTGAATTGTTTTTTGGATGATGTCCTTGGCCTAAGGATTGCAAAAATGTAATCCATTCCTCAAAAGAGTTCACCAAAAAAGAGCGCAATGACAGTGGCACTGCGCCTTTGGCCCTTTAAAATAGTCAAAATTCCAAAATATTCAAAATTGTGTCAAAACTTGGATTTGCCTTTCTGGTTAGGTTTGGAATGCTTGTAGGGGATGGATAAGCCAGGTTACCAAGGTTTTATTTGTCTTTAGCCTCCTTGGTCTCACCATATTTTTCATAGGC
Organism: Pinus albicaulis; assembly: GCA_034641835.2. Taxonomy (NCBI): domain Eukaryota; kingdom Viridiplantae; phylum Streptophyta; class Pinopsida; order Pinales; family Pinaceae; genus Pinus; species Pinus albicaulis. Next base: position 694,739,609 of record CM076575.1, read on the forward strand.
CTCATTGTAATCAGCCTTACTACTTTATTCATAGCTCTTTGACCTGTTGCCATCATCACTCTTTGTCCCACTATTCTTTTTCTTTAATGCTCTCTGACTCACTCCTATCATGACTCATTTCCTTGTTGCCTTCAGTGCTATTATGACCCTTGGACCTACTGCCATGTTCTTCACTATTTTTTTGACCTAATTTCATTATCATCATTGCTATGTGCTTCATTTATTTTAGACTCATTGGCATCTGCCTCACTGATATGTGCCTCATTGCCATCTCCCTCATTGTTTTATTTACCTTAGCTTGATACACTAGTACCATGAGAGGATGGTTCGGGAATGTGAGAAGGCCACCTTTGTGCTCATTATTTCTTGGCATTTGAGACTCTATATCACTGCCACTGTCTCCCTTTCTTTGACATTCGAAAAACTCTGCTTTTCCAACCCTAGGATTGATGTGCAATGAGGTGGAGGGAAGGTAAATGAGATAGATGTTTTTAGGTTAATGAAGGAATGAGTAAGTGAGGGTATTGAGTAGTATGAATGGGATAGGTCTATGGACAACTTGGGTGAGTGAGCAACCTCCAAACAGTGTGATCTCCTTTTTTATCACTAATTTCCTCTGTAGGTGGATGAAGTAAATGGAAAATGGTGATTTCTAACTTTGTAGCTTAGGGCTTCTTCTTGGGGTTTTATCACCATTAATTAATAATAATCAAATAGCTTGAAAATGGGGTTAGGGCATTCACTTACCACTTATCACTACCTTGGAGGACCTTGGAGAAAGCTTTGAAAGAGTTTTGGAGTGCATTTATTTTTTGTAGTGTTGAGGAGGCCCTGCTGGCCAAGAGTGCAAAGCCTAGGGCAAGGGCGCAGCACTGGAGGTAATTGTTCTGGGTGAGTTAGGCAAGGGTGCAATGCCCTTCTAGAATCGTAGTGCCTCTTTCCATCTACGCAACACCTGTGTAAAATACACAGGGAAAACTTTCCAAATGCGCAGCGCTGGTTTTCAGGGGCGCAGCGCCAAAACAATTTGCCCAATTTTGGCTTTAAAAATCACAATTTCTTCTCCCTTTTAAATTTATAGTTCTTTGCAAGGAAACAATGAATGTATTGAAGTGTTATATGCACTTGATGGGTAGATAGAAGTTTAATTTAGTATTTGAAACCCACTTCCTACTGTGTTAAACCTTCTTTTCCCTCTTCACCAATATTTTTTACTTTTTCCTTGCAAGTGATTGAAAACACTGTTTTGGCTTTGCTTTTACTCCCTTGAGATTTGATAAGTGCATTTTTATGATTATGTGATGATTGCATATAATAACAAATTCAAAATCCTTTATGGTTTTCATTGTCAAAATTCAACTCAACCTTTCACCTTTTCTCACTAACCTTCTACAATGTTTTGCATGCAGGTTACTAAAATGATGAGTTTGACTTTTCCCTTTGTTCTTGGAGGCATGACAAAATGATTTTGAAAACTTTAGGGCTAGATTACACATGATGGAACCTTCAAAACTCTTCTGTGGTTCCCATTAAAATACTCAACTTATCTTTTTTTTATTCAGGTATGACAACTCATTAAACACCTTTGGGATGATTTGTCATAGCAGCACTTTCAGAACCTTATTCTGTCTGCACCATGGAGTTTCAAACCATGTTTTTTACCTTCTTTGACATTTCTGTTTGTAGGTGGCTGAAAACACTAACCTGACTTTCTCTTACTCCTTGAAGCATGATAAATTTACTTTTGACATCTTTGGAATATGATCTTGATGAAATCTTCAGAATCTTCCTTTATTGTCATCATGGAGTTCAACTCATCTCTTTACCTTCCCTATGCCATTTCTGCAATTTATTACCGTGTTGGAACTCTGTTGGACTATCATGTGAAAAACCGTAGTTTTTCTTAAGGCCAAGTGTTTTTTGTCTTCCTTGCTGCAAGATGTCTTTATTCAGGAGCAGACCTCCTACCTCACCAAACTTTCTGCTGATAGAATTTTTAACACTCTTGCAAAAGTGTCAAGCTTGTCCATTACCTCATGTGCAGAGTCTGAAATTGAATGGTAGTATTTTTTGGAAATGATGACCTTGGAGGATTCTTTGACCTGTTCTTTGATTGAAAATATGTTTGGTGTTTTCAAGTGTAAAAACAAAGTATTGACAAAGTGATGTTTTTGAAGATCCAAAATCCAATGTACTTGATTTATCTAAAGAGCCTACAAAGATAGTTTTGAGACCATCAATGCTTGAGGAATTTAGGAATCATGGGAAATAATAGGCTTATAGGTAACCCTAGATGTAAAGTGGAGTTATGGGCAAGGAAAAAACAAAGTAATGAGGTCATAGGTAAGAAAAAGGATGGAGATGAATGGCACAAGCCCATAAGGAGTCTTTTAGGAGTAGCAGGGTGACCATGGAATCGAAAAATGATAAAATAGTGAAAAAATTTCTATAAGGATAACGAAGGCAGTGAGATTTCTAAAACTCACAATATTTAGGGAATTTTGTTTTTAGAAATCTTGAACCAATATTTATTCATCTATAGATAATGAAAAATATTGAGGACTAACAGGCCCTAAACGAAGTTTTTTAGGAAAACCGATAAAAACATGGGTCCATGGACCGATGTTTCTCACATCAAAATTTGTAGTCCTCAGATAGATATTTCTAACGAGGTATGGTGCACGTAAAATGGAGATTTTATGCCAAAGTTATGTCCCCAGGAAGTTGAAACACCAATTTACCCAAATGGGGCCCATAGTTTTGGTGCTTCATCTCCTAAGGTTAGGCTTTTGGATGTTTATGGTTTTCCATTGTTTCTAAATAATCAATATGTAATATTACCAATTAGCCATGAGCTAGTTGGAATATTAATTTTTTTTTTCGCTGCTTTGTTTTATGAATAAGAGGACAATGGAGGTCCATAATTCTCCTTAATAATAAATAAATTAATGCCAATGTGAAAAGGATAGATCTTGGCAACTTAATTGAGCACCCTTAGGTGTAAAAAGGGGTTGGAACATCTTGACTAGGTCAACTTTGACCAAATCAATAGCACTATCATGGAGGAGTGGCAATCAATGAGGGACAACGCAGTTTTAGATGGAGATGATTTGCAAGGAAGTAGTGCCATTATTGGATGGGGCTTAGGGTTTGGAAGCTAAATAATTATATAAGGAAGAGGATGGCAGCCTTAGATGATTATGTATGATATGTTTATGAATTGATATTTTTAGATCTTTGTTCTATTTATACTTTGATTTCTTCAAGTGTTTAGCTAGGATTGTAGTGATGTTTAGCACAGGGTGTTCCTGATCGAGAATCCCATCTCTTCCATTGAGAAGCTCTTGGAGGACTCTTGTACTACATTCCACTATCAGGCATTTGGCCAAAGCTACAGTCTTATGGTGCAGCGCAGTTCCTGTTTAGGGTGTGTTGTGTTGCAGGGTTGCAGTAGTGGAGACTAGAACTGAGTCATTTATGATCTATTTTTCATTGGAGGAAGGTTTCCTTCCATTGGAAGGCTAGTGAAGAAGGCCCTTGAGCCTTATTGCAGGATTTGGCATTAGGCTACATTATTATTTTCCCCTACAATGTAGTCTATATCTTGGACTACGTTATTTATATGGAGGAGTTGTAGGGTGTTTCTAGTACACCATTGGGAGAGGAGGTTTTCTAGAGAAATGGATCTGACTTTCATTTAGAGGATCCATTGGAGGAGGCTATTCTATTGTGCATATCAGATCAGACACAACTTTCCAGCTATTATGTCGCAGTGAATCTTCATCCCTAGGGCTTTAGGTCCCATTTGTATTATGGTGTATTTGTAGGTGATTGTATAAAGCCTAGATCTGTATTTTTTACATATTTTGAGGCATATAACAGCCCTACATATTTTTTATATTCATTTACTGTAGCAGTGCACTTATGACTGCATTGTAGCTGTCTTCCGACATTTTTGATATAGTAGAAGCACCTCATTTTGAGGGATTTCTTCATTGGAGGCTTATTATACCTTGTTCTATGCTTTGTGGCCTATCATTTTATACATTTTTACTGCTGTTCTAATGTATTAAGAAGCTCCATGTTGGCCACCATTATTGATGTGATGTTTTACACTGCTATTTCCATATTTTTGCACTATATTCCTACTTTTTCCATTTGGGAATATTACAGTGGTATCAAAGCATAATCTTGGCACAACTTGTGCATCTTGAAAAGCCAATATGTCATCTTAAGAAGGAGATCCTCTTACTGATAGAGAGAAGAGGTATCAAAGAAGAAGAAACCAGAATTTTGATTATACAAATGCCAAAGAAGACAAGGGTAAAACCCCTTTATCTGGAGGAGAAGATGAAGAGAAAAAATTTCCTAAGATTCTTCTTAAAGCTATGCAAGACATTGATAGAGAAATCAAGGAGATGAGGATGGATAGATACAAGGAATACCCTAAAGGATTTCAACATGGTGAAGGCTCTGGCATTTCTCATCACTGGAGTGATCAACTAGTGCTACAACAACAAATTTCCCAACACTCTACAATGCCTACATTCTTGGCAATGGGAAATGAAGGGTTTCAAGAACAAGAATCCTTTGAAGACTATTTTATGGAGTATGAGTCTCAAACTTAGAGATTCAAGGACCACTTGAGTTTTCAAGAATTTTTTCAAATTAAGGACAATAGGAGACCCACGCGTTACAATAGAAGTGGTGGATTCATTCAGAATCATGATCTACACCACACTATGGGCAGATTTTTCTTACCCAACTTTGATGGGTCATCTAAATGTACTTCCAAATCATGGGTAGAGAAGCTTCACATCTACTTCTAATTGAACAAAGTTCCAGAAATGGAGGTCATTAAGATAACAGCGCTACACCTTGAGGGTGAAGCACATGATTGGTGGTTCCATGGCTTGTCTATATTGGGTCATGCCAATGTGACTGGATATTTAGAGTTCAGAAGGAGTCTGGTGGAGAGGTTTGACAGAAGAGATCCTGAAGCAACATTCATGGGGTTTACAAAGCTAAAACAATCAAGTAATCCAGAAAATTATTGTTACACCATTTTTTTGGTCATCTAACCTATTATCATTAGATGAACCCAAGTACACCATGTAAGACCAATTTTACCCTAAGTAAAATTGCTTTCACCATGTGAAATAAAATTTGCTCATATTTCCTGGTCATATTTAACCCAAAATAAGGAAATTAATTAAATAAATCATTATTTATTTGATTATTTCCTAGGAATAAGTTATTTAAATCATTATTTAAATAATATTCCTAGTTAAATTTGACTAAATCATTTTTAAATAATTAAATAAATCATTATTTATTTAATTATATTCCCACCATCTCCCTAAAATAATAAATAAATCATTTATTTATTTATTGTTTATAAATAAAGGAATTAACCCAAGTCAAAAGACCTTTTCCCTCCAACAAATATAATAAAATATTCCTAAAGGGTGATTCTAGAATTTGATTAATAATATTTTATTCCTTTTAAAGTTCTAGATAACTTCCCCTAATATTTCCCCTCAATACGAAAGGGTTTTCCCTTTCATTAGACACACTCATTTAACTCATTTGCATTAGATCCTCTTGGACCTATGCTAGGTCACATTCTCCATTTTGTCTTGTGAGCTCCCATTGAGTTCTATGTTTGTCTGGGTTTAAACAGCAGAGAGAGGAATTTTAGATCTAAAACAAGGACTTGCAAGGACCACATCCCATTGAGGAGAACCCGAGAAAACACCTTTCTTGTTTTCTCTCGGGTACCCCCTTTTTAATATAATAATAAAAATTCTTTCCAATACATTGTTCTTGTCTTGTCTATTGGATGCATGGAGCCACATTTAACTATATAGCAATGTTTTGTATTAGATGGTTGTTAAAGGCATTATTTGGATCACCTAATTGCAGATTTAAATATATTTGGCAGCCATAATCGATGTTAGGGCTATTTGTTATGCGTAGCTAAAGTGGTCTTTTACGACGAAAGATTCATACTAACAATTGGCGACTCCACACGGGTTTTCTTTTGCGGCCGCTGTCGTTTTATATATTCCTGCATATCCATTTGTTTCAGACCCTAGGGTTTCTCTTCCGTTTTTTTTTTTCCTATTTTTATGGTGCTTTTCACCTCTAACACCCTCAAACATTAAAATTTTTAACTTTCATGTGTTTCTGGCCCTATTGCGTAGGTGACAGACATCAGCCGCAGCTGAGAAGACAACTTTTTCTGAAATCTTCCACCAAGAGACCCGGATCTACAGGTCGCACTTATCGGTCCAAAAACTGCGACCGGGCCTTGAGGTCGCACTTTGCTACCCAAAATCTGCGACCTGGACTGAAAACAGGTCAAAACCTGCGACCTGCACTTTTTTCTACATTTTTCCAGCACTTTTTCTGGGTTTGTCTGAAGCTTCTGCCAGGGTTTTCCATCCTCTGTCTCCACCAATTTAGACATGTTTCTGATCTGTTTCACTCAACTAAGTGGGAATTTTTCCCCTTAGGGCTCTAGTACCCTCCACTTTTTGTGGGAGAGTTTTTGCTATTTCAGAAGTCTGAATTTCCAGAGTTTCAGCCTTATTTCTTTCAGATCTGATACCTCATTTTCAGATCCCTTTAGATCAGCTATTATCCCTTTCAAATCACCTCATATAGTTTTGTTTGGGTTCATTTCTAGGGCCGCCTCCTTGTCCCTTCTATTTTTAGTTGATCTCCTCCTTTTTAGCAGCAACCTTGCCTCTGCCTCCTTGTTGTTCTCTGCACCTCCTTTCAGCAGATTTCTCCTTTAGATCCCCGTCCCTCCCGACCTTAGATCTATTGGCCTCTTTTTTGCGTGCTTTGCTTAGTTTTTTTCCCTATTATAGACTAGTTTTGGGAGACCCGCCTTCTTGGGTTAGATTGATGCATTGTTAGCTGTTAATTTTATGTTCTTTCAGTCTTATTTACTACAGATTTATTTTCAATTACGCATCACACTTTTTTCTTTTACTCTCAAAACATCTGGGTTTAAACAATTAAAATTAACGCACGCCACACACTGACCCTAAGTGAAGAAGAGCCTGGTTAACAATGCCTGGCAAAGCTTGTAAAATCAAATGACACGGCACCTCTCTGCCATTGTTTCGAAATTGACCTCACTTTATTTTTCCCCTCCCTACCCCTGTCGGTTTTCTTCTTCCCATCATCATTACGCCTCCAAGGCATTTGTCCCAGAGACTTCTTGGCCTTCACCCTCATTTTCTGGTTGGTCGACTTCCTCCTTCCCGTCGTCATCGAGTAAGTCCTCACCCGAGTCCGCACTCCGACTCTTCCTCTGATTGTTCTGGTTCTCCCCCTGTTACCTTCACCATGTCTAGTTCAGGGTCTAGCGCTAGCGGAACCCAAGTTCTACTGCTGGGTCCGTTTCCAGTGGAACCACTACGGGACCTACCTCAACTGCCCCATTGCTCCCTTATATGGCTGGTCTCAGTCTCCCCGACTTCAATCAGCTAATCAAAGATCCTATTCACCACGATGTCAGTTGGCCTGCTATGCCAACCAAGCTCCCCTCCGACATTCCCAAGTTCGAAGGCCTTGCTAGTGAAGATCCCTCCAACCATATTTAATCTTTCCACATGTGGTATTCCTCCAATTCCATCACCGATGACTCCATCCATCTTCGATTTTTCCAACGCACACTTACCGGCGAAGCTTCTAAATGGTATGTTGATCAAGCCAGCTTTTCCCATACCACCTTTGCAACCATTTCCCAAGACTTTTTATCTTATTTCCAGTTCCCTCTCCGATAAAACACTGTTACTGAACTCTTGACTTCTTTTCATCAATCCTCTTCGACCTGCCTTTCTTCTCATGTCCAAGAATGGCGACGAAGACGAAGCTTATGTCATGCTCCCCCCTTTGAAGATCGGGTTTATATGGACTGGTTCCTTCACTCTCTTTTACCTCCCATTGGAAAAGATGTCGCATCCCATTTTCCTCAAACCGAAGAAGCCGCCCTCCAAATAGCCCTGAAATATGACCTTATCTATGCTCAATCTGGTTATGTTTATACTGTCCTTCCTGACCTCCCCAAGCCCGGTGGCCCTAATGCCTCGGGGGCATCTCACTTTGCCGACGGTATCATTGTAGCTATGACACATACCCCTGCTCAACCTCTTCTGGGCTATGGTTTCCCTTTAGGAGGGGCCAGCCCCTCTGGCACTTTTCCTCCTCCAGGTAGCATGTATCCAGGATATGGCATGCCTCCTCCTTTTTCCCACACTCCTGATTACCTCAACGTTGCCCATCCTACCCCTTATCCGTACCCACAGCCTGGTGTCCCAGCTCCTCCAGCATTTGGACCTCCCACTCCCTTGCCTTCTCCACCCCCGCAACCGCAATTACTACCCCCTCCAGGGCAAGTATTTGCGCAGCAGGGGGCAACTAATCTTCTTCCTTCTCAAAGAAAGAGGAAAGGAAATCAATCCGCTTCTGGTAATCGTGGATCCAATCTTTCGAGTATTGATTCTCCCACTGCCAACCAGCCACAGGGCTCTCAGCCCAAGCCGGACAGGCCGCTTTGCACCAATAAGCCTTGTTCGTGTTGCGGTGTTTATGGTCATTACACTCACGATTGTCCCTTGTTACCACAAATGCGGCAGATTTGGGAGTCTCGAGCCATCATGCGGCGACAACACTCCTCCCCTACTGTCCCTCCCAATATGGCTACTTCTCAATCGACTGTGTTTACTGGTCCTTTCCCTTAACAAGGATTCATGGCTACTCAACCCCCTCATGCCCCGGTAACCACTCAACCTTCCCCTTCTGGTTCCTTTGATTACCAGATTCTCATGATGGCCTCTAACCAACCTCTCACTGTCGACCTTAACCTTCAAACTCGGTCTCGTCAGTACTCCACACCTCCCGTTCCGTCTGTCTTTGAGTCCCCATCTTCAAGTCCTATAGAGCCTCTATCGACACCCAATGGTCCCTTACAAATCCCTCCGCCTAAAGCTGAGGTTCATACCAAAATTCCTAAGGGTCCATTACAATGAAATGCTGCCTCTGGTCGGGCCGCCCATTCATACAGCATAGTAGATAATCTGGCACAATCACCTGCTGCCATTTCAACACTGGAACTCCTCCAGTCATGTCCTTCTCAAAAGAAGGCTCTATTATCTATCGTGGGTGCTGTAGCTCATGCTGATGACCAACTAATTTTTTTCACTGCCCGTCAGTCAAACCATCCCCCCCTTCCTACTTCTGTTGCTTTCCAAATCCCAGACAAAATCCGAAATTCCAATGTCACTCGGTGTATTATTGATGAGGGGGCATATACCTATGTGATGTCCACTTCGGTTTGGAAACAACTTGGATCTCCTGAGCTGGCCCCTTCCACTATCACCCTTCGTGCGTGGGATGGCCATGCCTCCCAGCCCATTGGCCTATTCCGTAACTGTCCTATCACCCTTGTAGGCAAGACTGTTTGTGTCGACGTTGAAGTTATCGACGCTCCTCTTGACTAGAACATTCTTTTGGGGCATAGTTACAACTATGCCATGTCTGCCATCCCATCCGCAGTCCACCGCAAGATGTTTTTCCTTCATAATGGCAAGATTGTCACCATTGACCAGTTGACGTACCATGAACCAAAATCTCAGACCTCCCCTGAGTCCACCATCTCTACTGTCACCAATAAGCAAACTGTTGATTCTTTGACCAGTGTTTCCCCTGGCGTCTACAAAGACTCCTCATTTCTTGGAACTTTCCCAGGTCCTCCCCCTCCTCCTATCTCTGATCCCAGCTTGGCAAACATTTGCATGATGCAATCATCTTGGGCTGACCTTGCACAACCCACTTTGGCTAGTAAGCAACTGCACCGTCACCCAACCCCACTAGCTCCTAGCCCTTCGCCCCCGCTAGCCAACCTTCTTCCTACAGAATCTCCTTCCCTGACTATTCCTCACGTGCCTCTCTACCCTCCTGGGTCGATTCCACTTGAGAAAAACCCCCTTGGCCCCATTCCTCCTGACCATTTCCCTGCTGGTTAGATTCCTTTCCTTGCTCCCCCTCTTGGAGCTCGTTCCGTCCCTATCTTGGCCACCCTATCCCTCCCCAACTTGACCTTGGGTATACCCGTCTGGTCCCTAGACCCCCCAGCCACTACCCTGCCTGGTCAACCCAAACCTTATCTTGCTTTGACCCTAGTTCAATCGATACCCATGGCTTCTCACGCTGCACCAGTACCTCAGTCCCCTCATCAGGAACCACCTCCTATTTTGACCATATCAGGTAACAATAGCAAAGCTTGCAGGGGGGCATCAAAGGACAAGGTTGCCCCGACAACCTCTACCCCTCCTCGACCTCCAAAGCATCCCATCTAGTGTGCCTTGTGTGATGTTGCCGGCCACGCTACCCATACCTGTCCTGAATTACCACATCTCAAAACCATGGTCAATGAAACGTTTCCGGAATCCAATATTCCTGAGGTCTATGTCATTATACCTGATTCCCTTCTGAAAATTAAACACTTGCGCACCAATCACCCTTGTTCTCTGCATGATTTCCATGGAAATTATACCCATATTTTCCCTCGCCTTGATGAGTATCGTGCTTCTTTAGCCGCATACTGCCAATTCGAAGCCGCACTTGCCCATAATCCTTCTTCACTAACACCAGACAACCTGTCTACCCCGATTACCATCTCTCATCCTAATACTGAAATGACCGAACCTTCAGCCACTATTTCCTACCTTTCCTCATCACCGTGTTTCCCGGCAACCGACCCCTTAGTGCCTTCCCCCAATGTTTCGCCTACCCACTCATCTGCTTGCTCCGTTGTCACCCCTCATGCCGACATGCATGTGATCCTTTCCCCTCAAAATCAGGTGTCTCATATTTCTACCTCCTCAGATCCTCTTATTCCACCCACTCTTCCCATCTTTCAATCCGATGAAGACATCATGGAAGCCATGACCGAACCTGATTTTCTGTGGGATGATATGCACCATCGTGCATACTTCCTCCCACACCAATCCCATGACCAATATTCTCTCGAATATAAAGACTTCATTCTCGATAAAGTTGATTGGTTCAAAAATCCCATCCCTGCACCTGACGCTTTCGAAGAAGGCAATATGGCTAATATCTCTCCTACCATCAAAATAGACATTTATGTCAAACCAGGTATCGAAGAACATATCACCATGGGTGTCCAATGCACTCTGAAAGAAATTGAAGCCTACACCAAACTCTTCAAAGAATTCCATGATATTTTCACCTGGTCCTACTCAGAAATGCCCAGACTCAATCCTGCCATTGTCGAACACCACATCGACACATGGCTTGATGCCATTCTGGTCTGTCAAAAGTTGAGACCCATCCATCCCTCTAGACGTGAAGCCATCAAAGCTGAAATCGATAAGCTCTGGAAGGCTGGTTTCATTTACCCCATCGAATACACCACTTGGGTGTCCAACCCAGTTCCCGTCCTCAAAAAATAAGGCACCATTCGTGTTTGCACTGACTTTCGCGATCTAAACAAAGCTTGTCCCAAAGATAACTTCCCCACACCATTTATTGACCAAATCATTGATGAGTGTGCAAGGCACGTGATTCTATCCTTTATGGATGGCTTCTCCGGATACAACCAAATCGTTATCCGTCGTGTTGATCAACTTAAAACCGCGTTCATTAGTCCATGGGGCACTTTCGCATACTGAGTCATGCCATTTGGCCTTAAAAACACCGGTGCCACTTTTCAACGAGCCATGTCTTATTGTGTCCATGACTTAGCTCATATCATCCTTGCCTATTTAGACAACCTTACTGTGCATTCTAAACATCGGGCACAACACCTTCATGATCTGCGTACCATTTTTCTCCGATGTCGCAAGTATAAAATTCGCCTTAACCCATTGAAATGTTTCTTCTGTGTTCCCGCCGGTCGTCTCCTCAGCTTCATAGTGTCTAAAGACGGGATAAATCTCGACCCTTTGAAGGTTCAAGCCATTCTTGAACTTCCTATGCCTTGTACCTTACGCCAGCTACAAAGTCTCCAAGGTAAAGCTAATTTTCTTCGTCGATTCGTTCCTGACTACGCCACTACCGCACATGGCTTCCTTAGACTTCTTCGATCTCACACCCCATTTGTCTAGGATACCTATGCTCAAGAGTCTTTTGATGCCCTCAAGCATGCTCTCATATTCGCTCCCTTGATCCTTCCTTCTGACTTTAACCGAGATTTCATCCTATACATCTCCGCTTCCACCTATTCGGTTGCTGGTGTCCTTATCCAGGAGGATGATAACGGTATCGAACATGTGATCTGTTATGTCAGTAAGAACCTAGCCGGTCCACCTATGTCCTACTTGCATGAAGAAAAATTAGCACTAGCTATCGTGTTCTTGGTCCAAAAACTGCGTCATTATATCCTCATGCGTTCCACCAAGGTTGTGACTGATTCCAACCCCATGGATTTCCTATTGAGTCGACGCATCCTCAATGGGAAGTACGCTCGTTGGGTCGTTATCCTCCAAGAATTCGACCTTGAATTTTTCACCCCAAAAAGTAAGAAAGGTTTAGTCCTCGCTAAACTCATTTCTTATTTTCCTACCAGGACGCAAGATACTCCAATTAATGATGCTCTTCCCGATGAACATTTATTTTCCATCACCACTGAAGATCCTTGGTACGGTGACATCCTTACTTACTTGCGAACCCAAAAGTTTGCCCTTCTTCTTGATCGTGATGCTCGACAACGTATCCAACACCAAGCCTCTCGCTACCTTCTAATCGCCGATGACCTTTATCATCGTGGAGTAGATACTGTCCTTTGTCGTTGCCTCACACACGCTATAGCCGAACAAGTCCTCAATGCCTGTCATAGCGGTGCTTGTGGTGGCCACCTCTCCGGCCTCGCCACCGCCCAAAAAATCATGCGCGCTGGGTATTTTTGGCCTTCTCTCTTCAATGATTGCATTGAAGCAGTCAAACAATTTTCCAATTGCCAACATTTCGCCCCCAAGGCGCGAGCTCCTCCCACTCCCCTCCATCCTGTCGTCATAGCTGGTCCTTTTTGTAAATGGGCCATTGACTTTATGGAATGTCGACCTCCATCTGCTAGTAACCACAAATATATCATCGTGGTAGTTGACTATTTCACTAAATGGGCCGAAGCTATGCCAGCATTCAACAATACGACAGCCACCATAGCCCTCTTTTTCTTTAACCACGTCATTGCTCGATACGGAGTTCCAAAACAATTAGTCTCTGACTATGGCCGACATTTTGAAGATGAGATTTGGCATGAGCTATCCTCCCTATTGGGTTTTGAGCACCAATATTCATCTTCCTATTACCCCCAAGGTAATGGCCAAGTTGAAGCGGTTAACAAAATTCTTAAGACCATGCTTCAACGAACGGTGAATAAGCACAAAACCAATTGGCGTCTCATGCTCTTCCCTGCTTTATGGGCTTATCGTAATTTTGTTAAAACTGCCACCGGTTTCACTCCTTTCCACCTTGTCTTTGGCGAGGAGGCAGTCTTACCAATCGAGTGTGAAATCCCTTCCCTTCACTTGGCCGTCGAACTTCTCCCTGATACCCAACCTCTAGAACAATGACTTATCATGCTCGAGCGCGCCTCTGAAGACCGTCATGTTACATTGCAAACTCTTGAAGTGACCAAAAAGTGCACCAAAGCTCAGTATGACCGAAAATTCCACCCTCGTACCTTTCATGAAGGTGACCTTGTTCTAGTATATGACCAGGCCCATGATACCCTCAGTCATGGGAAGTTTGACTCATTATGGCTAGGTCCTTACATTATCATTAAAGACCTTGGTAAGGGGGAATATCTTTTAGAGGACTTTGAAGGCCACATTGTTCCTAATCCTCGCAATGCACTCTATCTTAAGAGATATTACCCTTAGCATTTCACATTCAAAATGCATGTTTTATTTTCTTTTGGATAGCCAGCATCTGTTTGTTTTCACATTTCACTACTTCACCAGGACACTTGTTGTCCACGAAGCCTTACTTCACCTCTCCTCAAAATCCAATTTTCTCACTTACAACACATTTAATTGGGGGTACCACTTTGCCTCTATACTCATTCCTGTTCGTGTCAATTTCCGTCATGAGATACCATTTTGTACTCATGTTTTTTATGGTCCCCTTTGGATCATCCCCCATTTCATTATCATCATTACTGTCCGTCTGTTCGTCGCTCTACTATTTTCTCTCACGCCTTAGTTGGGGATTCCTTATTGCCTCACCTATGGCAGACCTCCTTTTGTCGACGTCAACTCATTTACTCCAGAAGCTAGGTCTAGAGGGCATTGTACCTTGGTTCGAGCTCCTTTCAGCATGATCGTGATCTGTATACTTGATGGTCCAGTGATGCAGCAGCAGCTATTGGTGATTCCCGGGTGTGTGTGAGATGTCTCAACCCTCATGAGGGGGTGGCCCTGCAGGTAGCCCCCCACATGCCCGGATGACTTATTCATTTCAGCCCTGGATGCAGCTCCTCCCATTTGATGATATTGGCCTCAGCCGCTTGTAGCACCTCTTTGATTTGCATATATCAGTCAGATTTTGCGAGCCCTTCCCCATGTGTAGGGGGAATTTAGGTGTATTCGTATCTCATGTACTAAAATATTATTGTATAAGTCCTGACGATTATTCTAGGCACCGCATGTATGTGGGATTCATAATTTTATTTTTCTGGCTCCTATTTACGATAGCATATTCTTCATAGTTCAGTTCCTTGTTTACTGGACTTCCTATTCTTTGTACTTTGTCTCGGCGGGCATAGGTATGCCTCCCCTACCGCCTTTAGCACAGGTTCCACTTCATAAAATAGAGACTTTTTGCACCTGTAAGTCTCGTCTCCTCAGGGTCTAGTCCTTCAGCACATTAGACTACCTTACATTTCCCTCTCTCACTTCCCTCTTGATGTCTAGTGATTGAGTTCTTACAACGTTCTTCGGTCATACGATTTTCTCCTAACCCTCATACGTTGGGGGGCAATCTGTTACACCATTTTTTTGGTCATCTAACCTATTATCATTAGATGAACCCAAGTACACCATGTAAGACCAATTTTACCCTAAGTAAAATTGCTTTTACCATGTCAAATAACATTTGTTCATATTTCCTGGTCATATTTAACCCAAAATAAAGAAATCAATTAAATAAATCATTATTTATTTGATTATTTCCTAGGAATAAGTTATTTAAATCATTATTTAAATAATATTCCTAGTTAAATTTGACTAAATCATTTTTAAATAATTAAATAAATCATTATTTATTTAATTATATTCCCACCATCTCCCTACAATAATAAATAAATCATTTATTTATTTATTTTTTATAAATAAAGGAATTGACCGAAGTCAAAAGACCTTTTCCCTCCAACAAATATAATAAAATATTCCTAAAGGGTGGTTCTAGAATTTGATTAATAATATTTTATTCATACACCAAGTTCTAGATAACCCTAATATTTTCTTATAAATAGAAGGGTTTTCCCCATTCATTAGACACCTCCATTGCATTAGATCACTCTGGATCTATACTAGGTCACATTCTCCATTTTTGTCTTGTGAGCTCCCATTGAGTTCTATGTTTGTCTGGGTTTTCTACAACAACAAGAGAGAGGAATTTTAGATCTGAAATGCTGAGGACTTTCAAGAACCCATCCCATTGAGGAGAACCGGAAAACACCTTTCTTGTTTTCCTCTCAGGTGCCCCCTTTTTAATATAATAATAAAAATTCTTTCAAATACATTGTTCTTGTCTTGTCTATTGGATGCATGGAGCCACATTTTACTTTATCTGCTTAATGTCTTTTATGCTTAGATCTGGATTTGTGCAGCATTATTTGGATCACCTAATTGCAGATTTAAAGATATTTGGCAGCCATAATTGATGTTAGGGCTATTTTTTATGCGTAGCTAAAGTGGTCTTTTACGATGAAAGATTCATACTAACACTTTTATTTCTAAATTTTTGAGACTTTCTGTTATGGTTCTTGATTTATCTACAATAAGAAGGTTCTATATGTTCATTGATGGGTTAGATGAACCTATTCATGGGTTGGTTAAGTCTACCAAGCCCACCACCCTTCAGTATGCCATTGAAAAGGCTAGAGATATTCAAGATGCCTTGCCAAAAGAAAAGGAAAAATTTCAGCATAAGCCCTCTTTTCCATCAAAGGGAAAATATGAGAAGGCTCCTCTTTCAAAGGAAAGCCAAAATAAAAAACCTCTTGATGATGATTTCTGAAGATACTTGACGAGGAGGAAGCTTTGCTTCACATGCCAAGAATCTTGGGCACTCAGACATAGATTTGCAGCAGGAAAGGCACACTACATAGAGGTCTTCTCAGATTATGGGGAGGAAGAAGAAGATGAACCAAGAATAGGTCACAATGCTAACACAGTAGGATATGAATCAACACCATCAGGATATGAAAATGGGGCATTTGATCCAATTGGAGGGGATGTTGCATCATTAATAGGAGTACCTATGTACTTGACCTTGAGGGTTTGAGGTTCCATATTAGATCAGAGGGTTTCTGTTTTGATTGACAGTGGGGCTACCCACAATTTTACTGATGCCCAACTAGTGCAAAGGAGGGAAATACCCATTGATGCTTTTGAGGGATTTTCTGTTTTGGTCCCAGGAGATAGAACTATGCAATGCATGCATTATGTTCCATCCTTATCAGTCAGCATGGGAACATATACGTTGACTGATCATTTCTTTCTGGTTGACATACATGACACCAATGTGATATTGGGTGTGCAATGGTTGATTACTTTGGGGAAATTCACCACTAATTGGGAAACTTTGCAGATGGAATGGGTGGATAAAAAGAGTGGAAAAACTCAAATTATTAAAGGAATGCACACATATCCCTCACTTACAACTTCCACATATAAATCAGAGATGGATTTGCACAGTGGAAGCAAGGACCTAACAGTCCCATCTATTATGCACATGAGATTGATTCATGGGACATTATTATGTTGTGGCAAACCACCTGGGAGGCCACCTGATTCAGATTTGGGAAGACATGTCTCACATCATGAGGCTCCATTCATAGATCCAGGAGGAATGGGAGCATTAGAAGACCATGATACAATTCTGAGAGTCCTGGGTAGACTCAAGGAGGAGGGAGACATTCTCCCAATATCATCATTACCCACTCTCACTTCAGATTCTATGTTGTGGGAGGAGAAGCATGGGAGGAATAGAAAAATTCCAACATATAACTTTGGCATGGGAGATGTCAAGGAGAAGAGCATCCATATGACATATGTTTTGTGTGATAGATCATCAGTGCTGTCACTATGGAAGATTGATCCATATTGGAAATCCCAACTGTTGGTGGATTATTCCAAGGATATTTTCACATGCATGATACTTGATGACCAGCTACATGAGGAGGGATATTGAGTCCAAGAAGAATTCATATACTATCATGGTAGGATATTATTATTTAGAGCATCCAAGCTGAAGGAGAATTTTCTACAAAAATCTCACTAAGAATTCCTTTTCAGCCATACTTATTCCATGAGAGCCTACAACACCATCATGGAAAGCTAGACATGGGAAGGCTTTGAAGAGGAACTATATCAGCATTTTCAAAGATGCATGAAATGTGTGGAGTTAGAAGAGAGACATAACTCAATGAAGGAGTTATCACAACCACCTCTTTCCTCTTTTGGAATGAGATGGGATCTACCTATGGATCACTCCATTTATATGGGGATAATTGTTGGTAAGGAACATGCGTATGTACATAATGTTTCATTTGGTGATTACTTTCATTCCTTTACCATGTATATGTAGGCCATAGCTCCAAGGGGGAGCATTATTCCATATAAAATTCATGGCCAAATTTGGGCCATAAAAATTTCTGAACATGGCCACCCCCTTGGAGGACATGGGGAGATTTTGTATCATTGTGGGTGCACTTCAAAGGCACCAAACATATCTCACACTTTCAGCCACTGTGAGAAGAATTGGGCAGAAATTAAGTGGTGGGGAAACCCCTTACCATATCATTTTCTGATGCAGTCAGGAGATTTACTGTGTTGGTTCCACATGTGAGATTATGACCCACCTCCATTTTTACAAATTTATGTTTTTATGTACTTAGTTTTGATCCCATACATTGATGATGTACTTATACTTTTTATGGGAATGATTGGAGGGAGGATGGGAGGAATGCATGTGCCCTATAGGAGAGATATTCTCCATATTCATTATGCTACATGTTTTAGGGAGAACATTGGGAAAACCATGTTTTTTTCATTGGAACTATTGATTCCTTGTGGGATGAATTATTTGCATCTCATGAGAACTTTGGAGGAACATTTCATGGAGGGATGGATTGGTGGACACTTAGCTTATGAGGGAATCTTATAACATGTTGGTGTCACCAATGGTGGAGGAGAAGAGTTGCAACACTCACCTTGTCAGTTGCTTGAGGACAAGCAACATTTGGGAAGGGAGGACTGTAATATTCCCAATTAGCCATGAGCTAGTTGGAATATTAAATTTTGTTTTGTTGCTTTGTTTTATGAATAAGAGGACAATGGAGGTCCATAATTCTCCTTAATAATGAATAAGTCCATGCCAATGTGAAAAGGATAGATCTTGGTAGCTTAATTGAGCACCATTAGGTGTAAAAATGGGTTGGAACATCTTGACTGGGTCAACTTTGACCAAATCAACAACGTTGTCATGGAGGAGTGGCAATCAATGAAGGACAACACAGTTTTAGATGGAGATTCTTTGCAAGGAAGTAGTGCGATTATTGGATGGGGCTTAGGGTTTGGAAGCTCACAAGTTATATAAGGAAGAGGATGGAAGCCTTAGATGATTATGTATGATATGTTTATGAATTGATCTTTTTAGATCTTTAGTCTGTTTAGACTTTGCTTTCTTTAGTTGTTTAGCTAGGATTGAAGTGTTGTTTAGCATAGGGTGTTCTTGATCGGGAATCTCACCTCTTCCATTGAGAACCTCTTGGATTATTCTTGTACTACATTCCACTATCAGGCATTTTTCCAAAGCTACAATCTTATGGTACAACGCAGTTCCTGTTAAGGGTGTGTTGTGTTGCAGGGTTGTAGCAGTGGAGACTAGATATGGCTGATTTCTGATATTTTTTCATTGGAGGAAGGTTTCCTTCCATTGGAAGGCTAGTGAGGAAGGCCCTTGAGTATTATTGTAGCATTTGGCATTATGCCACATTATTATTTTCCCCTACAACACAGTTTCTATCTTGATTGCGTTATTTCTAGGGAGGAGTTGCAGGGTGTTTTCAGTACACCGTTGGGAGAGGAGGTTTTCTAGAGAAGGGGATCTGCCTTTAATTTAGAGGATCCATTGGAGGAGGCTATTATATTGTGCATATCAAATCAGCCACAAATTTCCAGCTATTATGTTGGAGTGAATCTTCAGCCCTAGGGCTTTAGATCTCATTTGTATTATGGTGTATTTTTGAAAACCCTTTATGGGTTCTTTATAGGTGATTGTACAAAGCCTAGATTTGTATTTTTTACATATTTTGAGGCATATAACAGCCCTACATATTTTTTATATTCATTTACTATAGCAGTGCATTTATGAATACGTTGTAGCTGTCTTCCAACATTTTTGATATAGTAGCAGCACCTCATTTTGAGGGATTTCTTCATTTGAGGCTTATTGTATCTTGTTCTATGCTTTGTGACCTATCATTTTAAACATTTTTGCTATTTTTATAATGTATTAAGAAGCTCCATGTTGGCCTCAATTATTGATGTGATGTTTTACATTGCTATCTCCATGGTTTTGCACTATATTCCTTCTTTTTCCATTTAGGAATATTACAAAACAGGCCCTAGAGCCTCATTATAACACATTTGAGAGGCCTGTAGCCGCCACATCTCTTCTCAAAGATAAGCCACCAGTGCCCTAGCTAGTTTATTTCCATTCTTTCTGTAAGAAAATTTCAGTTCTTTGATATTAATGAATTGAAGTGTTATTTCCGCTGTATCTTCGTATTTATGGTTATATGTGTATTTTGTTGCATTCCTGCATAAATCTGGATCAATGGTATCAGAGCGGTTTGTTTTTTCTTGATCCTTATTTTGATGTCCCCAATGAGGTCAGTTTATAAGGAGTTACAGCTCTATTTGGTTGAACCTTTGCATGATCAGCCTCGCAAACCCCGATGACCGCCCATGGGGAATGAAAAGAAATATGAGGGAGCAAGATATCCTATCAAAATATTGCTCAAGGAGGCCCTCGAAAAAAAAAGGAACGCGATGATGGATAAATTTTCCCAGATCCTTCAACGACTTCCCACTGGCAACACATCTGCATCCAGTAGCCACTCTGGAGGCGCAACTCCCTTTAAGGTACAAGTAAACTTTGACATTCCCATATTAGAGGGTCAAATAAATGCAGATGTTGTACATATATGGTTGAATATATTAGAAGGATATATCTCAGTTCTTGACTTTTCTGACCGAGAGAAGATTATTTTTTCACTACTCAAAGCTACCCCCCATGTTCAGGACTAGTGGGAAACCTGCTGTGATAAAAAATATGAGACAGAACCCTCTCTATTCTTAGTATTTCCCACTTGGAATTCTATTGGAGATTCCATCAAGGAAAATACTATCCCATGGGGAGCTATGAGGACAAGTACATACAATGACCCACACTGCGGCTACATAGGATCAAGATGTGCATGAGCTGACAAATCTATTCCATACACTGCGCACAAAGTTGTGTATCAAATATTTGGATAAACATTTTATGCTCAAGTATCACAGTTGTCTGCACTGATACATTCAGGAGGAAATGGAGTTCCTCGATATCTCCTCGCTTGGTACAACATACCAGTATGCTTCCAATATTGAACAGAAATTCAAACAAAAGAAGCGAGACTTTGGATCTACAAATCAAAATCAAGGGAAAGGTGCCCCCAAACTGCTGAACAAAGGACAAAGCCAAGGCATGGCAGCCCAAGACAACCTGCCAAAGATGCAAGCAATGAACAACACTGCGAGGCAAAAGAAGGACACAGGAAAGTGGTGTGAGGTCTGTTTTCACTCCTAGAGACAACCTTGAGTTGCTAAAGACTAATGCCTAGGACACCTTAGAATAGGAGGTCATCTAGGCTCTCTTCATTTTCTTTAACAGGAACCTCCTAATATTAAACTGGATGGAAATATTTAATATGTGGTTCTGGATCACAAGGAGAGAATATTAAAAGCTAGAAAAATTTATTATAAGGAGAGAGGATTGTTGAAAATGGGCCCGTGGCTATCATGAAATAGGATTTGCTGCAAACAGGGCTGGATGTGAAACTAACGAACAATCATTAAAATTAATCAGGATGAATATCATGAAGAATTAGTATGGTAAGTCAGAGTGAGGTGGGCTTAAGAGATATAAGAATCCACCCTTCAAGGACTTAAGAGGAAAGAGGTGAAGAGAAGGAACTTGAAACAGAAATCATGCACCAAGCCTAATTAAGGTAGTATTATAGATCATAATACGAGTATCATTCAAGATAAATTCATACATAACCTATAATCCACCCAAATTCCGAAATCATGATAATAGGAAGGAAAATATAATGGAATAGAGTGTTAAATTGAACCAAACACAACAGAAACATACATACTATTCATAATTCCAGTAGGAATCCATTCTTGCAACAAATGGTCACTATATTATTCTTCAAAATGGCTCTTTAGATATACATTAAGAGAAAATATCAAAACTACAAAATGTGTTATGAAAAATATACACTTCCAACTTTTAGAGAATTCAGAACCTTTACTTAGTCTACCATTTGGCCTTTTATAGATGTTTACATGAAAATCATGACCAACTCTTTCTTCAAACAAAATATCTCCTGCTGATATTACAGTTTCCCATGAAAATAAGAAATGATGAGGCATAACGTCATCTCATCCGAAACAATATGGCCTGACATAGAGTATAATAGGAACATAACAGAAAATATGAAATGCAGAGAGTGCATAGGGTGAAATCGATATTTCACCCATTTTTACGTTACATATAAATTGAAAATAAAAAATTAAAGAAAGGCCGCAATGGGCCAAATCATGATATCCATCAGTTGGTACAACGAGGAGTGTCTGAGCCTTCTAGACAACGTGGTCAGACTAAAGACGTGGAGGAGCCATGCTAATGAGGCAGTGGGGGTGGTAGTTGTTGTGAAGTAGAGGAAGCTAGAGAATTAGCTAATTCATAATGCTTTTGCCACAAAATTCCTTCTGGTAGTGGTGTTGTGGTGTAGGTATCAAACATAGACTGAAATTGTGTAAGCTCCATATAATCCATGCGGACAGCAAAGAATTTCTTAACCTGACAGAGAAGGAAGTATTCCTTACGTAGTGCAGCTATTATGGTATCTTCTTTTAGCCCAGAGGTTTTCTCTAGCGTTATGTCTACCCTGCACATGATTTCTGACATTTTCTGATCATAGGTCGTTAGGGGAAATAGTGCACCTGACTGTGGATCCCAGAATGGCGGGAGGCCAGCTTTGACCAACTTGCACCACTCCTGATCGAACTTTTCCACTCCCTTTGATACCAGCGCTAAAAACCCCAATGTGTTCATGCGTGCATTCTCTTTCTCAATAATCTTACTGACATCCATAATCATCCTGAAATGGTTGATCACTCCCTGTGTGTGAAATTCTTCAGGTGAGAGCTCATTGAGGTATCTGACATATTTATTTGCTATTGATGCCTTCTCTTCTCCTTCCTTGTGTCCAACCTCCAATTGGGCCTTAAAATCATGAATGACAATCTTCTTGTCATGTCAATCTATGAGAGACATGTTACCTTTGATCTACGCTTTTATGTCTCTGATAGACTTCTCATTCTCCTAATCTTCCTTGCAGAGGTTCTCAGCCTCTTTCTGTTGGGATGAAACCATCCTATGATTTTCTGCTTGTGCGGCCTAGGCCTCGTCTAAGAGCCAATGAATGGAGCAGGTCTCATATTCTAACATCCCTAAATCGGCCGGGGCCTTGGTGAGCAGCTCTGGGGTAGTCTGGGGATCTCCTGATATAAGAACCACACATGTATGCCTGTCCCACTTAAGTTGCAACTCTGACAACCTCTCCTTAAGTCCAGCAATATATTTATCCTTTTGAGAATTCTCTTCCTTTTTTTGAGCAAGGAAATCAGTGAGAAATGAATTCTCCCTCTCTACCTACACCAATTCCTTGGTCTGAATATGTTCAGAGCGAGGAATATTCAACTTTCTTCTCAACTCTTGTACCTCCAAATATGATTTGGTAAGGAGAGCTTGCAATACTGCATTGGTATTAATCCCCTTTCTTGTTATCATTTTCGTAGTGTTCTCCAGCTGAGTAGCGTCAGCCTTAGCGCTAACCCTTTCTCTTCATTGGTTTTCCTTCCTTTTCTTTAGCTTCCTTTCAAGTCTCTGTAGGGCAACTGTATGCCTCACTAACTCAGTCAGTAGAATGTCCCAAATTTAGAATTATTTCCAGAGCTCTGTATTGGGATCCCGAAGGTTATGGCTGCAAATCCGACTACTGGATGGCCAATATGAGTTATTCTTTATCCATATCTAAAACTGAGGAAAACCTAGTATGGTGTTTATCCACGAAATGAGAAAGTTCGGCCCTCAACCTTTCTCTTGCGAGCTTGTTCCTAGTCTCAATATCATCCTTTGCATCATATCTACCCAATGTGACCACCTGTGAAATCTCTGAGGGGGCTGAAGATGAGGCAGAGTCAAAGGAGAGTAGAAAATCCAGCTTGCCTTTGTCAGGACCCCTTAGCACAGGGACCTCATCATTAGATAACTCGACCTATAGGTCATTTGGCCCTTTAGTTCTCTGTTTTTTACTAGGGTGAGTTTCCTCATCAACATCCATGACCTCTTGACATCCCTAGGGGTCCCCTTGTTCCTTCCCTTCTACCTCAATGGGAACATTATCTCCTTTTCCTTCAGCAACTAAGGATTCAACTTCCATCTATGTATCCAAAGGCCACATATCAAAGTTAGCTTTCCATTTGATGAGAGGCCTAAGTTCATGTGCATATGTTGTAGATTTCATCTTCTTCTTCCTATTTGTGAGGAACCCCTTAGGATCATAGTGCCATACATCTACCTAAGGGAAATTCATCTCTCACAACATCCTTTCCACAATGGGGAGGGCATGCCTTGAATTAATGGTGAAAGGGCCTCTAGAGTTTGGGAGTTTGAATATGTACCCCCTTTTAGTGGGCACGAAGTGGATTTGATCGACACTTAAGACCTGGTGGATAAATTAAAGGGAAAATATCCTCATGGACGGAAACACTAACAGGTGATAAGGGGGTACTTCAGCACCATAGACCCTAATCTTGGTGTGGTATTCGAACATGTACCAATTTCCTATGCAATCTGTGTCACTAAATTGGAGCCAATATTTTTGTTCAGGAAAAATTATGGGCGGGGGACTATCGTGTATGATGGAATAGGATATGGACATGAAATTGTTAATGAATTTCTCATACCCCTTCCCCTCTAGCTACTGGCGAACTGTCGGAGTCCACTCAAAAACAGATCTGGGTTGGGTGTTTCTCTTGGAGAACCTGTTCAGGCCTAGACCTTCAAACTTATCTGCATGCTCAAATAAGAATAGGTAGAAAATGAGGGAGAAATATTTGAAAGAAAAAGAGGCATACATCTCTTGAAACTGAGCCTTGATTGCCGAGGCTAGAAAGGAGGGGATATCCAAAAGGATCTTTTCCTACATCATGAGCCATAGGAAAGCTACACCCACTTTAGTCACCAACTCAGCATCCTCAAACCCTAAGATTCCCTAGATGACCACTAGAATAGGTTGTATGGTGCTATGGAATGATGAAAATGGAATCGACTCGTTGTGAGGTAATGATAATAGGCGTGAGTATGAGATAAGGTTGAGGAAACCACTTTGTTTTTCCAAGGATTGATTTGAGAAATGGTAGGAGAGAGTGACTTCAAAGAACTCGACGCAGTCCTGAGCAGGAGGGTAACATAGGGATTTAATTTTGATTTGGGGGATAATCTCAAGGATCTTGGTGCCCTGAGTGGAAAGGAAGATGTCCTTACACTTGATGTAGGCCTCCCCATGCTAGAAAATAAACTCTGGGAACGCATTTATCATCAAGGCGATTTGGTAATACAGACCTGACTCGACGACCCTAAATATATCCTTGCCCCTTCGCCAAAATTCGAAGAGCTCGACTCTGGTGCGTGCTACATTGAAGGGATAGACTGGGTCACAGAGTTGGGCATGAGCATTAGTGAAGGGTTCATGTCCAAGAGTAGTCCTGACCTCGTGAGCTTGGGGGGTTTCGAGCGTGGAGAATTTCAATTTTTCCATGATAATTTGAAATAAAAGTAAAAGGGAAATAGAAAAAGGGAAATGATGAAATACCTGAAATAGCAGTGAGGTAGCAAAAGAAAACAACATGCGAGTGAAAGCGACTAGCAATTGAGTTTTAAACCTACATGATAGAACAAAATACTGCTAAATAACCAGTAACATTTCACAATCAAGAGTAAAACATGCTATGAAAAATAGGATTTTACAGAGTATCGAGGCAGGGTGACACTTGTAGGGTTAATGTCGTAAGGATGTCAACAGTGAGACACATGGAACCAGGTGGTTGGCTAGCAGCAACCGAGTAGGTGGCATCCATGTGCCAGGAAAGGCAGGTATCAGACTTCATACCACCTTCTTAGACTACCTTATCGTGAAATTACCTAGCTAACTGTTGGTCATAGCAGGCCCTCTTAATTTTTGGCGGGGTGGAGCGAGGCCTTCGTCCCCTTTTCTTTTCCCCACGTAACCACTTTGACTATCCCGGAGGAGGGATGACGTCACTTCCTCGAGGGGGTCAGCGTCGACAACCTTAGCGCCTTTCAGATGCCGATGAAATGGTTATTGGCATCCGGTTCTTGGAGAATGGTTCTGCCACGGAACTGTGTGTGCTACCTTAGTGAATAATCTATATGGTATCACTGTGCTCGTTCTTTGAAATTCACTTCTATGAATTTTGTTGTTCCCATTCCTCTTGGCCTGTGATTTTCTTTCTGTTTATGTGACAACTCCTTTTTCTTTTATCAGTGAGCTCACAAGAAAACATTGGCTCCACCTACGGATGACATGCTCGCTCCCAAGGGTGTTAAGAACTTTGCAGACCACCTGTTTGTGCATTGGTTAATATACCCAGGGCGTCTTAAAAATTCAAGTACTCCTGGAAAGAGTTAAAATGAAAATTCATGCGAAACTTAAAATGAAATATATGTATAGTGTGGATTATATATACAATGGGCCCTCATAGCCCCTATCACTACTAAAAGTAGGGCTTGAGGAATTACCCATTCACGGTCATTTAAATTAGGTCCCCCTCCAGATTTTCCAATATGAAGGTGTTGTTGTCCTTGACCTCATCCACCTTGAAAGGTCCAAAACAGAGTGGATCGAACTTTCCATGTTTACCTTTTTCCGCCCGTCTAATGTCCCACCTCAGCACTAGGTATCTTGCTTGTATTTCCCTATCTTTTGCTCGTTGGTAAAAAATACACTTCATTTTCTCCTGATAGTCGGCCAACCTGATGTTCACCTAAGCTCATGTTTCATCCAATTCTATAAGCTGAATCATTCTCCTTATGAGATCATTTTTTTCCTCTTCACTGTCTTGTAGAAACCTGGCCATGGGTAAAGCGAGTTGAATGGGGAACACCACTGCTTGGCCATATACAGTTTGTAGGGAGACTTTCACGTGGATATTTTACTGGTAATGTGATTTTCCTATAGTGCAAACTTAAGTTGGGAGTCCCAGTTCTTTTGATTATCGCTTATGGTATTTTTCAGAATCCTTACCAAAGGTTTATTTGAAGACTCGGCGAACCCGTTCCCCTACAGATAGTAAGTCGTATAATGTCCCAGAGTGATACTATACTGTTGGAAAAATTTTATGAACTTGGAAGACTTGAAGAATTGGGCATTATCAGTAATAATTGTAGCCAGGCACCCAAAACTTGCTATTATATTTTCTTCCATAAATTTAATCGCCACCCCATCCATGGCATTCCTTACAGGAAATTCTTCAACCCATTTGGTGAAGTAGTTAGTGGAAGTGAGGATCCAATGGTGTTGGTTACTGGATGTGGGGTGGATCTCTCTGATAAAATCAATGCCTCATTTCCTGAATGACTCTTCGACATGTACAGGGATTAGTGGTAGTGGAGCGAATTTTTTCTTCTCTGCAAACATCTGGCAATTTTAACATGCTCGAACACAAGCGTGCAAATCTCCAAATAATCGGGGCCAGAAGAAATCAACTTTTAGGATTTTGTGAGTCGTAGACCGCCAACTATAATGTCTTCTGCATATGCCATCATGGAATTTAGCCATCACCTCATCTAGCTCCTGCTCCATTAGACATAGTAGTAGAATTCCTAACGAATCTCTCCAATATAACTGTCCATTTTCCACGGCGTACTTCTGCAATTTTAATCTCAGAGTGCAGTACTTTTCTTTGTCAAAATTGGGGGGACACATCAGAGTAAGGAGGTATTCTACACATCTTTGTACCATGTAGAGAGAAGGTATTTTACATGTGTATTTTGCACTGAGATTTCTATTTCGGGATGTACTTTTGTACCCTCTAGTACTTCTCCTCCTTCCATGGATAGATTAATACCCAAGGCCTAGAAATTGGACTCTGATAATATTTTAGCCAACCCTTGTCCTTTAATGAGATTAGTGGGTCTGATATCTAACACATATTCTTGAATTTTGGCAATTCACTTGCCCCTCTTTCCTTCATTGTCCCCTTGTATAAAAATATCATTTACTGCTGCTGTGTGGATGTAGGTAGTTATGGCCAACTGAAGCACATATATCCGAAAATATTTTAAGGATTTTACCAGAGCATAGGCCTACTTTTCCAAAATATTGTATTTTAATTCTGCATCCTGCAGAACCTGGCTAGAAAATGCAATCAATTGTTTGTGCCCATCTTCGTTCTTCTGTAACAGCACTGCAACTACTGTATGAGGGGAGGAAAAGGAAAATATCCTGAAAGGCTTGCTATGGTCAGGGCCTACTAGTACTGGAGCTTCAAAAAAATCCTGTTTAGTTCTGTTGAAAGAAGTCCTTGACTGGGGGTTTCATTTTACTTCGTTATATTTCTTAAGCATCTCTGTAATGTGTCGGACAATCTCAGCATAATTTGGAATGAACATTCTTAGGAAATTTATTCTCTCCAGGAATACCTATATTTCCTCTCTAGTCCATGGGAGGGAAATTTTTTTGATCACTTCTACCTTTTTCGGGTCAATTTTTACTCCCTCCTTAGTCACTATATGTCCCAACAACTTCCCCTCCTCCATAGTGAACATGGACTTTTGAGGGTTCAATGATAGACCGTACCTACAAAACTTCTCAAAGGTCCATTGAAGATGCTCAATATTCTCAACATCACTTTTTGAGAACATAGTGATATCGTCCAAATAGATCACTACGAAATTATCTTGCTCTCCTACGAAGGAAATGTCCATAGCACGTCCATGGCACGTTGAAATGTGGCACTGGCATTGATTAGTCCGAACGACATCTAGGCACACATGAAGGTCCACCATAGTATGGTGATGTCGTTTTCTTTTGATCTTCGAGGAGGACTGCAACTTGATTATATCTAGAAAATGCATCCATCATGGACATTCGAGAGGATCCGACCACCTTCTACAAGATGTGGTCCATCTTCGAGAGAGGATAATTGTCCTTGAGTGATGACTTGTTGATATTTCTAAAGTCTACGCACAGTCTTATTTCTCCATTCTTCTTCCTTACCAGGACCAGATTTTCCACCTACTCATAATATCTTAGGGGAACGATAATTTTAGCTCGCAACAACTTCTTGATCTCTTTCTTGATTGCAGGGAGCAGCAAGGGGTTGATCTACCTCAGTTTTTGCTTATGAGGCTTGGCATCTCCTTTGAGAGAAATTTTGTGTTGTATGAAATTAATGTCGAAATTTTTCAAATCCTTGTATGTCTAGGCGAAGAAATATTTATATGCTTGAAACAACCTAATATATTTGTCTTTGAAATATTTAGGAACTCCCTTGAACAACTTTACTACCTTTGGATCCTCCTCCGTCCCTATATTTATATCATTCACATACTCATCCTGTGTCATCTTACTAGGATTGATCGCGATATCATTTTTATCAAAAAACCTTTCTAGGGACACAAGGCCTCTGAGAATGACGTTCCCTTTGAGTTGTAAGACTTGGCATCTGGCCAATGTCTCCTCTCATTTGGTCTGTGGCTGATCACTGGGCTCTTCCTCCACTGCATCGATTGTCAAATTGGATAATTCTCCAACCCTCTCCATGAAATTCTTGAGTTGTTCCTCATCCTCAAAAACCTATCAATGCTTTAAATTATCTGGGATGGAAGGGCGATATCTTACCTCAACCTCATACCTGAGTAGAGGATTCTGTGGCAGGTGGAAATTTCTAGCTGCAACAACGAGCGAATCAGCGATATTATTTTTATCTCTCGGCATGAATTGTATATTAAAATCCAAGAAGACATTTTCCACCAGGTACCATATATCATTTCTATAAGCTTTGAGACGTGGATGTTTAGCCTTACACTGATTTTTGACCTATCATACTACTAGCTCTGAGTCCCCGAAGATTGTCAGGTTCTAGATATTCATATTCCTTGTTGTATGTAATCCTATTAGTAGTGCTTTGTATTTGGCCACATTGTTTGTGGCTTCGTACTCCAGCTTGAAAGAGAGAGGGACCAAAAATCCTTTGGGCGAGATCAAGAGCACCCTGACTCCATTCCCTTCTCTCGAATTGGCCCCATAAAAATGCAGAGTCCATATCTCGTTCTCCTCTTTTCTCATGGGTTCCTTCTGTTTTAGAGGGTGGACTATTGCCTCCTACAGGAAATATTCATCCTATCTAAACATGAGGCAAGAAAACTCACCCTCCTTTCCATATACTAGGAAGTTAGTCGAGACATCATCTTTAGTAACCACCTTCATGAACCTGGACTCACGGTATAGTCTCCTTTCTTGCCTCCAAACACTAGAATAGTAGAGTAGGTGAGGTCCAGCTTAATTGAGCCACCAATATTTGATCCCCAAGACCTAGACAACAACATCCCAAATCGGGCTAGGATATCGGCTACCATGATATCCATCACTACGCTCTTGGCTGGAATCTGGGCCAGATTTACCACCAGATCCTTTATCATGTCGAGACACTTTACCCTCTTGGAATTGAACGAGTACACATATTTATATGGTCGGGTAATTTGCAGCCCCAATTTCTCGATGACAGACAATGGCAGTAAGTTGTGTGAGGCCCCGGAATCCAACATGCAGTTGTGCAGCAATAGGTCATGAATGACCAGAGACACATAAAATTGGGGGGGGGGGGGGTTGATGGATCCAAATCTTCTACATGGGGGCGAAAGACTACCATGGGTCTTTCTTCCTGGAGGTTGAGACTGTCAGGGAGAGGATCTATGCCATGGGGGAGCATGAATTGAGATACTTGAGTTTTATACGAAGGTTTTTTTAAAAGTTCAACTAGGGGAACCAAGATTTTAACATTTTCTAACTCTTTCTGGAGGTTGAATATCACAGGATTATTTTTTATAATGACCTCCTTTTGTTGGTCTTTTATACTTCTTATGAAGCTGGGCTTGCATGAAGTCTACAAATTGTCTACAGTAATCATCAATATCTGGATCTTTTGGGGAAACTTCTTTCCTCTCTTGTTCCTCTTGCAAGGTAAACTCCCCCTCTTCATCTTTTTAATAAGCAAGAAATTGATCCTCCTGACCGTGAGGAGCTTCCTTAGTTTTTCCTTCCATTTTCTCTTCCAAATATAAAGGAGGTTGGATGTGATATTGCTGTTATTTTCTATCCTGTTGTAATATTTGCAGAGGTGGTCTCCGATACTGGGGACTGAAACCTCGATTAGGATCCATCTGATTCAATCGAGGGGAGGAATTATTAGCTTCCAATTCTAGTTTCACGAACTTTTTGGAGAGGTTTTTAATCATATTTCTCATCTCTTCAATTTCAGACTCTGATGCTTCTCTTTCTTGGTTAGAGGAAGAAGCCTCCTCCTTACCTCTTCTTCTGAAATCATGATCTATTCTTCCTTTATATTTGTCTGTAGGTGCATCAATCTGGATCTGGTATAGGGACACAAATTTCCTCTCTCTCAAAGTGAATCCAAACTCGAACTCGAATGCTCCTGTGAAAACCACCTTGGCTACTGCTTGATGAGGCTTCATGTTAGTAGGTAGGTTGTTGTACATGTTAGGCCTCTGTAGTTTGTAATATTTTCAAGAACAAACGATGCAGAGCCTACATCAAAACCAATTTGGAATCCTAGGATCTAGCCCTCCTAGGTTTAGAGAGAGATCTCTCTATATAAGTGTTTTAAAAATATGATCTTTAAGGCTTATGATATGATTTTAGGCTAGTTATGAAGTACAAGGGTTTTGTTTGTTTTGGTTGGGATGGATATCATCAAAATGAAGGAAGTCTTCTGAGGGGTAAAGGTGTAAGAAGGTTGAAAGAATGGTTCAGTTGATAGGAGAGGTAAGAAACAGTACCAATGTAGGGGGAAAATACATAGAAAAAGGTGAAAATGGGAGGAAACAGAGGCATTGAGAGGTGGGGCCGGGAGGTGACATCACCGTAGGGGGACCGAGTGTACAGAGGAAAGGTCTTGGGGGTGTGCCTTGGCAATGATCCTCAACCGTTGATCTGGGATAAAAATGGATGGCAGAGATGAAATTTGGTGGATCGGCGATTTGATGAGAAGAGGATTCGGGAACAAAGGATTTTTGGATTCGCGATGGCCGATGGGTGATAAGACTTGGTCATGGTAGGTCATATAGAGTGCGATTATTCACATGATTGCCTTAGGAGATCTATCGCGTGAGGGGAAAAAAGAATGAAATGAAGGTTATTCTGAAATTCAATGCGATGGAGAATCACAACACCGATCTGATAAAATATTTAAATCTGCAGGTATGCAGGTTGAGAATGATCATTGAATCTGGATGTGATTGAAAAAATTCAAATCGATAGTACGCTCCAATATATTCATCGATCGACAAAACATGAAAAATTTAGAAAATGTATTCCTATCGATTATGATCACGAGCGCAGAAAGTCCTTGGTGTCTAGGTTTGGGCCTGGGTTTATGGTGGCGGGAGCCAGAACTAAGAAAAAGCAAACATATGTTAAAAGATGCGAAATAGGCAAAAAATGAGTTTTTAAAGCCTTTTTGGGAATTCAAATAGGAATAAAGGGATATTTAAACTTGACGAGGAAAAAATTATGGTTTAAAAAGGATTTTTAGAAGGTTTTTTAGGGAAATGAAGGGTAAATGGGAAGGAAAAAATGGGATTTTTAGAGGAAAATGGAGGATAAATAAAAGGGAAAAATGAGTGATATGGGGGAATTATGAAGGTGAAAAGATGGAGAAAATGGTGAAGACAATCTCCTTTGATATCAACAAGGTTACTTGGTGGATTTTTTGAATGGAATAGTAGTGAAGATTACTCTTAAGTTGGAAAGCACCAGAAGGCTTCAAGAATGAGAAATTTTCTATGAAAATAATCTCTTGAAGGCTCAAGACCTATTTTAGCCATCATTTGCTATGACAAAAATTCTTGTTATGCTGTGGATCCGCCCCAGGGATGGCGGCATATGAGTATCTAAGTAGGAAATTGATCTCTAGAATGTATACCTGTGCCTTATCCATTGACAATATTTTCTTCCTTGATCATGCTGCTAAAAAAGATGATCAGTACTTTGTATCAACAAACAAATTTCTCCCAAACATTCTACCTACACAACCTAATTTTCCTAACATTTTTTTCTTCATAAGGTGCACTTGGACTTGCAAACCTTTTGACATCAACATTTTATTCTTTTATTGAAAACAGGAAACTAATCTAAATCTAACCTTATTTCTTCCATGCGTTCATATTAAACAGTTGAACTCATAAATTCTCTACCTAAGCCACTATCTGCCAGGATTAAACTGTCTGACATATTTTATTCTCTATATTCTAAAATAGAAATTTAAATCACAACCAAACCAGGATTAAGTTGTCTGATTTTCTATGGTGTCTATGGTTGTATATACAAGCTACACATAGACTTTATTTGCAGGAAATTAAGATCTAAAAACTACAAGAATCCTTCATTATTCTTATGACTAAGATTTTGATCTGTTTGGAGTCATCATTTTTCTCTACCTGGTTCAAGTTTTCAGTGTATTAGAACCATTCTTTTCTTTTTCTTTGGCTCAAGTTTTGATCTGATTAGAGCCATTTCTTTCTATCCTAATCTAATCTATTGATAAGCCAAGATTAAAAAATTTGGCAACTATGATTCACTAACCTATCAACAGTAAATTGAAATCTATCTAGTCATGATTAGGTTGTATGACTAAATAGCAGTGCTCTCTTTTGATAGTGGCATTTTTAAGCTTGCACACTTTTAGATTGTTCTTTTCTTTTTTTGTATGGGGATTTTGTATGGAGCTATACCTTTCTTCTTTTATATCTGCCCTCTTTTCTCTTTTTGTATTGTTTTTGTATTTTTCTCTTTTTCTTTCAAAGAAAAAAACAAAAAACTAACTAAATTCTCATAGGCTGAGCTTATTTGATTTCCTATTTAACCTAATCTAACTCTGAAATATTCACATGTTTAGCTGACAAATTCTCTTTTCCAATACATCCAGTCAATCATATGGTTCCATGACTGGTCTTTTCTCATCTCTTTGAGCATGTTGGACAGACAGGGCCATTCCCATCTCACCTTTTTCTTAGCAGTAGTGCTAAAAAAAATTCTTGCTTTTGGTAATACACTGCTCCTAACAATATTTATTCCCTCTTCAAATGTATTCAAAAAATCAGCATAGGGATCTTGAAATAATACCTGGTTGTGAGTATTTGAAAGATAGTTTTCAACCAGGATTACTTTTTCTCCACTGGATCAAGAAAAAGATTCTTTTGAGAAAGAAAATCTTCCTCATCTTCATTATTATCTGAACTAGAGGACTCGTCATATTTGGTAGTGTTGTCCTCTTGTAGTCATGGTATGTTCTGATTTAGTGGACTGTACTCTATGAAGAGATCATCATATTCTTGAGCAGGGGTATCTTTTATTACCTCAACCCTTTCAGGAGAAGGTTCTTTATATTCATCATGCTCAAGAAATTCTTCAGGGTTTTCCTCCTCAACCTTTGAGCAGAAATACTATTGATTCCCAATCACATGGAAACTGTTACTGATGAGCTGTAATGAAGTGGAGCAAAGATTCAAATATTATTTTCTCTCTTTTGCATTTTTAAATATTTCTTCACCAGTATCATAAATAGTCTGCTTTGGCTCATTAATTTCTTGGAGTTGGTGGAACTGATCTTCCTCCCACAAATCTACTAATGATGGTCCTGCAAGATCGACTTCTGTTGGGAGAACATCATCATTAGACATATCAAAATTAAGAAAATCATTAGTGTAAGTAATTTCACCAATGAAACATACTAGATTATTAGCAGATCTTTCTTTATTCTGATATACAAGGGAAATTTCTAAATTTTTACAACAAAGTTCATTAGGTGAATGGGAAAGAATGTTTGTTTTATAAAAAAATTCAGAGGCTGGCTTTTTATTGATAATCTGATCAATTTCTTCTTAGTCAAAGGGGAAGATATTTTTGTTTTTCTTTGAGCAGAAGTACAACAATTCTCTATCTCATGTGAAAAATGAATTTGAGGCTGGATGTCTTCTTGAGCCTCTTATAGTGAATCAATACGTGTGCTTGCAGGGAAACCTTGAGGGTTTACTACTATTTCCTGATCTACTTCTGTTTCAAACAACTCCTCATGATTGTTATGAGACTCAATTTGAATAGAGGGTTCATGAGTTGATTCTTCTACTTTATCAGAGTGCCACTCTTCTTGTGTAATCTGAATTGATTTGTAACATGGAGGGAGAGTCCTTATATGTGCTAGTTCTCCTTCCATTTCATATTCTGTGTTTTATAAGTGGCTACTTGTTTCCTCAAAGCACTTCTCACTACTAGAATTTGCATTTTGTTTGTAAAGATCTCTTAACAGTAAAACACAAGTTATAGGTAGGCAATCAGGAATTTCTTGACAACCTTCGCCATCATCTTCTATAAAGTCTTGATCATCATACATGTCTTGCTCATTGTTTAGGTCTTGTAGTGGTTGAGTTTGTGTTTTATTAGGGAAAAGCATGGGCTGCTCTATATCATCAATATTCAAATTAGCCTCATCTAGAAGGGATGATGAATCATTATTTCTACTTGTAGGGATATCTTGAGGATTTTCTTTTACTTCTTGATCAATCTCTTCCTCAAATGATTCATCTAGTTTCTTGTGATAGTTGTCTTGGGTATGAAATTCATGGATGGCTGTTATGAGATCCTCAGGCTGCCAATTTCCTAAATATTCATAAATACCTGCAAGTTATTCTATGATGCCCTCAGATTGATTACAAAAACTTCCCTCTAATGATAGGTAAGGGGATTTTTTCTTATAATGATCATAAAATACTATGTGGAGGTCTCTTAGAGAAAAAAAACTACCAGCCCTCAACCATTCATACCAATCCCTTGCCTTTCCTTCTAATGTTAACATGAAAATTTTCATAAGGAAATCTTCATGCCATTCCACTTTTAACCTCCATACATGTATATGAAATTTGATGAGATGTAACAATGGGTCATCAAACTTTTCACCTTGAAAAACAAGAAGGTTATCACCCCAACACATCTGGGGCATCTTATGTGGGAACCCAGGGATATGATCTCTACTCATTGGGGCATATATTCTTTGTATCCTTGGATCCATGTTTGTAAATCAGAAAATAGGTCACTGTATCTTGTCAGCCAGTTCAGAGTCTTCTACAGTGGAGTCATTTGGTCTTTTTGGAGTTGTGGAGTCTCCAGGTGGAAATTTTTAGCTTTTTGAAGGTAAAATGTTTTATGGTCCACCACCATTGATTTATTTAAACACCAACCTGAAATGTTATGGGGTTTTCTAAGGTCTTAAGGATTTAGAAGATGTAATTCATTGAGAATTTCCCAATGGAGTCTTAGGAAAAACCATTGGGGTCAACAGGCCTACTAAATACCAGTGGAGTCACTAATATGTTAGGTTTTTTACTTGTTTTCAAAGTTTGGTTGTTGTTCACCATCAACAATCAATAATAACCAGTCTTGGTGACACTTGATTCATTGAGGAATAGGGGTCCGTTGAGTTGTGAAGTTATCTATTACTCAATATCCCCAGTATGGTCGCCAGTATGTTGGGCCTCCGTAGTTTGCAAGATTGGCAAGAACAAACGCTGCAGAGCCTACATCAAAACCACTTTGGAATCCTAGGATCTAGCCCTCCTGGATTCAAAGAGGGATCTCTCTATATAAGTGTTTTCAAAGATATGATCTTTAAGGCTTATGATATTATTTTAGGCTAGTTATGAAGTACAAAGGGTTTTGTTTGTTTTGGTTGGGATGGATATGATCCAAATGAAGGAAGTCTTCTGAGGGGTAAAGGTGTAAGTGGGTTGAAAGAATGGTTCAGCTGATAGGAGAGGTAAGAAACAATATCAATCCATTGGGCTATGGAGTCACTAAAGGATTTAATTGCATAACAAGTTTCAATAATGGTCCATGGGGAAAGTCATCTGTATCAAATGATCTCTTTAAGTTGATTTATGGTGTGGAACATTAAGAAGTGGTGAAAGAAGCAAACATATAAGAAAACAAAGGGCAGTTTAAGATCAAGTAAGGAATTTTAACCTAGCCTGCTTTCAACATATTCTCAAACGAAAACATTTAAGATAAACAAAGAATAGCTTAAGATAAATTAAGGACTTTTAACCTAGCGTGCTTTCAGCATATTATTAAGGAAAAACATTCAAGATGAACATAAAAAGTAGCCTAAGATCAAGTAAGGAATTTGAACCTATCCTGCTTTTGGCATACTCTTAAGGCAAATTTTCAAAGAAACTGTTCGAGATAAACTAGAGGACAGGGCTAACCATAGACCTCCCTAGTTCAACTTTACTTAGCATACTTTTCAAGAACATTCAGGAACATAATCTCAAGTTTTACTCAGCAAGACATGGGCTCACCAACATTC
This sequence comes from Pinus albicaulis, assembly GCA_034641835.2. Classification (NCBI taxonomy): domain Eukaryota; kingdom Viridiplantae; phylum Streptophyta; class Pinopsida; order Pinales; family Pinaceae; genus Pinus; species Pinus albicaulis. The sequence continues at coordinate 694,776,898 of CM076575.1, forward strand.
CTTGACTGATTACACTCTATTGAATTATCCTCAAATACACAATTAGAAGAAAACATAAAGATAAAGCTTATCAGTGAGATTTAGGGTACTTTAAAAGTAAATCCTAATCTATATTTGTTGTTCTTTATCAGAGAAAATGGACAGTAAGGAAAACATGAGAAAAATGACAATTACATTAAGAAAAAAATCACCATTGACATAGACCAGGATCCCATAAATCAACTTGTATATTTGATGTTCAAACCAGTTACAATGTTCAAGTACAATGGGTATTTTATAGCTTCAAACTTCTCTGCTCAGCCTAACTTTCTTCAATTACAAAACAGAGCTTCAACAGCCTCAATAGCTATTTAAATTCAATGAGTATTCAACCAACATTAACAATGAACTCCTCATATGATATATATATATATAGGTAATTTGAGGAGGTGGAGTGAAAGGAAGGTCTAATTGTTCAATTAATACAGATTAATTGCTTCTCGGCCTTTGGGAAGACTTATGGAGAAGATTTCAGGAGTTTAACTCTATTTTAATTAATTTTACATTAAATTTTATCTACTTCAATCACTTTTTTGACTTTGGAGGATTTTGGTAGGCTAGAAATTACTTCTTAGCTGTCTTTGGAAAATATCTCTGACTGTGCATTAACTTTGTATTCTTTTGATGAAATATGAACTTGTAGGTGGCATTTTTTAGGATTAATTGCCTCACTGATGTGGCATTTGGAGGCTTTCTTTGTTGATCTGTCTACTTGTGGCTTTAAACACTGATTTAGGCTTTTATTATGCTTTAAGGCTTCCTTTAATCATCTTTATTATTTAAACTGTGTTTTTACCTTTTAAGCTGTGGATTGAATCTTTTAATCTTTGGGATTTTGAATTTAATCCTTTTAACTTTAATCTCTGATACTCTTCATTGTTCTTTCTTATGTTTTCTTCGTCCGTGTAGAGGTAGCTTTAGTGCGCTGGAGGGTTTGATTATATAACCAGTGCTCGTGAGGCACTGGTCAAACCATTAAATTAACCCTGGTAGTCCCTTTTCTTCATTATTTGGGCCACAAAGGATTGTCATCCTCGGCCCTGCAACTATCTTTGTTGTGGGATGGTCTTATTTATAATATGCCATTAAAACCTGCAACCAAACACACAATTGTTATATAAAACCTGCGAAGGAGGTAAAACTGCTTTATAGAGGCTGGGCGAAGGTGAAAGAGCAGTGCAGAGGAGCGGAATGCAAACGGAGGAGGTTCCATAGGTGGAAACAAAGCTAGGGTTTTAAATTGAATTAGGCCACGGAGTGGCGAAAAAGTGGTTTTGTGAATATCACCAATGGTATTCATACGAGGGATAAGTGGTAAGTGATATTGCCTTATATGGACGTGATATGGTCCATTTAATGACACGTGGCTCCGAAAACCCACCCATTTCGTGTGCAAGATGCACAGTACGAAGTTTTGGAGGGATCGAGCATGAAAAGGATTTGGGGCCGTTAGATCTGGGCAGTCCAGATCAATGGTCGTGGATGAGCACGAAGGGAGACAAGATGGGCAGAGGAAATACGGCGGGGCCGAGGTGACGTGGAGGAAAATTGTCGTGTAGCAAGGGGGCTTGGTTGGGTAAACAATGGTTTATAGTGTAAAAGGATTAAAATTCATGTAGGGGGAAAATACATAGAAAAAGGTGAAAATGGGATGAAACAGAGGCGTTGAGAGGTGGGGTTGGGAGGTGACATCACTGCAGGGGGGCCGGGTGTATGAAGGAAAGTTCTTGGGGGTGTGCCCCCGCAATGATCCTCAACCATTGATCTGGGATAAAAATGGATTGCGGAGATGAACTTCGGCGGATCGACGATTTGATGAGAAGAGGGTCCGGGAACAAAATATTTTTGGATTGGTGATGGCCGATGGACGATAAGACTTGGTCACAGGACTGGGTCATATGGGAAATAGGGGCGGAGGGTTTAAGCCCTTAGGAGATCGCATCGGTGGGGGGAAATAATGAGAACAAGGAAATTTGCGAAATGCTGATGCGATGGAGATGCCAAATGCCGATGCGATGGAGATGCAAAGCACCGATGCGATAAAATGTTGCGACGCGATTGAAAAATTTTGATGCGATGGAGATGCAAAGCACCGATGCGATGAAATGTCATGATGCAATTGAATAATGCCGATGCGATGAGTGCATCGGCATATCGCAAATCGGCAGAAAAAACAGGCAAAGGCATGAAGAATTTGAAAATGCCGATATGCGATTGCGATGGGAGCTTAAGTCCTTAGCGCATGGTTTCGGGCCTCGGTTTTATGGAAGAAAAAGAGGCCAAGGGCTTAGGAAAAGGTGCTTAAGGCCTTATGTTAAAAAAGGTCGGAATAAGGCAAAAAATGGGTTTTTTAAGCTTTTTTTAGGAGTTTCGATAAGAATAAAAGGGATGTTTTAAACCAGAAAAAAGGGCTTTTCATGGTTTAAAAAGGATTTTTAGAAGGTTTTTTAGGGAAATGAAGGGTAAATGGGAAGGAAAAAATGGGATTTTTAGAGGAAAATGGAGGATAAATAAAAGGGAAAAATGAGTGATATGGGGGGATTATGAAGGTGAAAAGATGGAGAAAATGGTGAAGACATTCTCCTTTGATATCAGCAGGGTTACTTGGTGGATTTTTTGAATGGAACAGCAGTGAAGATTACTCTTAAGTTGGAAAGCACCAGAAGGCTTCAAGAATGAGAAATTTTCTATGAAAATAATCTCTTGAAGGCTCAAGACCTATTTTAGCCATCATTTGCTATGACAAAAATTTACTGATGGCTAACAGTACAAATTATTGAACATCTTGATAAATTCAGTTACATCTTCATTGTGCTTCTTTTTCAATGCATTGAACTCCATGAGGATGTAGCCGTGATCCCTCTTTTCTCCCCATTTTTGAGTAAAATAATTTTCCATTTCCTCCCAAGTGGTGACTGCATTGTTAGCAAGAGTTTTAAACCATTTTCGGGATTCTCCATCTAGAGACTGAACGAAAAGTGTCAACACGACATCCAAGTGCTCCACATATACATTTTCAACAAAAGCACAGAAGTCCTTGATATGATTATGAGTTGAAACGTTGTCTTCGCTGGTGAATCAGGGCAAATAATCTTGAGCCATGTCATGCAAAACTTGTGGTAAATCCAGCGGGGCATACTTATTAAGGAGGAAGCTAGGCACATCCATGGGAGGCGGAGGTGGTGGATTGTGAGGAGGATTCTTATGGGTGACAATAGGTAAATGCTGGGAAGATATTTGTAAGTTAACTTGAGATGAGCTCTGGAGTATGGTAACTTCTTTGACTTCCTTAGCCTTTTGGGTGGGATGAAAAGGAGGCACAGAGGTATTTACTGATTCAAATTCATATTTTATCTCAGAATGGTCTAAAGCAGAGTTATCTGGGGGATATTAAAGTACTCAGGTTGTAGAGCCAGGTCCATATACTTCAGCTTTCTAAGATGAGGATGGAGAATATTCTAACGAGAATGAGGGTAGTTCAGTTTGGGTTGGTTTCTTTTCCTTCCAAATTATTTTGAATATAATTTTTTCAAGATCAGATATAGACAGGGTTCTCAATTGAGAGGTATCTGACCTAAGATGTGGCTTGGTGTAAGCCAGGATTGCGGCTGATTTAAATTTAGCTAACAGTGGAGTCACCAAGGTGAGGGCTATGCAACTCTCAACCCTTCGTGCTCACCTGATTGAAGGGTGAAAACAATTTCGTATTCCTAGGGAAATATTTTCAACTTCGTTCCTCAGCAACAATACCAACAATATGTTGTCACTCCTAGAGACAACCTTGAGTCGCTAAAGACCAGTGCCTAGGACACCTTAGAACAGGAGGTTATCTAGGTTCTCTTCATTTTCTTTAACAGGAACCTCCAAAGATTAAACTGGATGGAAATATTTAATATGTGGTTCTGGATCACAAGGAGAGTAGAGTAATAACTAGGAACTTTGATTGTAAGGAGAGAGGCCTGCTCAAAATGAGCCTGTGGCTGTCATGAAATAGGATTTGCTACAAACAGGGCCGTATGTGAAACTAACGAACAATCATTAAAATTAATCAGGATGAAGATCATGAAGAATGAGTATGGTAAGTCAGAGTGAGGTGGGCTTAAGAGATATAAGAATCCACCCTGCAAGGACTTTAGAGGAAAGTGGTGAAGAGAAAGAACTTGAAACAGAAATCGTGCACTGAGCCTAATTAAGGTAGTATTATAGATCATCATACTAGTATCATTCAAGATAAATTCATGCATAACCAATAAGCCACCCGCATTTCGAAAGAATGATAATAGGAAGAAAAATATAATGAAACAGAGCGTTAAATTGAACCAAACACAACAAAAACATACATTATGTTCATAATTCTAGTAGGAATCCATTCTTGCAACAAACAATTGTTATATTATTCTTCAAAATGGCTCTTTAGATATACATTAAGAGAAAATCTCAAAACTACAAAATGTGTTATGCATACTATACACTTCCGACTTTTAGAAAATTCAGAACCTTTACTTAGTCTGCCATTTGGCCTTTTATAATTGTTTACATGAACAACATGACCAACTCTTTCTTCAAACAAAATATTCACTGCTAATCTTAAAGTTTCCCATCTAAATAAAAAATTATGAGGCATAACGACATCTCATCCGAAATAGCATGGTCTGAATAACTATAACAAGAACATAACAGAAAATATGAAATGTAGAGAGTGCGTAGGGTGAAATCAAGATTTCACCCTTTTTTACATTACATAGAAATTGAAAATCAGAAATTAAATAAAGGTCACAATGGGACAAATCATGATATCCATCAGTTGGTACGACGAGGAATTCTCGAACCTTCTGGATGGTGTGGTCGGAATGAATACGTGGAGGATCCATGCTGACGAGGTAGCGGGGGTCGCAGTTGCTGTGAAGTAGAGGAAGCTGGAGAGTTAGCGAATTCATAACACTTTTTCCACAAAATTCCTCTGGGTAGTGGTGTTATGGTGTAGGTCTTGTTAGTCTCTTGTATTCAAAATATCACTAGGTGACTATGGATTTTCTACAATCTACTGACAATAGCATTCCTTGACTATCAACTATTTTTAGAATTCTCACTGCCTTCATTATCTTTATTTTTCCTAATTCACTATCTTTCATTTTGCCTCTTCCAAGCACTCTTTTACTCTAAAAATTCCATCTTCGGTCTTGATCCCCCATTTTTACCCCTCTCTCCTACCCAAAACCCCACTCACATTGCTTAAAACCCTTGTAAAACCCTCCCCTCATTCATTTCCCTTCCTTCCTAAAAAACAACATAAAAAACCCTTTTTGCATTGTTTTAAAACTAAAATTTTGTCATTCGAGGGCCCACTCTTCTTCTAAATAAACTCCTTTTATTTACAAAACCCGATTCCTCTTATTAAACCCCCACTCTAAAAACCTTACCATCCGCTCATATAACACTGCCCTCCACTTTATATTAAGCACTCCCGCTTAATCCCTACCCTGGGCCTCACTTTATAAATACTCCTGTCTTGTTTAAAACTCAAGCCCCGCGCCATAATAAACCCTTAGCCACGTATCCTCCTGGGACCCAACTTCTAACTCACCCACAACACATTTCTCACCCGACCATCATTGGATCTTAGCACCACGATCCAACGGCCATCAAGCCATATCGCGATATCCAATGCGAGAAGGTTAGAAGCCCGTGAACCTTGCAATATCAGTGGTATTAACGCCTTTCCTGCCTTGCGTCGACCCTACAGTATTGCATCCTTGCGATCTATACCACCTCACCACTCTCATCCTGTGGGAAAAATAGTTACCACCCTCCTGCCATAAACCCAAAACCGTTGACCCCCGTTCAAACGTGTCAAACCCCGAATCTCTGTGATAAGCCCCGTCCGCCATATTTGCCCCTGTAACACTCCAAAAGGCCCAAGAAGCCCAAAAAAATGCAAGAAACCCACAAGCCCCCATCTTTTGGACTCTATCCACAACAAATTTTATTAATAAGTTGTTTTAATTGTGCATGAGGTCAATACATAAGAAAATGCATAAGTTGCATTTCCAAAGAAGGTTAAAAGAGAGATCAAAGAGAAAAGGCAGATTAAATAAATTAAACAGAAAAATTAAAATTAAAGAAGAGACAAATATGAGTTAAAGCCAAATAAGAGGTTTAAAGACAAATCAAAAGCAAAGTAGCACAGAATTCATATCCAAATGACAAGGCAAAACAACAATTACTTCTTCAAAAATACATTTTTCCACCTACAACGTATTTCTGCTAAAGGTAGCTACCTCACTTAATGTTCCAATCAGAGATATTTCTTAGCTATGTTAGGGTTCTATAATAATAGGGTTTATAATTTTTGAATTGACTATGAGTAGTCTTGTAAATATGTACATACCTTGCTTTCTGCAAGTTGGTTTTCCATATTTGAAAATAATAAGAAATGAAAAGAGGGTAAAAGTCCTAAAAGAAACATCAAAGGACTTAAAAATGAAAATATTAAAAAAAATAAAAAATGAACCCCAAAGGAAAAAAGAGATAAGAATAATACATGAAAGTGATGCAAGTCAAAATAATAGGGTTCATAATTTTTCAATTGACTATGATTAGTCTTGTAAATATGTACATACCTTGCTTTCTACAAGTTGTTTTCCCATAGTTGAAAATAATAAGAAATGAAAAGAGGGTAAAAGTCCTAAAAGAAATATCAAAGGACTTAAAAAATAAAAGATAAAAATAAAATAAAAAATAAACCCTAAAGGAAAAAAGAGATAAGAATAAGACATGAAACTGGTGCAAGTCAAAATGTCACTACTTTTACTTTCTACTTCAAGAATAATGATTATGTGCAGCTTATTCAAAATTCCATAATCCATGATGAGTTAAATATTTTAATCTTAAATTTTTCATGCTTTGCCATTTCATGTTTATAGATAGAGAATAAAGATCTTTCAAACTTTTTAAACTTGACAAATCAATAGATAGTTAGAGAATAAATGAGGAGCTTAACAGTTTAATCTGAGACCTTGGATGAAATAAGGTTAGATTTAGATAGTTTATGCTTTAAAATAAAAATGGATTTAGCGTTGCAAGCTCAAATGCACCCATGCAAATAATGAAAAAATGATAGAATAAATGATGGGTAGGTAGAAAGCAGTTGTACAAGGCATGTAATAAAACATCATCTGGCAAAATTACTAATTTCCCTCCCCTCAAAGAATTCAATATTCAAAACCTTCAGTTAAAAAAGCTTCGATCATTTCTCTGACTTTTTTTGGGACTAGACCCAAGGCTTAAATAACTGATTGGTAATAAGTATTGAATTGCCTTCAAAAATATCCATTCCCTCAACATAATCACCCTTTTCCAAATATATAATCCCTTTTCCTAAGTTAAAACACTTTTTGCTTAGGGAAAGTAAAAATCCCCTTAAACTAATTTCATTTCATGCAAAAACATTCAAAAAACCCAAAAATACTATTTATCCTAAGTATTAAGTGTAAGTATAAAACGGGGGCGACCATTATGAAAATGTGCCAATAGCGCTTAAATCACACTTTACTTAGTGTTTATATGTATTTCCGCTCACATTTCATTTCATATTAACAACTAACTTATTTTATTAATTCCCATATAAATACCCCCCGTAGTTATATTAATTCATTTACTTAAATACCCCAAAACCCGCTTAATAATATTAGCCTATGGTTATATTACTCCATGTGATATATACCTCGCTATCCCCATAGGTTAAAATATATTACATATGTATATTCCCTGCCCAAAGGTTATAAAACACATGAATATCACCCATTTGCTGTGTAAATTCGCATATCCCACTCGTCACATTAAAAAATTAAAATTATGTTTAAAATATGTTTAAACATAGTTTATTAACCCCACCGCATATAAAATCTCGGGCCCCACGCCCCATATGCCAAGCAACTCAACCACCAGATCTCAACCATTCGCAAGCCCTTCCTCAGATCTGATGAACCACATGCCATATCGCATTTTCACAAGCGCGATTTCTAATCCATTTCGGATTTGCGAAATGGGAGGTGTCATCTTCCTCTCTCTCCTACACGTGTCCACTTTTCATTAGATTGCATCTGTTTCAAACAAAACACTTACCATTCTTAGTGCGTGCGATAACTGCTTGTTGGTATCCTCGTCTCCGCGCCAAACCGCCATTCCATTTTGACTTGACCGGAATTGAATGCATATACGGTTTAAACCTAAAATCTCTATAAAAATTCATGTGCACAGTTTAAACCTTTTTTTCATTTTCTTCTCGTTTAAACCATTTTCGATTATAGAAAAGACATAGTTGCCCCTGTTTACCTGCTTAAATACCAGAAAATACATAAGAAATTGATGTTGTGATCGCCTAAAGCCTCCAATCTATCTCCAAGGACTTCAACAACTTCAAAAAATTTCTTGTCACCTCAGAAACCATATTTCAAAGACCAAATACCTGCAAAAATAGGTATTCTTCAAAGAAGGTAACCTTCCCGTCATTTCAAAAGAATTTTTACTATGAATTTGATTGCCATAAACCCTGTTTGCCTACAGAATGACCTATATTTTCCTTCAAAGAATATATTTGCTATGAAACCCTGATAAAACTACGATTTTGATACTATAAACTATTTTTAAATAAAAATTGAAGAAATTAAACCTTTGCAGACCTTAAAGAAATTTTAATTGATCCAAAAAACCCTTTTGCAAATACTCAGAGCCCTTCCGTACATGGATTAATCTGTTTTAGGTTTATTTTACCCAAAAAATGAGCTAAAAACCCTTGATATATCTTTTCTGAGTCTATAAGGAGTTTGAAGACTATTTTTGGAACTAAAATTGAAGGTTAAAACTAGAAGAAAGCCTAATTGTACCTATTGCTATTTAGAAGACCTCTGTCAAACCAAAAATACCTTCTGTAAACAGTTTAAGCTTACAAAAGAGTATAAAAAAGCCTAAAAAACAAAGTTTTTAACATTCAGAAGGCTAAAATTGTCAAATTTAAACCCTGTAATGGCTTCCAAAATCACCATTGTTATAAATCCACTACAACCTCCTATCGTAGATGTTGAGCATACACCTCTAGTTTATGTGGATTACAAAATAACTGATCCAATAATTGAATTTAATCTGCTAGATCTCCACTGCTGGAGTCTAGAAAAATCCTTAGATCAGGGAGATGAAGTTCAAATTTGGGAGTCCAATTTACCCAAATATGTGGTTCCACATACTCATCAGTGTCAAGAAGTCATTAGGCTATGTCAAACCTATTATTACCCTGACCAAAGAGCTATGGTTGATGCTAACAAAGAAGTATTGTTCACTATTATTGCAGAGTTTATAAACCTAATGCTTCAGCTAAAACTAGATCCCAATGCAGTCCCATTATCCATAGAAGCTCTTAGAAAGCTTTATATTGAGTTAGAATTTCCTAAGAGATTTTAGATCTTCCAAACTTTCATGCCTACGTATGTTGAAATCCCAAAGATAAACCCTTATTACTCATCCTCTAAATTTCCTGAAGGATCAAGGCATGTCATTTCAATGTTATCTTTTATTCTTGGATATTTTACTGATGAGCACACTGATGAGTCTATTCTTGGTTTTCTTTCCACCTTTGTGCCTGGTCAACCTCCTCTTGTCATTTATAACTATGTTGAATAAATAGTTGATAGTATCCATGATCAACTTGTCAAATTTCCCACGGAAGGAGTTTTCAGATATTCATCCTTCCTCTTTCACATGTTCCTTTACTTCCAAGTAGATAAATTCCCAATAAACCTTCAGAAATTTGACGTAGAAGGTAATCCATTGCCAGTTATTTTCTAGACCTCTCTAATCAGAAAAGAATCAACAAAATTTACTTATGTGGATTTCATATATTATTTTGTTCATCCATTGATAAGCATGCTGAAAAATAGTGTAAAACCAAGGATACGTAATGAGATAAAGAAAGTGTTACAGTTGTCAGAGCAAAGCAGAACTGGAGATTGGTATCTTTAACAAAATCATACAGAGATTACAGTTTATGGGTCAAACCTTTAACCCTATAAATTTCCAAAATACTTTCCAGTGAGAGTTTTTTTCCTTAGAGTACATCAGACAAATTCTCAATTCAGATTCTATCAACTTCTTGGCTGCCAGAAAGAAGACTCAATTCAAATTAAAGAATCAGGTAGGTCCTTTCATTTGCAATCACGGGGAAGCAAGTATAGAAGCATCAAAACAATTGTTGGAATATAAATTTGAAGAAATTTTCTTGTGGAATTATGATCCTAATGAAATTCTCACTAAAATGAGGGTAAAATGAAAATTAACCCCTTATATCAATGATAAAAGGCCCGAGATTGAACAATTTGCTAATCAAATAGAATGGCTGGAAAATACCTTGATGGAAACAGTTAAACAGGGTGATACTAGTCACACCTTGAAAACTGTAAATCAAGAAGATAAAGCTACAAAGAGAATCAGAGAAGAAGGAACCTACATAGCTTAAACAACAACAGAGACCAGGTTCAAAATCAGATATAATAATAAACCTAAGCTCAATCCAATGAATAAGGATAAAGAAATAATTGAGGTTCTAGATGAAGAAAACACAGAGAAGAACATAGATGCTGCTATAGTTATTGTAAATGAGCAGGAAAAGGATAATCCAGACCCTCAAATGATTGAAAAAAAAATTTGAGGCATCCTCATCACAGCAAGCAGAGAATACAGACAGTGATATTAAAGAGAAATATAAGAAATCAAGGCTAAAAATGAAGAGTTAAAGAATGAGATTTATTCACTGTATCTAAAGAAAACTCTAGGAAATCAAAACGGATTACTCTCAGCCTTTGATTACACCAATAAAAATTTTCTTATGACAGTGCTATAGCCAACAGTGCCCAAACCTACAACAGTAGTAGACTACAAGAAAGTTGACTTTGAAGTGCCAGTTGATAGCATTCATCCCTTAGATCAAATTGAGTTTCATAAGAAAAGCTATAAAATTCTTTATTCTACTATTACTACCAAGGAAATGAGTGCCCAGAAAATTCAAAACACTATAACCAATTTGAGAGATCAAATTAGGATTGAAAAATCTTCCTCTTATGCTAAGGACACTAGAATCAAGTCCTTAGAAGAACTGGTAATTGAAGTAGGGTATGACCCTGCAAATGTAAAGGCTGCAGAAGAATTGGTAATAAAGAAAAATGCTGATATTTCAAAACTTATAAAGCAACTACAATTGCCTCCAACAGAACATCCATAGGCAAAATAAATAGTACAGGAGGAAAATCAGAAAGATGAGATGATGAGTCTCATACTCCAAATAACAGCACATATTAAGGAAATAGAGATAGAAATGGACAAGCTTGTCTAAGAGAAAGAAGCTACAAAAAGTCAAATTGCTCCTTCCACAGTCATCCCCATGGTAACTACAGCAGTTCCTTCAACTTTAGCAAAGGAATTAGCACCAAAAGTCCCATTTTCCATAGCTATGCCAATTATTTCTTCCACTACTTCTGCTACAGAATCATCTACTTCAGCAATGTAACAAACAGATGAGGCAAGCAAGCTCATAAAAGCTATGGAAGATATGTCCATTTAGAATAATGAGATCAATAGGTTGAAATAAGAAATTAAGAACTTGGAAGATGCCAAGAAATTAGCTCAAATCAATGCTAAAATAAAGGAACAGAAAGCCAAAAGGTTAAGTGAGCAGTTGAAGAAGGTTGAAGCAGAATTAACCTTGAAAGAACCAATGGATTACATAAAAAATCAGTTGTGGTCCAAGATCATTGAGTCAATCAATGACACTTAGCCTTCCATACAGGTAATCTATGAACAAAAAGATTTTCTTAAAGTAGCAAAAGAAGAAATTTTGAAGACAAAGGAAAAGCTTAGTTCCAAACTTGAAGAGGCCCAAGAAATAATCAAGAATTTAAACACCAAAAACAAGCAAGAATTGGATGAGATTGGGATAATTGATAGAACTGAAATAATTCTTGAAGTGAGAAAGGTAACTACAAAGAAAAACTTGATGAAGCAGCTAGAAGAGAAGTGTCAGAACATGGATTTGGCCATAACTAGATTTATGGTAAAATTTGATATATTGAGGCAAAAAGGCTTGCAAAAAATTCTTGTTTTAAATGATAAAATAATAAAGCAAGAGGATTACAACAAGAATATCAAACATTTTGCCAAAGAACAAGTAAATAATGCAGATTGGCAAGGAGTACCTACAGGCAAAGTGTTGCACAAAAGAATTGAAGATTTGTTTTATCTACAACATGAGATAACACATCTCTTTGTGGTCAAACCAACCTTTGTCAGATACACAGAGGCTGATGAAAATTACATAAAACTTACCAAGATAAAGTTCCCTAATGAATAATTTTGTCAAAATCTTACTAATTTGTTATAAAAGACAATTTTATAGTGAAATAAAAGGAAAAACAGATTGTTGTTTTTACACAGTCAAAACAGAATTTTGCAGCAGTAAAGCAGTGAAAACAGTGGTTAAAAAGTATCAGTGGTTAAAGAGTATCAGATGAGAGATAAAACTTCAAAACAGATTAAAGATATTTTTTCCAGCGTTGAATACAACACAACAACGAGCTACACCTAAATCCAAACAACATTTCTATTTTATTTGAATAAATAGGACATCTCACAAGTTGATTAAGCAGTTGTCACTACATTTTTGTAAGAGATATTTTATTTTCCTTAGAAAAATCCTATGAATATTCTAAGATATTTTGTATAACTTTTTGTATAAATACTTCACGCTTTGAAGTATTATTGTGGAATAAATTGCTGAAGATTTCTATAGTCAATATTTTTGTACCTAAAGGGATTTTGTATCAAGTTTCAAGTCAGCAAGGCTGGATCAAATCAATAAAGAATCACGTTTCAGGATTCATGTGTTGGGCTACTTAAGTGAAGTACTTTCTATTGTTATTTGTCAAATATTCTTATGTTTTCCATTCATACATAAATGTGTTCCAAATTTAAATGTGAAATCGGGAAGTGATATATTAGAATTTGTTAGTAGCACTTTGTTATTTACTGGTTTTAATTTTGATGTTTTCTACTGATTTCGAGAGTAGATAACCCTTAATTTCTCCCTCTTTCAAATGACCTCTGTCCTTTACACTCCTTATCTGGATCAAAGAATAATTGATTTCTCTTTATCTTGATTAAACCACTTCACCAATCAGCCTCAAAGATCTTGAGTGACTCAACTATCTTGCCCTAAAAATATTTGACTTTAGATCTTGATCCTGACCTATCTGCTTGACACATTGACTCCATTTTCCCAATGGAAAAACAGATCTATCACTATCCATCTCAGTAAGTGATTTTTCTCACCAAACCAAACCAAAGATCAAAACCAAATTTCCCTATATAACTAGCCTAAAATCAAACATAAAAAATAAATTTAAATCTAATAGAGAGAGCCCTCTCTGAGCCTTAGGAAGGCTAGATCCTAGAGCTTGAAAGTAGGTCTGTGGTTACCTCTAATATTCTTTAAACTATAAATTAAAATCTCACAACTTTGAGGGTTATTAGAGTGATAACATACTGGCGACCATACTAGGGAAGCTAACCAAATACTCAGTTTTAAATAGGTCTTAAAGGAAATTTTTTTCATTATCATTTCACCTTAAGACTGTTTTAAAAGTTGTGAGTATACCTTCATAAAAAATTGTAATTCTGGCTTCTGGAAAAGTTTACTATACCAGGTCAAATCTAGATCCAAAACATGCTGCAATAGTAGATGATTCAGACATAATTGGGAAAGAGAATAAACAAGTAGAATATTTAAGTAACAAAGTTTCCTTGGTTAGAGCAAATTCCCTTCCAAAAAAGTTAGAAACTATAGAAGACATTGATTTTGACTTAAATTTTGAACATTCTTTATTCATAAACAAATCAGAAAGTGATTTAAATATCACTGTTATAGATCCTAATTTTATTTCATCTCTTGAAATTAAACAGGAAACTGTTTCAGTAGATTCTGAATCTAAAATATTTGAATCATATGATAAACTTGATGAAATAAATGCTACTATACTTAAGGAAATAGATGAAGCTCTTCTTCAACATTCAGTTGAATTAGTTGCTTTATCAGCATATACACCTAAGCCCTCTACTTCTCATTTAGATGCTAGCCTTTTAGAGTCACAAGGTTCATCTCTTTTTACCACTACATCATCCATAATATCCACCACACTTCATTCCATAGATCCCTTTATCCCAAAGAAACCATTCCAACATGGAGTATTATTTCCATCTTCCCCCACCTCACCACCACCCACTATTTTTCCTTCTAAATCTTCCAATACATCATTCTCATTCCCAAGAACTTCTTCATATATCCTAGTTTCATCTTCTGGCATCCCAACTTCACCTTTTAGTTCTTCAACCACATTTTCCAGTGCATCATCTTACATTCCAATCTCATTAGCCACTTCTTTAACTGCATCAGCTAGTGCTTTTAGTTTTGCCTCAAGCATTTCCAACTTACCTCCTAGCCAAGCTAGAATTCAAGCCATGGCTGCTAGGTATGCTCCCTTAGTCCTTCCAGGATAATTACATGACATGCCTCAATATTACCAGAGCAAAATACCTCAATTTTATGCAACCACTCATTACACTACCCAAAATCACATTAATAAGATGACATATTATTTTGAGCTTCATGAAATAGATGATTCTGATGTACAAATGAGACTCTTTGCTCAAACATTAACTAGGGAAGTAAAAAAATGGTTTAAAGGCCTTAATCCTGTTATTATTTATGATTTAGCAGTTTTTCATAGATTATTTTTGAATAAATGGGAAAAGAAGAAAAATCCACTTCAAATATTATCTGAATTTGATGCTATGAAAAGATCTCCAAATGAAACAGTCTAATATTATTGTACTAGATACAACAACGTTTTAAATTCAATCCTTGCTAATCTTAAACCCACTCTAGACTTTTTCCTTCTCAAATTCCCTGATGGATTTGATACAGACATAGCCTATCAATTGAGAGAGAGAAATTATGACGCTTTAGAGTGAAAGAAAACTGATGTTGTTAGTGTAGAGGTAAATATATTGGCTAGAAAGGCTAGATTAAGGAATGAGAGGAGAGTAACAATAAAAGAAGAAGCATCTAGTTCAGATTTAAAAATAGATCAATTAGCTAAAAATTTAGAGAGAATGATGGATAGATTAGATAATATATAAAGGAAACCACAATGGGATAATCAACAGCAAATTAGGAATCCCAACTTCAGGTTAAATACAAATACTGGAAAATCTAAAGAATCAACACCTGACCAAACAATAAGACCTCATTTTCAAGAGAACTATGCTAAAATTTCTCGTCAAGATGAAAATGATAGAGACATAATAAATCTAATGGGTATAAATGATGATAACAATATCTTTCTCACATAGGAAGATCAAGAGTTATTTGAACTATAACAACTTCAATTAGATTCAAGTGAATCATTTGAATACAAACAAGGTTATGATTTTTCTATCAATGAAGTACATAAGCAATATAACCTTAGAAGCAAGAAAAAAATAGATCCTTCTACTAAGAAATCTGCACAAACACAAACTAAGAAAATAGTAGAAGCTCCCACTACAAAATTTCTGCAAATTCTCCCTAGGGAAAATAAGTAAACTCCAATTCATCCCAAAAAATTTCAAGCCCTAAAATTTCACCCAGTCCCAAGATTGTTGATATAACAGATGAGGCTGTCTAAACATCAACAGATTTACAAAAATATGTTGTTGTCAAAACAACTAATTTTGCTAAAACAATAACTTTAGATTCCAAAACACCCATTGCTGATCCAAAAGCTGCTACCGCTAAAACAACTTCTGAAAATACAAAATATGAAAAACATCTACTTCCACTCAAACTATTCTTGAAAATAAAACTAAGAGCAGTAAGACACAAGAAATGCAAACTGAAAATGAGAAAACAGTTATAGGAAAATAAGATAAACCTACTCAAACTATAGTTACTAAATAAGAAACAATTCATCTTAGTAAATCACAACCTTCATTTAATATTCAAGATGAAAAAGAAAAATTAAAAATACCAATTTCTTTGATATAATTGATAAAACATGATCTGTACAAAACAACTATCACTGGAACCTTAAACATGAATGATGGAGAAGATTCAGTAAATTTAAATGATGATCAACCATAGTTAATTTTTGGTCTTGATGTTAATGAAAAACAACAAGATGGAACATTTCCACCGTTTTACATTAGCTTAATTGTTCATGACCAAATATTACACAATGCAATGCTAGATTCAGGAGCTTCACACAATTGAATGCCAAAAGCAATAATGGAAACCCTGAATTTAGATATCACTAGGCCTTACAAAGATCTATTTTCATTTGATTCTACCAAAGTCAAATGTTTAGGTTTGATTAAGGATTTGTGTGTCACATTAGTTCAATATCCTAGTAAAAGCATACTCATGGACATTGTAGTAGATGATATCCCACCCAAGTATGGAATGCTCTTATCTCACTCATGGGGAGCTAAATTACAAGGATCTCTACAATTGGACATGTCATATACAACCATAACAGTTTTTGGCCAACCAAAGAAACTCTATAGGGAAACATTGATGAAATACATGGTAAGTAGTGTAGAAAGACCAAGAAATTACCCAATTTACATCGCACCAACTAACATGGATTCATTCATCTTATGCAACTCTAAAACTAATACTAAAATCAAAACTGAACTAAAAGATAAAAAACAGAACACTAGACAGTGAAAATATCTTTCATGAATCATTATGGCATTTAGATTTTGATGGTTCAGTCAATAAATTAGGAGTAGGAGCAGGAGTTTGGATAACTAATATGGAAAACAATCATGTAGAAGGCCATGCTTTCAAACTAAATTTCAAATGCACTAATAACATGGCTAAGTATGAAACTCTCATTTTAGGATCGCAGATTGTTAGGAATTTAGGAGGTAAAAGAATATCAATTATGGGAGACTCAGAGTTAATTGTAAAACAAATAAATGGATAATATTCTGTTTATAATCCAAAATTAAGCCAATATAGAGAAACTGTGTTAGATTTGATCAAAGAATTGTTAGAATGTAATTTTTCTACATTACCAGGAAAACAGAACATACTGGCTCACTCCCTAGAAAATTTTGCTAGTACCTGTAATTTTCCATTTCAGCCAAATCATAGATATAATGTAGAAGTTGAACATAGAAAAATAATTCCAGATAATCTTCAATATTGAAAAATTTCTCACAGGATCAACAGATTTACCATTTTATGAATAATGAAGGTGAATTTCAGAATTGCAAAATAGACACAGACTGTATAGTAGATCAAAAATTAGATAGTGAAATTTATTTGAATAACATAGATGTAAATAAATTAAGTTTTTCTAAACCTACTAAATTTAGTCAAACAAACATATATAATTTAGATACAGTAGAGATTGATGAGATAGTTGATGATGAATCTGATATTTTGAACTTAAAAGATAACTTTTTACCAAAAGGCTTAACTCCTTTAGAAGCTTTATTTGACTCAAATGATGTTGCAAGAAAACCTAAAATGGAGCCACTTAGATCTAATATTGAGGAATGTAATATTGATATAGAGTTAAAACCTAAGATGATTAAACTTTCTAAAGCTTTACCTCAAGAAGAAAAAGAAAAATACATAACTCTTTTTAAGGAATTTCAAGATGTTTTTGCTTGGAGTTATGAGGACCTAAAATCCTATGACACTAGCATAATACAGCATAAAATACCTATAAAAGAGGACCAAAAACATTTTAAACAAAATTTAAGATGGATCAATCTTGTTTTGATGCCTTTAATTGAAAAAGTGGTAAAAAGAATATATGATTCCCAAATAATTGCACCAATCAGATATTTTGATTGGGTTTCTAATCTAGTTCCCACTAGGAAAAAGACAGGAGAAATTAGATTATGTGTTGATTTTAGAAATTTAAATAAGTTATCCTTAAAAGACAATTACCATTTACCAAAGATGGATCATATTTTACGGAGGGTAGTTGGTTCTTCTAGGATTTCACTTTTAAATGGATTTTCAGGGTATAACCAAATTCTAGTCCAACCAGAAGACCAAGCCAAAACTTCTTTTACTACTCCATGGGGCACTTTTATGGATGTAAAAATGTCTTTTGGGTTAATGAATGCAGGGGCCACTTTTCAAAGAGCTATGGATATAGCCTTTGCAAAGGAAATTCATGAATTTTTAGTGATTTATTTATATGACATTATTGTATTTTCAAACATTTATTATGAACACTTGGATCATCTTAGGCAAGTCTTTCTTAAATGTAGAAAAATTGGCATCTCTCTAAACCCTAAGAAAACTCTATTCGGATTAGAAGAAGGTAAGTTACTTGGACACATTGTATATAAAGAGGGAATTAGAATAGACACTGCCAGAATAAAGGCAATTCTTAACATTTGTCCTCCTAGGAACATTAAAGAGTTACAAGCTTTTCTAGGTAAAATTAACTTTCTTAGAAGATTGATCTCAAATCTAACTGAAATAATCAGAGAACTTAACAATATGATTAAAAAGGACTCAGTACTTAAATGGACTATTGAAGTCAAGCAATATTTTGAATCAATTAAACACGCTTTAACCAAAACACCAGTCCTTATAAGTCCTGACTTTAAGAAATATTTCATTATTTTCTCTTTTTCTTAAGAACACACTATTGCTGCAGTTCTACTGCAGAAAAATGACTAGGGCTATGAACGGCCCATAGCTTTCTTTAGCAAATCACTCAGACATGCCACTTTAAAGTACAATACATTGGAGAAATAGGCCCTAACTTTAGTAAAGGCCATCTAAGACTTCATAGTGTACATTCTTTATTCACACATCATTGCCTATGTTCCAAATGCAATTTTAAAGGAAATTCTAACTCAAAATGGGCCTGATTGTAAAAGAGGAAAATGGATTTCCACAATTTTGGAATATGACATAGAAATAAAACCCACTAAACTCATAAAAGGTCAAGGTTTAGCCAAACTTATGGATGAATCAAATTGTCATGCTTTAGACATTAATTTTATTGCCCAAGTAGATGATCATTAAGAGATGGAAACTCTAGAGATCAGTGAAGCCTTTTTAGACTCACCGTGGTATGTAGATATCATATTTGTATTACTAAATTTACAAGCTCCTCTTGGATTATCAAGAACAAAATCTAGATTCTTAAAATTAAAAGGAATTAAGATTTTGTATCTTAGACAATGTACTTTTTTGGAAAGATCATGGTGGAATTTTACTGAATTGTTTGCTTAAAGAAGAAGTTGACAAACTTTTAGAATAATTTCATGCAGGTGATTGTGGAGGACATCTCTACTGGAAGACTATTGTAGACAAAATCCTAAGATCTGGTTTTTAATGGCCTACTTTGTTTGCAGATGTAAAAAAGTATGTGACCTCCTGTCATAAATGTCAAATATTTTAGGGAAAGAAAACGTTGTTACCCCTGCCCTTAAAACCCATCTCAACAGAAATGCCTTTTCAACAATGGGGCCTTGAATTCATTGGTGAAACTCACCCTCCATCTTTAGCCCAACACAAGTGGATTCTGACAGCCACTGACTATTTTACTAAATGGATAGAAGCCATACCCTCCAGGCAATCCACTGATACTGTCAATATCTATTTTTTAGAAAACAACATACTTTCAATATTTGGATGCCCCCAAAATATCATCACTAATAATGCAACTGCATTCAAATCCAAAAAGATGATTGATTTTTTCCATAAATACCACATTACCCTTGGCCATTCTACTGCATGTTACCCTCAAGGTAATGGCCTTGCTAAATGTTCCGATAAAAGCCTTGTAAACATCGTTAAGAAATTAATAGAAGATAACAATAAGTCTTGGAACAAAAGGTTAGTTAATGCCTTATGGGCAGATAGACTTACCACCAGAAAATCTTTTGGTACATCCCCTTACCAGCTTGTTTATTGAATGGATGTTGTTTTTCCATCTTCCTTAGGAGTACCAATAATGAAAATAATTCAAGAGTTACAAGTTGATACCAATGACATTCAAAGAAGGATTAATCAAACCATTCAATTGCAGAAAAAGAGAGAAGAAATTTATATTAAGTATCAAGTTATCCAAGATAATATTAAGAAATTTTTTGACAAAAAGAGTAAAGAAGATGATTTATACATTGGTGACCAAGTTCTAAAGTGAGATTCAAGGAGAGAAGAGAAAGGTAAACATGGGAAATTTGATTTCCTATGGAAAGGAATTTATGTTATTTATGGTTACAGAGGTAACAATGCTTTCTTTTTTAAACAAATGGATGGATCAAATCTGCTAGGTGGACCTGTCAATGGTAGAATGTTGAAGAATTACTACTCTTCAGAAATAACCAGTAGTTAATTTTGTTTACTTTATCCATTGTACATAACATTGCAAATATTTTAGATTGGATTGGATATTTTCCTAACAAAGTTGAAGCCCGAAGAGAAGGCCCTAAGCTTTTAAAGGTAAAATATCAGAAGTATGAATAAATTACAGAGCTCACACAATATTTACAAGGTTAGCACAGTCAAAATTAAAAGGCTACTAGTCTCAAAGTTCTTTACATTTCACGAGGAAATTCCATCCCTAGGTGGAGCCACTGTTAGGGTACTATAATAATGGGGTTAATAATTTTTGAATTGGCTATGATTAGTCTTGTAAATATGTATATACCTTGCTTTCTGCAAGTTGTTTTCCCATATTTGAAAATAATAATAAAAATGAAAAGAGGGTAAAAGTCCTAAAAGAAAGATCAAAGGACTTAAAAAAGAAAGATAAAAAAGAATAAAAAGTGAACCCCAAAAGAAAAAAGAGATAAGAATAAGACATGAAAGTGATGCAAGTCAAAATTCCACTACTTTTACTTTTTACTTCAAGAATAATGATTATGTGCAGCTTATTCAAAATTCCATAATCCATGGTGAGTTAAATAGTTTGATCTTAACTTTTCATGCTTTGAATTTCATGTTTATAGATAGAGAATAAAGATTTGTTAAACAATTTAAACTTGACAAATCAGTAGATAGTTAGATAATAAATGAGGATCTCAACAGTTTAATCTGAGCCCTTGGATGAAATAAGGTTAGATTTAGATAGTTTATGCTTTAAAAGAAAAATGGATTTAGGGTTGCAAGCTCAAATGCACCCATGAAAATAATGAAAAAATGATAGAATAAATGATGGGTAGGTAGAAAGCAGTTGTACAGGGCATGTAATAAAAAATCATCTGGAAAAATTACTAATTCCCCTCCCCTCAATGTATTCAGTATTAAAAACCTTCAGTTAAAAAGGCTCAGAGCATTTCTCTGACTTTTGTTGGGACCAGACCCAAGGCTTAATAACTGATTGGTAATAGATATTGGATTCCCTTCAAAAAGACCCATTCCCTCAACATAATCGCCCTTTTCCAAATATATAATCACTTTTCCTAAGTTAAAACACCTTTTTCTTAGGGAAAGCAAAAATCCCCTTTAACTAATCTCATTTCATGCAAAAACATTCAAAAAACCAAAAATACTATTTATCCTAAGTATTAACTGCAAATGTTTAAAATGGGTTCATTATTATGCCTAAACACTTACAATACACTTTTACTTAGTAAATTTATGTATCTTTTCGCTCATCACACTCATTTTCATATTAAATTTAATTTAATATATTAAATCTTTATAAAATTCCCCCCTGTAGTCATATTAATTCATTTATTTAAATATCCCAAAACCCACTTAATAATATTAACCTAAGGTTATATTACCCCACGTGATATATATCCCGCTCCCCATAGACTAAAATATATTACATATGTATATTTCCATCCCAAAGGTTATAAAACATATGAATATCACCCATTTTCTGTGTAAATTCGCATATCCTGCCCATGAGATTAAAAAAATAAAATTACGTTTAAACTATGTTTAACATAGTTTATTAACCCCGCCACATATAAATTCCTGGGCCCCACACCCCATATGCAAAGCAACTCCACCACCATATCTCAGCCGTTCGCAAGCCCTTCCTCAGATATGATGAACCACATGCCATATCGCATTTTCACAAGCACGATTTCTAATATATTTCGGATTTGCGAAATGGGTGGTATCATCTTCCTCTCTCTCCTCCACGCGTCCACTTTTCATTAGATCGCATCTGTTTCAAACAAACCACTTACCATCCTTAGTGCGTGCAATAATTTCTTGGCAGTATCCTCTTCTCCATGCCAAACTGCCATTCTATTCTGACTTGACTGTCATTGAATGCGTATACGGTTTAAACCTAAAATCTCTATAAAAATTCATATGCGCACAGTTTAAACCTTTTCTGCATTTTCTTCTCGTTTAAACCATTTTCAATTGAATAAAAGACAGTGTTGCCCCTGTTTACATGCATAAATACAAGAAAATCCATAAGAAATTGATGTTTCAATCACCTAAAGCCTCCAATCTATCTCCAAAGACTTCAACAACTTCAGAAAGCTTCCTGTCACCTTAGAAACCATATTTCAAAGACCAAATACCTGCAAAAACAGGTATTCTTCGAATAAATTAACCTTCCCATCATTTGAAAATAATTTTTACTGTGAATTTGATCGCCATAAACCCTGTTTGCCTACAGAAAGATCTGTATTTGCATTCAAAGAATATATTTGCTGTGAAACCCTGATAAAACTACGGTTTTGATACTATAACCTGTTTTTAAATCAAAATTGAAGAAATTAAGCCTTTGCAGACCTTAAAGAAATTCTAATTGATCCAAAAAACCCTTTTTCAAATACTCAGAACCCTTATGTACATGGATTAATCTGTTTTAGTTTTATTTTACCCAAAAAATGAGCTGAAAACCATTGCTATATCTTTTCTGAGTCTATAAAGAGTTTGAAGACTAGTTTTGGAAAAACTAAAATTGAAGGTTAAAACCAGAAGAAATCCTAATTTTACCTATTTATGTTCAAAAGACCTCTGTCAAACCAAAAATACCTTTTGTAAACAGTTTAAACTTACAGAAGAGTATAAAAAAGCCCAAAAAACACAGTTTTTAACATTTAGAAGGCTAAAATTGTCAAAGTTAAACCCAGTAATGGCTTTCAAAAGCACCATTGTTATAAATCCACTAAAACCTCCTATTTTATATGTTGAGCTTACACCTTTAGCTGATGTGGATTAAAAAATAACTGATCCAATAATTGAATTTAATCTGCTAGATCTCCACTGCTAGAGTCTAGAAAAATCCTTAGATCAGGGAGATGAAGTTCAGATTTGGGAATCCAATTTACCCAAATATGTGGTTCCACATACTCATCAGTGTCCAAAAGTCATTAGGCTATGTCAAACCTATTATTCCCCTGACCAAAGAGATATGGTTGATGCTAACAAAGAAGTAATGTTCACTATTACTGCAAAGTCTATAAACCTAATGCTTCAGCTGAAACTTGATCCCAATGCAGTCCCATTATCCATAGAAGCTCTTACAAAGCTTTATATTGAGTTAGAATTTCCTAAGAGATTTCAGAACTTCCAAACTTTCATGCCTGCATATGTTGAAATCCCAAAGATAAACGCTCCTTACTCATCCTCTAAATTTCTTGAAGGATCAAGGCATGTCATTTCAATGTTATCCTTTATTCTTGGATATTTTACTGATGAGCACACTAATGAGTCGATTATTATTTTTCTTTCCACTTTTGTGCCTGGTCAACCTCCTTCTATCATTTATAACTATGTTGAATACATAGCTGATAGTATCCATGATCAGATTGTGAAATTTCCCACTAAAGGAGTTTTCATATATCCATCCTTCCTCTTTCACATGTTCCTTTACTTCTAAGTAGATAAATTCCCAATAAACCTTCAGAAATTGGATGTAGAAGGTAATCCATTGTCATTGATTTTTTGGACCTCTCTAATCAGAAAAGAATCAACAAAATTTACTTATGTGGATTTCATAGATTTTTTTGTTCATCCATTGATAAATATGCTGAAAAAAGGTGTACAATCAAGGATAAGTAATGGGATAAAGAAAGTGTTACAACTCTCAAAGAAAATTATAACTAGAGATTGGTACCTTTACTAAAATCAAATAGATATTAGATTCTATGGGTCAAACCTTTTACCCTATAAACTGCCAAAATACTTGCC
Source organism: Pinus albicaulis (assembly GCA_034641835.2). Taxonomy (NCBI): domain Eukaryota; kingdom Viridiplantae; phylum Streptophyta; class Pinopsida; order Pinales; family Pinaceae; genus Pinus; species Pinus albicaulis. Next base: position 694,801,169 of record CM076575.1, read on the forward strand.
AATGAGAGTTTTTTCCTTAGAGTACATAAGACAAATTCTCAATTCATATTCTATCAACTTCTTGGCTGCCAAAAAGAAGACTCAATTCAAATTAAAGAATCAGGTAGGCACTTTCATTTGCAATCATAGAGAAGCAGGTATAGAAGCATCAAAATAGTTGTTGGAATATAAATTTGAAGAAAGTTTCTGTTGTAGAGGTAAATCCCCTCTGCGGACAGAGGCGATCCCTACTAGCCCAGATCGGGTCTAGCAAAAATCATATCACGCTAAGGCACAAGTTCCTAATTGCAATAAACCAAATTGCGAAGAAGGCCTACCATAAGTCCAACGCTGTTGTTTGTAGAGAAGATAGCGCTCTCGTTTCCTCGTTCCGACAGATCACAATTCTCTCGCTTGTCGCGATCAAACACCTGCACATAAAAGAAACATAACAAACACAAGCGTATAACCCAATATGTGCAATTATGTATCAGTTAGAGAAGATACAACTCATGATCACAAAGTATGAACAATACGAGTGTAACCATAACCAAAATCGCTTAGCATTAATTAATACAAAGAAAGATACAACCTGGCTCTGATGCTAGATCTTCCTTTGGCGGGTCGACAGTGGAATATGTCTTGGTAAAGCTCGTCGGGAATGGGACAAACCTCTCTCTTTGGTTGTCTTGACAATAATCTCCTTGCTACTGATTTGGCTCTATGAGGACTATCAAGGCTCTTGTAGCATTCTTTAGGCTATGAAGGCTCTTGGAGACTAGCTTGCAAAGGAAAATGGCAAGCTTATATAGATGGTGGAAGGGGAGTTGGGATCCCTACAATCATGGGATTGGCCCTATCCTCAAGGAAGCTTCCATGGGAGGTGGAAAACCACTTCCTCTACATGGAGATCCAGAGCCAAACCTCCCAACTCAATTTAGAGACCAGTTTAGGAATTGGTTGGAGTCAATCTTCCGCCATTTATTTTTAAAAAACACTCCTTAATAAGCCTGGAGTGGGTATAACACTGTGACAGTGTGCTAGCTGGCACGCCCTCTTTGGAGTATTTCCCCCATTGGCGCGAGGGCTGAACTGGTTAGTCGCGCCAAGGAAAAAAAGGCTATTTTTAGGGTTTTTCACAAGGAATTGTCTTCAGGGGAATGAATGTCCTTGTCCAGGGGGATGCCATGAAATTGTAGGTCATGTCACTACTCACAGGTCACGGAATAAGCCCTCTAATGTGCGGGATGGGGAATTGCATGGACGGTGACAAATTGTTGTGTAACAGATGCCCCCTAAACCATGAGGCCCGAAAGAGAGAGAGGGGTGAAATTCTTTACGAGAACGTGTCCAACTGAAAACAATGCCATCAGAAAACCTGCGTAGAGAAGTACAACTGATATCTCAAATACATGATATATGTGGTATGGGCGCAGCCATCCATAACAGAGTATACAATAATCCAGATCCGAGGCATGGACACAACCATCCAGTAAGGATCGATAAATAGACTCAGGTATGGTCACAACCATCCAATCAGTGAGTCATGTAACCAATCATAATAATCCACAAAATCGCAGCCTAGATTCTAACAGACAAAATCCAGGGTCTTGCACTCCATCTTGACCCGAACAAAGTACAAGTTCAAGCATGCGAATAAGTGATCTGAAGTCGAACATGCAAGACCATCGTCTGATTACCAGCCAAAGATGAAAGTTGTTAACGGATGTGAGAGGAACCACCAATAGTGATAATGGCCCTCAAGGTACTATAGGTACAATCCACGGAGTGTGAACAGTGAGCTGGCGTCGAACACCCGCAGAATCATCCGATCGAAGGTCAATGATGAAAACCTTGCGTCGAATGCGAAGAACCTGCCATTGAGGCATGCAGGCTCCAAGGTACTGGAAGAGAGTCTCTAGATCAAATTCCTGGATAATGAGCTGAAATCGACAGGAAGTGACCTTGATCGAAGGTGGGCCATAGTGTTTCCCACATCATCGACGTGAGATAGAGGAAAATAATGTTGGTGAATCAGGATCAGATGAGAATCAGAGGAAGGTTGAAATTGCAAAGGTCAACTTCTCTTGAACATATCAGTGGCACGTCAGTGGATTTGGCAGTATTTGAAATCAAAAGATCAGAGGTCATGATGACGAGGCAAAGAGCAGATGAGAGGTCAAAAGGGATCACCCAAACCCATGGAGGCAAATGGAAAATGAGATGAGATGTCCCCAACCCGACACAAATGCAGACAAGTGCCATGTTCAAGAGCAACATATTGCTGACACGATGACAATACTGGTTCCATTTTCCCCCACCATTTATGGCGAGTACCTCTTTATTTTTACACAAGCTTGAAGAGGATAGCATATGCTTGTCATATAAGTTCGTCCTTCGGACGAATCCATCCTAGTACATTTAATGAGCCCTAGGAAGGAGGAACTCGAATATCGTCATTACGACTGAATCCGATGTCATCCGGGTTTAACGAGTCTAACAAAGGAAGAACTCGGCATATTTTCATATTTAGAGAGTTTGAAGTAGAAAATAGAAAAGTAAACTCTAGCAGTCCGTTTTCGTAAACAGTTCATCAGATCCAAAAAGGTAGAAAACTATGTCTGAGAAAACCTCCTAGTCGCGATAGGGTAGGGTATTCCTTTTTCGTAAATAATCTATCCCAGCCTGAAAAAGGGGTAAACATATACTGGGTAGATGTCGTTTCGCAGCCACTTTAACGAGATCAAAACGATAAGCGACTTGACAATATTTTCATGTTTAGAGAGTCAAAAAAGAGCTGAAATATGACTCCTCTTGGAGGAACGAGTGGTATAAAGGGTAGCAACTGGTTCCAATAATGGTGGAACTGCTCAGAACAAATAAAGGTTAAGAGGTTGGTTAACAAGACCACTCATCACAGCGGTTCCTCAGGAATGGGTAAAACAACCAAGTGAAGGCATATAATCGGCCAAGCAGATAATGACGATGGAGTGAGAAAACAAAGGCTCATCTGGAAAAAACAGGCTGATAAAATGGCGATCATAAGAGGTAAAATGGGAATGGTTTCATTTTTACACAAGCTTGAAATCAAAAAACTTTGCTTGAAGTTGGTTTCATTTTTACACAAGCTTGGAACAAAGATAAACTATGCTTGAAATCGGTTTCATTTTTACACAAGCTTGAAACGGAAACAAACTATGCTTGAAAAAGCAAGTATGCCCCCAGCAGGGTGACTCAATTCGAGGTGCATGCCCCCAAGCTTTAGTCCATATGAAAGGTAGATGGAGTGAAGGTTCAAGTTACAAGATCAAGATGAAGACCTGACTGGGATTTTACGAGATCTTATCAAAGACTCGAATTGAACAGGAAACATGTTTCATTGTTTTAACGAGGTTGACACATTAAAAGAACTATCCTCATGACATCTTGTTTCATTTTTTAACGAGGTTGATACAGAAGACAAACTATATTTGGGAGACCTCTAATCATGATGAATAAGAAGTCATAGCTTCCAAGAGTTGCTTGTCCGATGGAAGGAAAACATCTTGGAAGTCAGGACCCAATGCCCCCAGCACCTGATGCACAACGGCATCATCACTGAGTACAAGCATGGGATAGGTAGTCACATATTTGACCTACGGTGGGGCAGATACAACGAGTGGATAAAACCAGGAAGGGATGATGGTGGGCCAGCTGCCACATTAGGACCAAAGAACGAAAGCTGATCAATGGTCACGATCCATCCTTCATGTGGAAAACAGACCACATGAAAAATGGAGGAGACAAGCGCTCCCATGGCATAGGTGTAATCGCACCCCAAGAGAATATTGAAATCCAAGGGGCCTGGAACAACCATTACGGCCATATGGACGGTTTTGCCTCCCAAAGTAACAGGTAACCTTGGAAGGATCCCTAACGGTTGACTAGTTCTTCTGTTAAATGCCAACAGATTTTGTGTAACAGGCCAAGTAGTTGAGGATAAAATACTAACAGAAGCACCTTCGTCTATAATGGTGCTGGGTATGACCAAACCAAAGGCCTATACGGTTATCTCAAAAGGCACATAAGACGAAAGGCGGTATCCTACAAATCGATTCCAATCAAAGGAAGCGACCAAAATACTCGGAGGGGCTACCATCGAACCGAGATGGTCTTCCCCTGGTGTTACGTAAGAAGAAGGAGCATCCTCCATGACCTCCATCTCAAAGGTGGGAGGAGTATCCTCTGGGACCTCCATCACAGGAGGCAGAGGAGCAGCTTCTTGAGATATAGGGACAGGAGAATCTTTCAGCAGCTTCTTGAGATATAGGGACAGGAGAATCTTTCTCCAAGTCCAAGGAATCTGAAGAAACAAGAAGAACCTGAGGGGTATGTGATCCACTCTCCACAGAAAAGACCTGGTGCACTGCAGACGGGGCCAGTTCAACCGATCCCACGACCAATGGTTGGTCGGGAATGGATTCCTGAATTTGAATTTCTGGGGGAGCGGGATTGACCAAGGATGACTCTTGAAAAATCATAGTATCAGCTGGTGGAGGACTCAAAGAAAGCCGTTTGTAACCAGCTAGAAGGCATGGCGTAGAAACAGTTGAGTTGTCCAAAACTCACTTGGCTTCATCCATATACAGACAAAGGTGAATGGCATGGTGCCCTTCACACAACTTACAGGGATTGGTGAGCTTACCCTGCTTCTTAGGAGCTTTACCAGCACCAGTTGAAGACATGCCCCCAACCTGACTCCCGGGAGCCAAAGGCAACGGCGGATTACCGTTGGACCATACTTCGAGAACCTTGGGAATGCCAGGGCAATCTCGAAGAAGATGGTTTCCCTGGAAAAACATGCAAGGGAACTTGACTTTCCATGGAGGGTTGGAAGGTTCATTAAAGGAAGGCTTCTTAGGCACAATAGCTACAAAGCTAGCCTCTCCTTTATCTACCTTCTTCTTCTTTGTCTTATTCTTCTTCTTCTTAGCCACCTGGTTACTCGAATATAGACTTTCACCAGAAGAAGTAGAAGAGGAGGACGTGGAAACAGGGGAAGAAGGGGAGAGGTCCACCTTGGAATCAACATGATGTTGCTCAGGCGGAGGAACTGATTGAATAGTAGCCGGGACATTCGAAACCACAGAGGTTGAAAACAACCAAACATGCAACCCAACAGTTAACCCAGTAAGGGACAATGTTGCCATATAAGGAGCACCAACATTTCCAAAAGGAGGAAAAGGACCCAGATTCCCATCAGAGGGGATTCCTTGGTTGGTGAACTTCATAAAATTTGCCATCAGAAACGATCTAAAACAACACCCTAAGGAAACTAACTTTAACCAGGAATAGTTCATGGGCAGTTAATTTTTAAAACATTGAAACAAAATTCTACCGTTTCATATTTTAAGAGCCAAGAAATAGGCAAAAGGTGACTCTATCGCTTTCAAATTGGAAACAAGCATGAAAGGACAAGCGCTTGATGATATTTTCAAATTTAAAGATTCATAAAAGATCAAAATGAATACTCAGGAATTCTAGTCAAAGGGTGTACCAAATAATTGTGAACTGCAATATACACCTTGGTTTCAAAATGAAGGAGAAATCAACCAAGGACTTGACGTACATGTAGGCAATCTCCCCGAATGTTGTTTCTGGTGTATCACGGGTATAGGGCAGTAGACTCGGCTTCGTATGGATAAAATATAGAAACCTAGTGGGGTCTCCCTTTATATACGCAACGTTAGGGGGAGCACAAGTCCATACTAGTGCTGTCTAAAGCCAACAGGCAAACGACAACTGCTAGGTTTAACGACGCTGGAACATGTCTCTAGCCTAGACCTCTAAATATTTCGTTAATGTTTCAATGTTTCCTTAGTGTAAATTGAATAAATTTTAATGTTAATCTTCAATTATGTTTCAATTTTCAGGCCCTAGCGAGTGTAATGTCTCAAAATCTCTTAAATGTACACTACATGCCACAGTATATCATTTCATTCAATGAAAGCTAATTACGAGAGAGTTAAGAGCTTTTCACACAATAAAAAAATGACCAAACAACAACCATTGATGTCTCTAATGCAGCTAATGGAAACTAAAAAGCCTTTTCTTTCAGAGTTATAAATCACTAATAACACAAAAAATATTCAATTTGCATTAACTAATCAAAAGCAAAAGAGATTTTTTTTCGTATTTTCAGTGTTTGAGAGAAAACTAATGAAATGAACAATTTGAGAAGCGATAGAAAAGGAGTAAAAGCAAGAAAATTTCACTCAATGCAAACACACAATCAGACCTCAAATTGACAAAACACTCCCTCAAAACCAAGAGAATACCAAAGACTCAAATGAACCATGTAATCTAGGCCCAAAACCAGACAAGGCGAAATTCGAATGAGGAAGAAACCAATCACTCAAACAACGCAAGAAAGCGATATACAACCACCAAATGAATGCAGAGAAGCAATCACACAGTTGACTGAACAGATAGAAACCACATACTCCCACGGGAGGCTCGACACACTATAGCACCTAGATGCCCTAGGGCTAGAATGAAAAATCGATAGAAAAGGGAAAACAACCAAAGGATGAAGGTCACAGTCAGTCAAACAAGGCTCCATAACACTCAGGTAGTCGTAAAAATGAAACCAAAATCACAGATCAAGCTCAGAAAGCTCGAAACAGAGCAAACCCTAGCACCTTACAAAATTGGCACGACTGTCAGGCTGAATATAGCGTCGGAACAGGATTTGTGCGAGTAATACACTGGCAACATGCGCCAATGCTGTGACTGTCAAGCTAATAAGCATGCTAGTCGAGTTTACTAAGTAAAAATAAAAAATATCAATCCAAGAAACATACTAGTGATGGTGAAGCTAAACAAAAGCCAAACATACGAAAAGAGCCAACGAAAAGAGCTGATCAAGAAAGCAAAGTCAAGAATCGACCGAAAAGACAAGACAATACTCCAAATCCACGTCTCCCCAGCGGAGTCGCCAATTTGTTGTAGAGGTAAATCCCCTCTGCGGATAGAGGCGATCCCTACTAGCCCATATCGGATCTAGCAACAACCGTATCATGCTAAGGTGAAAATTCCTAATTGCAATGGACCAAATTGCGAAGAAGGCCTACCTCAAGTCCAACGCTGTTGTTCGTAGAGAAGGTAGTGCTCCTATTTCCTTGCTCCAACAGATCACAATTCTCCCACTTTTCGCGATCGAACACCTACACATACAAGAAACACGATGAACACACAAGCGTAAAACCCAATATATGCAATTATGTATCAGTTAGAGAAGATACAACTCATGATCACAATGTATGAACAATACGAGTGGAACCATAACCAAAGTCACTTATCATTAATCAATACAAAGAAAGATACAACCTGGCTCTGACGCTGAATCTTCCTCGGTGGGTCGACAACGAAATACGTATCGGTAAAGCTCGTCAGGAATGGGACAAGCCTCTCTCTTCGGTTGTCTTGACAATAATATCCTTGCTACTGATTTGGCTCTATGAGGACTATCAAGGCTCTTGCAGCATTCTTTAGGCTATGAAGGCTCTTGGAGAATAGCTTGCAAATGAAAATGGAAAGCTTATATAGATGGTGGAAGGGGAGTTGGGATCCCTACAATCATGGGATTGGCCCTATCCTCAAGGAAGCCTCCATGAGAGGTGGAAAACCACTTCCTCTACATGGAGATCCGGAACCAAACCTCCCAACTCAATTTAGATACTAGTTTAGGAATTGGTTGGAGTCAATATTCCACCATTTATTTTTTAAAAGCACTCCTTAATAATCCTGGCGCGGGTATAACACTATGACAGTGCACCAGCTGGCGTGCCCTCTTTGGAGGATTTCCCACATTGGCGCAAGGGCTGAACTGGCTAGTCGCGCCAAGGAAAAAAAGGCTATTTTTAGGGTTTTTCACAAGGAATTGTCTTCAGGGGAATGAATGTCATTGTCCAAGGGGATGCCATGAAAGTGATTTTAGGTCATGTCACTGCTCACAAGTCACGGAATAAGCCCTCCAATGTGCGGGACGAGGAATTCCAGGGACGGTGACAAATTGCTGTGTAACACACTTATAGAGGAAATCAGTGATAAAAAAGGGGATCAAATTGTTTGGAGGTTGCTCATTCAGCCAAGCTTTCCATAGACCTGTCTCATTCATACCACTCAATCCCCTTACTTATTCCTTCATTAACCTAAAAACTGCCATCTCATTTACCTTCCCTCCACGTCACTGCACATCAATCCTAGGGTTGGCAAAGAAATTTTTTTTGAATGTCAAAGAGAGGGAGATAGTGGCAGTGATATAGAGTCTCAAATGCCAAGAAATAATGAGCACAAAGGTGGCCTTCTCAAATTCTCTCACCATCCTCTCATGGTACTAGTGCATCAAGAAAATGTAATTAAAACAATGAGGGAGATGGCATTGAGGCACATATTAGTGAGGCAGATGCTAATGAGTCTGAAAAAAATGAAGCACATAGCAGTGATGATGATGGAATTAGGTAAAAAAATAAGTGAAGAACATGGAATTAGTTCCAAGGGTCATAAGATCAGTGAAGCCTGCAAGGAAATGAGTCATGATAGCAGTGCGTCAGAGAGCATTAAAGCAAAGAACATTGGGACAAAGAGTGATGATGGCAGCAGGTTAGAAATCCATGAAGAAAGTAGTAAGGCTGATAATAATGAGGCCTATGAAGAATATGGTGAGACAAAGGAGGCTAAAGACAAAGAAAACCTTGGTAACCTAGATGATCCATCCCCTACAATCATTCCAAACCTAACCAGTAGAGAAAATCCAAGTTTTGACACAATTTTGAAGATTTTGGAATTTTGACTATTTTAAAGGGACAAAGGTGCAACGCCACTGGTGCTATGATTTTTTTTGGGGAACTATTTTGAGGAATGGCTTAAATTTTTGGAACCCTTAGGCTAAGGACATCATCTAGAAAACATTTCAGATCATTTGGAGCAAAATTGGTACTCCAAAAGTGCCAAAAACACCAAAAAAATCACCTTTCTGCCCTATTTTCAGAGCTGGCGCTGTGCCCTGAGAAGTATTGGGAGATTGAGATTTTGGGCAGGAAAATGAACACCAAATGGAAAACCAAAAGATTTTTTGGAAGTTTTACTTGACATGCTTTCCAATGAGCTATCATGGAGCTCATTTGGACACTAGGAAGGCATTCAGAACTGAGTTGCAAGATGACCTATTTTTCCAGTGCAAGTGCTGCACCCTTGGCCTTGGTGTTGCGCCCTTGCCTGAAAAGTCAACAAAAGACACAAATTTATCGAAAAATGTATTTTTGAGGAATTTTTAGGCAAATCACTCCTATTTAGCTTAGAATTTATGTTTGAAGTTACTTTTCATTTATTACATTAGATATTTTGTGCCTTGGGCCTTGCATGGTCTTAATGGAAAAATTTGGCATTTATGATGTATTAATGACATTTTGGAAGCCCTAGTTAGGGTTTTGGTCCTCCTTGCTAGTTAAATATAGCATTGAGGCTCATTTTACATGTTGGTTGATTGTGGAGAAAAACCTCATATACTTTGAGTTGTGAGGAGAAATTTGGTTTTGGAGCATTGTGATGGTTTTGAACTAAATATCAATGAGACAAGCACTTTGTAGGATTCATGAACATGGCTAATGGTGATGTCTTTCTCATTTTGTTCTTTTTATCTTATTTTTTACATATTTTTTCATCTTTCTCTTGCAATAGAATAGAAATTTTAGCTTAAGATATGCTGTCAAAGGCACCTTAAGTCTATTTGTTTCTCTTTCTCTCATGTTTTCCTCTGCTAGGTCAGTTTAGAGAATTCTTAGTTGCTCTCTAATCCCACTCAGCTTGTTTATCTAAAGAATGATTTAATGGAGTCAATTACAAAGTAGTTTGTGGTTACCCTTGTCCTTTGGAATCACTTAAACATTGTACTTGAGGTATTTTATTCAAAGTATTGCTAATAAGGGTTTGATTGAAGAGTTTTATGGTTTGCCCTGCCCTTTTGCCCATCTTGAATGGTTGCTTTGAATTTCTTTGTAGTATGGTTAAGGAATTTTAGGAGTTCCCTTTTTTTTATCATTACTACATGTTATCTTAAATATTTTATTTTCCTGAAGGTGAAATCATTAGAGACTTTACAAGTTTATTACTCTCTAGGGTTTTCTGGATTATTGTCTTAATGTTTACTTGCTAGGGTTTGGTCAAAGAAGTTATTGGTATGCATTGTCTTTGGTTATTTCTCTATGCATAGTGATATTAAAGGACCTTCTTGTTGTATTATTTTTCAACGGATTCTTAAATACCCTTTGCACCTACTTCGTTCACAATTTAATGTTCACTTCACTCACATAGGCCTTGAAGATCCATCTGGCCTTGTTATACTTGCCCTCCAAAACAACCTTACCCTATTGTTATACTTTTTTAGACCTTTTGCATACTCCATAGCCCACTGGTATAAACCTCTCCTACTCTATATATTTTTCTTGACAAGCAACCCAACCAAACAAAACGAACAAACAAACCCTAATCCTTATAATTAGCTTAAAATCAAAACCCTAAAATCAATCAAGTTCATATCTTTTCATACAAATATAGAGAGAGCCCTCTCTGAGTTCAGGAAGGCTAGCTCCTAGGACTCCAAAGACTGGTTTTATGTTACCTCTAAACATTTTTTCTTGCCAATATAACAAATTAGAGAGACCTAACAGGGCCGCAAAATGGCTCCAGATGTTCAGGACCTGAAAAAATGCTAAAAATAGTAAGTTGTGCTGAAACTAAAAAGCTGAAAGAGACAATGGTGGGGCCCCAAGTGGAATAGGTCGGTGGCCACCAATATCCGCCAGGTTCATTCCTTCCCTGTTAGGAAGCAATGGTCCCCATTGCGTTGAGTTCCTCCATGAGATGAGGAAACTTCTGTTGAACTTGGTCCCTAGTGAACCACATGTCTTGGTGGAGGAGTTGGCCAGCCTTGACAACCCGCTACGGATGGATTTTTTTTGGCATGTGTTCTTGATTTGCATGTCCATGATACAATCTGTGGTGGCCTATTCCATGCAGTCTGCTTTGAACTTTGTTGGTGTGATTTGTTCTGAAATTTCAGAGGTGTCCAACAGAGGTGGGAAGTAGGGACGAAGGTGACCCACATTGAATACTACGTGCAGAACAAGGAATGGTGGAATACTGAGCTCGAAAGAATTTTTCCCTATAGCTTTGGTGATGGTGTATGACCCATATTGGAGCAGGCTAAGCTTGTGGTGGGGTCCAGTGAGGCACTCCTTCTCCAAATGTAGCCACACTTTGTTGCCCAACTACAAGTTGTGTGGCACCCGATGTTGATCATGTTGTTGCTTGTACTTAGCATTGGCTCTATCTAATATGTCATGAACGTGTTGGTAGATTTGTTGAATGCGCTCAATGAAGATGTTCACTTTATTAGCTTCAGACTAGATATGAGCCGAATCAGCCTGAGTAGCCGCAAATGGAATGACTACGTCAATGGGACATAGTGGCTGGAATCCCAAGCCCACCTGAAAGGGGTTGTGGCCAGTTGAGCTATGGAGATCCTGGTTATAACTGTGTTCTACATAGGGGAGGCTCTCATCCCATGTGCATGGATGCTTTGAATTTTACATGCGTAGAATATGTACAATCATCCTATTTACAACCAATGTCTGGCCATTGGTTTGGGGATGGAAAGTTGTGGACTTGGTGAGCTTGGTGTCCAAAATTGACCAGAGGCTAGACCAAAATGTGCCCAGGAACTTGTTGTCCTAATCTAAGATGATAGACTGTGGGATCCTAAAGTGCACCCACACTCGTTCAAAGAAGAGTTTAGTAGTGGCTTCTGTTATGATATTCTTCTTGCAGGCCGCCATAATGGCCATCTTCAAGAATTTGTCAACGACCACAAAAACAAATTCGTTTCCATGCTCAGTAGAAGGAAGGCCCAACATGTAATCCATGGAGATGGATTCGCAAGGTCGACTAGGGGTAGGGAGCAGAGTATAGAGGCCTTGCTTCTTAATGGTCAGTTTGGCAATGGTGCAAGCAATGCAGGATCTGATGTAATTCCCAATATCTTGTCGAAGGTTCGGCCAATAGAAATACTTTTGCAGTATATCCATTATTTTCTCGACCCTATAATTCCCAGTGACTCAACTGTAGAGTGCTTCCCATATCATCTTGGCTCGCTCACTTGAAGGAACACAAAGGTGTCCGAGGTGAAATAACAGTGCATCTTGAAGGTGAAAATTTAGAACTTGTGTACCCCCCAAGAGTGCCTAGTATGTGTGGCCAAATTCTGGATCGCTCTTGTATAGAATTAGCCAACCAGAAGTCTCGTGTTCACAAGAGTTGAGAATCGTGGTTAGCACCACGATCAGTGGTTAGCTAAGGCAGTCTACAAAATTATTGGTGCTACCCTTCTTATAATTGATTTTCAAATGAAACTGATACAAATATGTGGACCACTTCTGATGGTGATCGTTCTGCAACTTCCCTTGTGTCTGTATGAACTACAGGGGTCGGTGGAATGTGTGGATGATTGTTTCCTTCCCCAAAATGTAATGCTTCCATTGTCGACAAGCCTGCACAATAGAATAAATTTCTTTTTCATAAGTGGGATACTTGCGGACTGTGTCAGACAATGTCTCACTGTGATATGCCACTGGATGCCCCTATTGAGTATGAACTTCCCAAATAATATAGTCAATGGCATCTGTCTCGATCTCAAATGGTTGTTGCAAGTCTGGTAATGTTAGGTCCCTATATTACTAGTATAGTCCCTTATTTTTGTTAGTGTAACCCCCTTATTGTTATTATTGTACCCCTGTAACCCCCTTATTGTTATTATTGTACCCCTGTAACCCCCATATTTTTATTATTTTGCCCTTAAATTATTATTGTTAGGTCGGCAAGGATTACATTGTCGCCCCATGGACTCCTATATATAGAAAGGAGGTTTTGTAATTTGTATCATCCAAGAATTTTTCATTCGTGTAATGTATTGGAGGTTTCCCCTTTGAAGCGGCTTATTTCTAAGGCATTGATATCTCTTTTCTTCTATTTTTGAAGCTGGTTTCAAAACATTTGGTATCAGAGCTTTGAATTCTAGGGTTTCACTACTCCAAACAGGTCATCGTGGAATTTTCACTATAACTTGTTTTCTACGAAGTTTCAGAAGCTGAAATTTTTATTGTGTGAAGCCAAAATCCTAAGGAATATCCTCGCAAAATTTTAGAACTTGTTTCACAATATTTTCGGAGATATAATCTATGGAATTTAGGTCATTTTGTAAACTCCTGAATTTAACCTAAACAGGTCATCGTGACATTTTCTCTATAGAATTTTTTCTACGAAGGTTCCAAAGCTGAAATTTTTAGAGTGTGAAGCCGAAATCTTGAGAAACGGTGTCGCAAAATTTTAGAGCTTGGTTCATAATATTTGCGGAGATATGATCTGTGGAAGTTAGGGATTTTTCAGGCTTCTGAATTTCATCTCAAAGAGGTGACCGTGGAAACATCTTCATCGCTCTCTCTCTGAGCATTGGATTGGAATGCTGTAAAAAGTGGCCACAAGTACACGGACTCTAGTTTTCTTTATATCAATTTCAAAGCCAAAGGAGGAAACAGTGACACGCGACAAGTCGTACAAGTTCGCTTTACTGAACCAGTCCATAATTTGGTCATGTGGGAGATTAGACATAAATTTACCTTGAAGAATCCAAATCAGATCATACTTGTGGAATTTGAAAGAAGCTTTAGAGGGCTACTACAGGGCCTAATTTCAGATATTGAGGATCCACAATTTTAGAGATAATTCAATTTCAAAATCGAGCTCCTAAAAAGCAAGTAAAGGGTGTGTATTTTTTTCTTCTGAATTGCATAAGTCTTGTTTGAGGAATCAATTTGAATTGATTCCAAGGGAATATTGTAGAATAGATATCAGTATTGGATTCTAAAATTTCCCCTAAAAAAATTCAACACCCACTAAGCCTTTAGAAGGCTCTACTATGACTCATGAAGACGAAGAATGGAAACATGACATATAAAAATTACAAGAGCAAGTGCAACAAATTTCGCTCTCGCAAAGAGCAGCAAAAAATGAAATGGAAGTTTTGAAGAAAGGCGTGGAAACTAAGATGGATGGTTTGAAGAAAGGCGTGGAAGCTAATATGAATGGTTTGGAAGCTAATATGGATGGCATAGAAGTGGGCATGGAAGCTAAGATGGATGAAATGGAAGCTAAGATCGATGAAAAACTGAAATACAACATGGAAAACATGAAGAATGATCTAAAAGTAGAAATAGAAGGTTTGGCAAAGTTGATACAATAAATTTTTCCTAATGGTGAAAATATAGTAGAGGAAACTCATGATGAGAACAAAATAAATGTTAATCGTGATTTCATAAAATTTAATGTTGGAGGGAAGAACCACCATATTCCAAAAATGGATATGAGGAATTTTGATGGAAAGGATCCTGTAACATGGATACTACAGATGAAGCAATATTTTGATCTCAATAATGTGCAAAACACACAAAAGGTACGCATTGCAACTTTATATTTAGAACAAAATACATTTGTATAGTATCGATGGCTTTGCTCCTGTAAAAAAATTGTCACTTGGTCAATTTTTACAAAGGAAATGATAGAACATTATGAGGATACAAAGAGAAACACCTTCTTTAGCCAATTAATAAATCTCAAACAAAAAGGTTCAGTGGGGGAGAACATTGAGGACTTTTAGAAAGTGAATATAAGGGTAACTGATATTTCATAGGAACAAAAGATTTATCTCTTCATAGGTACTTTAAAGGATAACATCCAACATGAAGTTCACGTTTTGGAACCTGATTCATTGGAGAAGGCATTCAGGTTGGCCAGAAAAATTGAATGTAAAATTATGGCGACAAGGAAGCCTACCACTCACTTCTATAAATAGGGAAGTGTTGCTACTCCTAGATTTGCACAACCTACAAGGTTGACACCACAACAATTGGAAGAAAAAAGAGCAAAAGGGCTTTGCTACAGTTGTGATAGCAAATACACTAAAGGTCATATGTGTGCTGAGAAGAAATTATTTTACATAGATTGTGAAGAAGAAGAAGAAAATGAACAAGAAGAGGATATACACCAGGAACCACCCCTAGAAGAGGAAGAAATGAACCCGACCATATCGTGTAATGCACTGGCAGGAATTACCACTCCTCAGACTCTCAAGATAGAAGGACATATAAAGAAGAAAAGGGTAATAGTGTTGATTGATTCAGGTAGCACCCATAATTTTATTCATTATAAGGTAGCCAAGGAATTAAATTGTTTCCTATACCCAGCACCAGAATGTCAAGTGATGGTTGGAAATGGAGGAACTATAAATTTCTCTGGAAAATGCCATAATATCAAGCTAACCATGGGGGAATATGTATTGACTAGTCCAATGCTTTCCATTCCTATGGGAGGTGCTGATCTTGTACTAGGAGTACAATGGTTACAATCTTTGGGGATGGTAGATTTTAATTTTCAAGAACTTTTCTTGAAATTTTTTTCAGAAGGAAAGGAAGTCGAATTACGGGGTATTGAAGGGAAGCCAGGAAGGATAATAAGCTCTAATGTCATGACAAAGCTTCTAAAGAAAGAACAACGAGGCGTAATTGCACAATTATGCTCACTAGAAGTTCCGATATCAAAATCATCTATTTCTGCAGATCTCCAACAAGTCTTGGACAATCATTCCAAGGTGTTTGAAACTCCCAAAGGACTCCCACCTATTCGTGATCATGACCATGCTATTCATTTGATTCCAGGAAGTGTTCCTCCAAACATCAGGCCTTATAGATATCCTTACTTCCAAAAGAGCGAAATTGAACGTATGATTGCAGAAATGTTAGAGGCGGGTATAATTAAACCTAGTCAAATTTCTTTCTCTGCTCCTGTAGTATTGGTACACAAGAAGGATGGATCATGGCGAATGTGTCCGGATTATAGGGAGCTCAATAAGCTCACCATTAAAGATAAATTTCCCATTCCTGTGATTGATGAATTATTGGCTGAATTACATGGAGCAATTTATTTTACCAAGTTGGATCTTCGTTCAGAATATCATCAAATTAGAATGAAGACTGAAGATATTCCAAAAAAATCATTTCGAACTCATGAGGGTCATTATGAATTTTTGGTCATGCCTTTTGGCCTTACCAATGCACCTTCTACATTTCAAGGGTTGATGAATTCCATTTTCAAACTCTTCCTTAGAAAATTTGTGCTAGTATTTTTTGATGATATACTAATCTACAACAGGTCTTGGAAGGATCATGTTGAACATGTTGACAGGGTGCTCAAACTATTGCAGGAGAAACAATTATATGCACAAACATCCAAATGTTTCTTTGGAGTACAAGAGGTGGAATATCTGGGTCATATTGTATCTCACGAGGGTGTTAAGGTAGACCCTAACAAAATTAAAGCCATTAAGGAATGGAAAGTCCCCACAACCATAAAGTAGTTGTGAGGATTTCTCAGGTTAACAGGGTATTATCGCAATTTTATTAATAATTATGGGAGAATAGTAGCACCTCTAACAACATTATTGAAGAAAGATGCATTTTCATGGACTCCTGAAGCAACTAAGGCCTTTGAACATCTTAAAGAGGCAATGTGCCTAGCACCGGTCTTAGCTACGCCAGACTTCACAAAAAGCTTTATTGTGGAATGTGATGCCTCAGGAAATGGAATTGGTGCAGTTTTAATGCAGGAAGGAAGACCCATTGCTTTTGAAAGTCGTCCAATCAAAGGAAAGTATTTACAGAAACCTATTTATGAGAAGGAAATGTTAGCAATACCGCATGCACTAAAGAAATGGCGAACTTACCTAATGGGAAGACACTTCAAGGTAAAAACTGATCATGATAGTCTTAAACACTTTTTGGAACAAAGACTATCTTCAGAAGAGCAGCAAAAATGGGTCACAAAGATGTTGGGTTATGACTTTGAAATAATCTACAAAATAGGGAAGCTAAATGTTGTTGCAGATGCACTCTCAAGAAAGAATGAAGAGGTGGAAGCATTGCTTTGTGCCATTTCTATTATCCAACCAGATTGGATAACCGAAGCAAGAGATGAATGAAAGAAGGACGAAGAAGTGTGGACACTCATTCAAAAGTTGCAGCAAGATCCTAGTACATCTGATACATTTAGTTGGAAAAATGATTCCTTATGGTACAAAGATCGCTTATATCTTTGTAAGAATTCCCAACTAAAACAAAATATTCTTCTGGAATTGAACACTTCTCCTTTAGGAGGACACTCAGGATTTTTAAAAACTTACCACAGGGTGAAGAAAGAATTTTTTTGGGATGGCCTTAAATCTGATATTCAAAAGTTTGTGGCAGAATGTTTGGTTTGTCAGCAGAATAAAGTTGAGACAATTAAGACCCCGGGACTTCTACAACCTTTATCCATTCCAAGTCAACGTTGGGAGGAGATTTCAATGGATTTTATCACAGGTTTACCTAAGTCTGAAGGAAAGAGTGTCATCATGGTGGTAGTTGATAGACTTACCAAGTATGCACACTTTGTGCATTATCTCATCCATTTAAAGCAAGTACAGTTGCTACTACATTTATGGACACAATTCAAAAGCTACATGGAAACCCAAGGGTTATTGTGAGTGACAGAGATCCCATTTTTACTGGAAATTTTTGGACGGAGTTATTTTCTTGTTTGGGTACTCAATTAGCTCATAGCTCATGTTATCATCCTCAATCCGATGGTCAAACTGAGATAGTAAATCAATTTTTGGAAGGATATCTTCGTTGTTTTGTATCTGACAAAAAAATACAATGGGTCACGTGGTTATCTCTCGCCGAATGGTGGTATAACACTTCCTTCCATACTGTAGCAAAAATGACCCCATTTATGGCACTTTATGGATATCATCCACCATCCATCACATCATCTTTAAAATAAAATTTGAAGGTTCAAGCAGTGGAAGATCACATCGAGCATCAACAAGAATTTCTCCAACTCTTAAAGGATAACCTGAATTTGGCACAAAATTGAATGAAACAACAGGCAGATCAACATCTGTAATATTCCAAATTTTTAGCCTTCAAGCTAAATGGAATATTAGAGTTGTTTCATCACTAGGTAGGTGAATAAATGGGTAGGGAGGCCCATTCACCTCTTTAGAAGGATCAATAACACTCCTAATGTGAAAGGAGCAAGAACAAGTAGCTTATTTGAGCACCATTAGGTGTGAACAGAGATGGGGACATGTTGATTCAGTCAACTTTGACCAAGTCAACAAAGCTGCCTAGATACATTGAACCACCTTGATGGACAGTGTAGTTTTGGTGGAGGACAACTTGCATGAGCTTGATGGCACTTGTGGATGGGACCCAATGAGGAGAGGTTCACTTGCTACATAAGGAGAGAATGGAGGCCTTTGTTATTCATGCTTTTTTATTTCGATCTCTTGATCTTGTCTCTTTAGACTTGGCTTCCCCTTGTTGTTTAGCAAGGTAGCACTGGGTGTTCCCAAGCGGCAATCCCACCTCTTCCTTTGAGAGGCCTCTTGGGAGAGCTTGTCCTATATTTATTCACATCCATGCTCAAGGCCAAGCATCATTCTTCAGTCCCAACATTATTTCTGCAGCAGAATATTGCTGAGTTGCAGGGTGTTTTAGTGGAGGATTCTTACACCACTTCTGGGTCTGTTTGTCAGTAGAAGGTGCCTTCCTCCTCTTGAGAAATCAGCTAGGAAGATTTATGAGTATATTTCATATCTTAATAGCATGCCAAAGTGGTTCTCATCTCCTATAGCGCAGTCCCTTGCAGGAACTGCATCATTTTATGCAGAATTGCAGCAGTAGGGTTAAGACCCTTGTTTTTGAGCTAGTTTCCTAGGGAAAGGGCCAACCCTCCCTTCTCCCGGAAAGCTAGAGGAAGGGATTCTCATCCATCCTTTGTATTTTTCAGCTATATTTTTGTAATGTTGTAGTAAGACTACATTTTCTGAGCTTAATATTCAGATCTGCTCTTTCTTCTACATGTGTTTCATGAAACCCTTGCTGAGTTAGCTTTATAATGCAATAAGGAGGCCAGATCTCTATTTTGTTGGCATATTGTTCCATAAATTTCCAGATCCGTGTTATTTTATCATGTTACTACAGAAACCCTCATAAAATAACACTGTACATGCTTCTGTCTTTTTTTGCATAACTTAAGTCATGGGATTTGGCTATTTTTAAGCTGTGAGGTAGCTGAGAGGTCTGTTTAACATATCAAAAGGGATTTATTTCTGATCCACTTTTTTTTGTGAGAACCTAACAGCATATTCTAAGGGAACCCAGTGTTATTTCACCAGTAAAAACACATATCTATAGAAATAACGTTTTCAGGGTCTAATTGCTACATTTTCCCCACTTGGGAAGGTGCAAACATTATTCTATTGTTGTTTTTTCACTCATTTGAGGGCTATGTGTTTTTGAACACATCATATGAGTCTATTTGCTGGATCTCCAACTTTAGAATATCTTAGATATTCTCATTGTTGTAGAAATTCCCAATTTTGGGATATTACAGTGGTATCAGAGCTTCAATCTTGGCTCAGCATGTGGAACTCAGCCACGCAACTATCTATAGAAGGAGAGATGAAAATAAAGAAGACTCCATTATGTGGAGGAAAAAGGGAAGATAGGCTTACAAATCTTCTTCCAAAATCTGTGCAGTGCATCAATGAAAATCTTAAGAAGATGAGAGGAGCGATGGAATCTCCTGAGGAGTTTGGATCTAGAGGTAGATCTAGATTGGTACATAATAAGTGTGAGCATGCAGCTACACCCTATTATGCACAGTGCAGTCAAATGCCCAGAGTTGCTTTGAGAGAGATGAAAGAAGAGGAAATGCCAGAGAAGTGAACTCTTAGCAATTTTTTGCAAGAGTATGAATCTCAAACTGAGAAGTTTAGAGATCATATTACCTTCAAAGAGTTCTGCAAGATCAAGGTGGAGAGGAGTGAGCTGCATGACATGGATATATTTTCTCTATATACCTTTGATGGATCCCCAACTTGCTCAGCCAAAGCTTGGGTGGAGGAGTTGTGTACATATTTGCAGCAGCGCCCAGTTTCTGAAGAAGAAGCCATCAGAGTTGCAGCACTGCACTTTGGAGGTAAGGCCTATGCTTGGTGGATGTTTGAGTCATTTTCATTGAAAATTTTTAATACTTCTTCTTTTGCAAAGTTCACTAAAATATTAGTTGAAATATTTGATACAAAACATGAGGCAATCAAACCATTGAAACTTTTGCATAAGTTGGGAGGACCTTCAAACTCAAAACCACTTCAGAAACCTATTGGAGGAGATCACATCTTGCATGATACCTTGTTGGAATTAAGATCCTTGTTTCATAACCTTGGACAAGAGGGCATGAAGGGTCCTTTTGCAAAGGAGGATCTTCTTATTGAGCAGTTACCCCCTATTCATATTGAAGATGAAGAGAAGGATGGGGGTTACAGCGTTGCCAGATCTAGAGCATATCTAGTGCCTCATGTAGAGGAAGGAGGAGAAAATGCTCCAACAAGAGGGTTTCTTGTGTCATTGCAAGAAGTTCCCCAGGATCTCACACATGGGAAGCAAAGTAAAATTGATGAGCAGCATGATTGTGAGATGATGTTGATGGAAGGAGAAGTTAGGGAGGAAGGACATCATATGAGAAACACACACCCCTATCTATTTCAGAGAGCTGGTGCAAGGAGGAGGGAGACTGGTTTGCGTTGTGAGGGCAAGGGTAGGGTTTCCCAACCATATGAATAGTCTTCTCTTGCCATGGATGTCTCACTACATGGAGGCATTTCATCGGGGAGGCCACCAGACTTAGAGTTGGTAAGAGAAATCTTTCCATTTGGATCACCCTTCTTAGATCCCAGAGAGGTGAAGACTTTGGAGTCTAGTATAGCACAAAGAGTTTGGGATAGTCTCAAGTAGGAGAGAGACATTCTCCCATTTTCAGCACCACCCACTCTCACTATCTGTATTGCGCTGATAGAGGTTGCTGCAGTCATGGAGGATGGCACCTTCATGGTGCAAGGGAGATGCTCCATGGATTTGGAGAAACAGAGGGTACTTCCTTTGAGGAAGGAATCCTCCATACATTGGAGTAGATGGAGGCTACTCATGCTTACCTTGGCCAATATTGGGAGATTATTTTTGGAGGAGAGCTTCTCATGGGAGGCCAACTTCCAAAGATCACTACTTCTTTTTTAGCATGAGAAGCTACATGATGGGCATGGTAGCAATTTGGAGGATAAATTTGGCATGAGGGATGTCAAAGGAAAAGACAACAGCATGTGTAGAGCTTCACATTGCAGATCACCAGTGTTGTCCCTCAGGAGGATTGATCCTTATTGGATATCTCAGCTCTTGGTATAGTACTCCAAGGATCTTGATGCATGCATGATTCTCAATGACCCAGATAGAGATGATGAGTATATGGTGGATGAGATGGTCATCTATTCACATGACAGAGTCTTCTTGACTAGAGCTTCTAGTCTCAAGGAGAAATTTCTACATGCAGCACATGAGGACTTATTTTCCATGCATTTTGATGCATATCTTTCCTTGGCAGAGGAGTTCATTTGGGAGGGCATTTAGAATGACATACTTCAGCATATGGAGAGATGCATAGCCCAGATGGTGATAGAGAGGATGTCACAGCCACCTTCCTACTCATTGGGAGTAAGGTAGAATTTTTAGTTGAGCCATTTTATCTCAAGACCTCAAGTGCATGATGGAGAATGTACAATTTCACCTTATGTTTTGTACTTCTTGTCTTTTTATGAGCAACATTTTGTACCAAGGAGGATTATTCCTTCTTTCATATTGTATAATGATGTACTTGAAGCCATTTGTAGCATTGAGATTGGTTATCTCATTGGTTGTTTGTGGGGGAAGCCACATGAATTTTGGTGTGCACCATTGACACCCTTTTGTACTTTCATGTTCATGATTTGATTTATGAATTGTTATCTGTTTAGACAAACAGATTTCTTGGCTTCTTAGCCTAGATTGCATTGGGATTTCCTATTTAGGAATTCCATCCCTTCCTATTGAGGAGCTCTTGGGAGAGCTTGTATTGCTTGTCCACTATCTGGTTGGAGACCAAGCTTCTACTTCCAACTGCAATGCAGATCCAATGAGGGTTTTCTTGCTTTTTTAAGTTGCAGCAAGTGGAACTCTAGATCTGTAGAGATCTAGCCTGTATTGGAGCCTCTTCTCATGGAGTGTGTCTTTTAACCTCATATAAGAGTGTATCCATTGTCTGAGCTTAGGTTTTGATCTTGGAATTAGGCCAAAGTGTTCTCCATCCTCAACTGTGCAGTTCCTTGAAGAGACTGCATCCTTTTTGCAGGCAGAGTTTCAGTGGGGTTTTTGTATCAGCTGGAGGAAATATCTTTGGTGGAAGGGACCCTTCCCTTCACTGTGGTGATCCATGGATTGGCCAACCAATCCATGTTCATTTCAGATCTGATCTGTTGTGTATCATATGCTTTAGAATTTTGTGAAAATTACTGCATATCTATGGCTTAGATCTTAGATCTATTCATTGATATTCATCTTTTGCTGAGATCCCCAAGGGGAGTATAAAGAAGAGCCTATTTGGCATATAGATCTGTAATAGATCTATATTTTTATGTAGGGATCTACCCTAGATCTGATTTATAATGAAATACTACTTCAACCTCCTGAAAATTATGCTGTCAATCTCATTCTGCATTTCCTTATGTTGTAGTATCTCATTTTCAAGCCTTGATCCATGTAAACTTCTGTATTTCTCTGATATGTTGCATAAATCATATAATAGGTCTGATTTATTGATGTTCATACTTATTTTCATCTAATAGCTTCAGAAAATCATGCTGCTTAAGCTTCAGTAAATTCTGCATTAGCCAAGCCATGGAGATTGAGCCTTTTTTAGCCCTGTTGGGAGAGGGAGACCTGTTTTGACTTAGCTAGAATGATTTTTTTAATCCAAAATTTGTATGGGAGTCCCTCATGACCTAAGCTAACAGATCCAACCATCACTTTCCTCTATTTTTATGAAGATTTCTGAAAATGACCTTTTTAGGGCTTAAATCATTGTTTTTCCCCACTTTTGGTTGAAGGGATAGATCACTTTCCTTGCTGCTGCATATATTACTAATATTAAAGTGTTTATTAACATATCCCATGAATTATTAGCTTTCTGATAATCCAATACAATGTTTATATATTGTTGCAGTCCCTCATTGGACATTTATCAAGCCATAATAGGTGTGGGAGGCCTATTTGCCTCACCTAGTTTGTTTGGTTTCTAATGTCCTCTTGGAATTGGGTCTTATATTATCATATATAAGGAATATAAGGGATGATCTTGGTTTCTGAAGCACACATCCCTGAAAAATTCATTTTTCAGGCCTGTTTTGCTTAGCAGTCCCTTTTGGGATGTTACAGTGGTATCAAAACAAACAAGTTTATGTTTATATCTTGTAAAATGATTGTGGCAGAAAACAAGTGGCTGGAAAAGAACTTGTTTTTGTTTGATTTGATGCAGGAAAGAAATGCACTCCGCTGGTTCCTTGTGTGGGACCTTGATCCACTTTTCGGTTGTCATATGACAACTTGTTTCTATTGGGTTTTGCTTCCATGTATTGCTAATTTCATGGGAAGATTTGTTTGGAGAGTGGGATATGATTTAAATATGCCCATTGTGGGTATGATTCTCCATAATTTGCATGATTCATGTTCTCGAAGGAGAAATGGGCAACCCATGATTGCCAAATTACATCTCTCTTCTTCATGTGGGAGGAGCCATTTGGAGAGCTTGAATTTTTGGAGGGGGCACTTCATTGTTTATTTGTTTGATGGGGTAGCTTGGGCCACTCTTGGAGGTCATGAAATTTCAGCCCAAGATCAGCAATAGCCCCATACTTATCATAAATGGGGAGAGAAACCACTTGGTTGGGAGGATCCAATCTCTCCATGCAGCCCCAACACATTGCATGAACTAGGGGTTGAGGATCTTTTTGAGCTAACTAGATTGGCTCATTTCATTTGGATGATAGCATGGGTGTGGGAGTCACTCATTGGGAATAATATTTCCCATGTTCATCATCACTCCTACCTTAAGGAGGCCATGGGACAACAGGGAGGTTTCCACTTACATCTCCCACCTTTCTATGATGTGGGCCATATGGTTTTGCATGCTTGGGAGGAAACATTGGAGGATAGATTTGTAGCAGATCATGTTGAGCAGTGGTGGATACTTTTTGATGAGGAGGCCACAAGAAGGGGAGGGGAGGATGTTTCTCTCCTTATATAGTTTCTTGAGGACAAGCAACATTTTGGAGGGGAGGACTATAATATTCCAAATTTTTAGCCTTCAAGCTAAAGGAATATTAGAGTTGTTTCATCACTAGGTAGGTGAATAAATGGGTAGGGAGGCCCATTAACCTCTTTAGAAAGATTAATAACACTCCTAATGTGAAAGGAGCAAGAATAAGCAGCTTATTTGAGCACCATTGGGTGTGAACAGAGATGGGGACATGTTGATTCAGTCAACTTTGACTAAGTCAACAAAGCTGTCTAGATACATTGAACCACCTTGATGGACAGTGCAGTTTTGGTGGAGGACAGCTTGCATGAGCTTGATGGCACATGTGGATGGGACCCAATGAGGAGAGGTTCAATTTCTACATAAGGAGAGGATGGAGGCTTTTTTTATTCATGCCTTTTTATTTCAATCTCTTGATCTTGTCTGTTTAGACTTGGCTTCCCCTTGCTGTTTAGCAAGGTAGCACTGGGTGTTCCTGAGCGGGAATCCCACCTCTTCCCTTGAGAGGCCTCTTGAGAGAGCTTGTCCTGTATTTCTCCACATCCATGCTGAAGGCCAAGCATCATTCTTCAGTTCCATTGTTATTTTTGCAGTATAATATTACTGAGTTGCAGGGTGTTGTAGTGGAGGATTTTTACACCACTTCCGGCTCTGTTTCTTAGTAGAAGGTGCCTTCCTCTTGAGAAATAAGCTAGGAAGACTTATGAGAATATTTCATATCTTGGTAGCAGGCCAAAGCGGTTCTCATATCCTACAGCACAGTCCCTTGCAGGAATTGCGTCATTTTATGCAGAGTTGCTGCAGTAGGGTTAAGACCCTTGTTTTTGAGCTAGTTTCCTAGGGAAAGGGCCAACCCTTCTCCCAGAAAGCTAGAGGAAGGGATTCTCATCCCTCCTTTTTATTTTTCAGCTATATTTATTTAATTTTGTAGTAATACTGCATTTCCTGAGCTGAATATTTATATATTCTCTTTCTTGTACATGTGTTTCATGAAACCCTTGTTGGGTTAGCTTTATAATGCAACAAGGAGGCCAGATCTCTGTTTTCTTGGCATATTGTTCCATAAAGTTCAATATCCATGTTATTTTATCATGTTACTATAGAAACCCTCATAAAATAACAATGTACATGCTTCAGCCTTTTTCTGCATAACTTAAGTCATGGGATTTGGCTATTTTTAAGCTATGAGGTAGCTGGGAGGTCTGTTTAACATATCAAAAGGGATTTATTTCTAATCCCATTTTTTATGTGAGAACCTAACAACATATTCTAAGGGAACCCAGCGTTATTTCACCAGTAAAAACACATATCTCCATAAATGACGTTTTCAGGGTCTAATTGCTGCATTTTTCCCTACTTGGGAAGGTGTAGACATTCTTCTGTTGGTGTTGTTTCACTCATTTGAGGGCTATGTGTTTTTGAAAACATTATATGAGTCTATTTTCTGGATCTTCAACTTTATAATATCTTAGATATTCTCATTGTTGTAGAAATTCCCAATTTTGGGATATTACAACATCGCAGCAAGAGAAGTTTTGATGTAGGAGACTGGGTATTTTTACGGCTAAAACCATACAAAAAAATGTCCCTCAAGAAATCTAAGAAGGATAATAAATTATCGCCAAAGTACTGTGGTCCTTACAAGGTGTTGCAATAGATTGGTACTATGGCATACAAATTGGAGCTCCCTGATTCTTCACGAGTGCATCTAGTTTTCTATGTTTCATGCTTAAAGAAGGTTATAGGTGAAAATATTCCAGTTCAAACAATATTTTTAGAACTTGATGAGGAAGGAAAAATCATATTGGAACCTGAAGCAGTCACAGAAACAAGAACTCGATAGCTACGAAATCGATCAATTTCAGAGTATCTCATCAAGTGGAAGAAATTACCCATTGAAGATTCTACATGGGAGGATGAGAATTTTATACAGAAGCACCTAGAGCTACTCAAGCATTGAGGAAAACACATTTTTGAAGGAGAGGGGCATGTTAGGTCCCTATATTAATAGTATAGTCCCTTATTGTTGCTAGTGTAACCCCATTATTGTTATTATTGTACCCTTGTAACCCCCATATTGATATTATTGTGCCCTTAAATTATTATTGTTAGGTCGGCTAGGATTACATTGTGGCCCAACTAGGATTACATTTTGGTCCCATAGACTTCTATATATAGAAATGAGGTTTTGTAATTTGTATCATCCAAGAATTGTTCATTCATGTAATGTATTGGAGGTTGCCCCCTCGAAATGGCTTATTTCTAAGGCGTTGATATCTCTTTTCTTCTATTTTTAGAGCTGGTTTCACAATAGGTAATGTGAGAACTAGGGAAGAACATAGATGATGTTTCAATTATATGAATGCCTTCTATTGAGATTACGACCAAAAGAATTTTTATTTCGCTCCTCCCTTTGTTACTTGACTCAAGCGCTAAGTGATATAAGAGAATCCCAACATGAACTTACAGTAGAAATTAGAAGGACCTAGAAAGCTATGAAGCTATGTTAGAGTGGTTGGGGCTGGCCAATCCTGAATGACTTGGATCTTGTTTAGATCCACATGGACCCCCCTTTCATCAATAATGTATCCGAGATATTAAACCTGGGTCATGCCAAAAGTGAACTTCTCCAAATTGGCACACAACTTGTGTTGCCGCAGTGTTTGGAGGACTTGTCGGATGTGGTGGAGGTGCTCTTCCCAAGTTTGGCTGAAGGTTAGAATGTCATCCAGGTACACCACTACAAATGAGTTCTTTGCTTGCGGCTTTGGCAGTTTGTCTTAGGCCACCATACCTTGGCTTTGTCCTTTGTTCAACGGTTTGGGGGCACCTTTCCCTTGCTTTTGATTTGCAGATCCAAAGTCTCACTTCTTTTGTTTGAATTTCTACTCAATATTGGCAGCATACTAGTATGTCATACTGACCGAGGAGATGTTGAAGAAATCCATTTCCTCTTGAATGTATATTTTCAGACAACTATGATACTTTAGCACCAAATGTTTCTCTGAATCTTTGATACCCAACTTTGTGCACAGGGTATGGAACAGATTCGTCAGCTCATGCACATCTTGATCCCTTTGTTTTCGAGGCGTGGTCCATTATATGTACTTGTCCTAATAGCTCCCCAGGGGATAGTATTGTTCCTTGATGGCATCTCGGACAAAATTCCAAGTGGGTATGGCTGAGAATAGAGAGGGTTCTATCTCGTCCTTTTTCTCATAGTAGTTTTCCCACCAGTTCTTGACATGGGGGGTAGCTTTGAGGAGTGAAAAAATAATCTTCTCCCAGTCGGAAAAGTCATGAGCTAAGAAATATCCTTCTAATAGATTCAAAATATATCTATGACATCTGCATCTATTTGACCCTCAAATATGGGAATGTAAAAGTTTACTTGTACCTTAAAGGGAGACGTGCCTCCAAAGTGGCTGCTGGATGCAGATGCAATGCCAGAGTCATTGAAGGATCTAGGAAAAGTTATCCATCAAGGAGTTCCTTTGTTTTTTGAGGGCCTCCTAGAGAAACATTTTTATATGATCTCATGCTCCCTCATCTTTTTTTTCATCCCCCATAGGTGGTCGTTGGGGTTTGCAAGGCTGATCTTGCAAAGGTTCAACCAGATCGAGCCCTAACTCCTTATACCCTGACGTCGTTGGGGACATGCAAATAAGGATTGAGAAAAAGAAAATTTCTTTGATACCACTGATCTATAATTATGCAAGAACGAAAAAAATACACATATAACCATAAATACAAATATGCAGCATAAATAACACTTCATTTCATTAATATCAAAGAACTGAAATTTTCTTAGAGACATAATGGAAATAAACTAGCTGGGGCGCTGGTAGCTTATCTCCAAGAGGAGATGTGGCGGCTACAAGCCTCTCAACTATGTTATAATGAGGCTCTGGTGCCTGTTTATTATTTAAAAACAATGGAAAACCCTAAACATCCAAAACCTTAACCCTAGGAGATGAAGCGCCAAAACTATGGGCCCCGTTTGGGTAAATTGGTGTTTCAAATTCCCAAGGGGGTAACTTTG
The DNA here is from genome assembly GCA_034641835.2 of Pinus albicaulis. Taxonomy (NCBI): domain Eukaryota; kingdom Viridiplantae; phylum Streptophyta; class Pinopsida; order Pinales; family Pinaceae; genus Pinus; species Pinus albicaulis. The sequence continues at coordinate 694,829,562 of CM076575.1, forward strand.
GCATACGACCTCTGTTTGATGCGCACCATACTTCGTTAGAAATATCTATCCTAGGAATACAAATTTTGATGTGAGCAACATTGATTCAAAAACCTTTGTTGCTCCTGGTTTTCCCAAAAAACGTCGTTTAGGGCCTCAAAACGGCTCTAGAAGTTCAAGACCTGAAAAAACGCTAAAAATAGTAAGTTGTGCCGAAACTAAAAAACTGAAAGAGACAATGGTGGGGCCCTAAGTGGAATAGGCAGTTTGCCACCAATATCCACCTGGATCAGCAATCGAAGCACAGAGGGCTAAAAAGTTGATATAAACCACAGAAAGGATAGAAGGAGTCTTCCATTGGTAATACTTTGGGCCAGGTGAAAGAAATTTTATGGGCATAAATCACAAAGTCCATCACTAGGATTTGGCTAGGTATAGAAATCATATTTGAACAAAAATAATTGATCCAGAAATCAAATGAGGCCAATACATCAATCAAAGAGAAACTAGGAGACAATCCTACAACAACAAACAATATCATCATATTTCTGAATTCAAAGAACAGATATGAGTTGGATGAATTGGGCATTGAGGACATAGAAAAATTCAATATAGAAGGAAAGACATATATTTGATTCCAACGAAAACATTCTTGGTATAGAACAGAGATTCCTTTATGATATCTCTAACACATAAAGGGTTGCCTTCACTCTTTGTAATCAATGATAAATTGATGGCTAGAGATGAATATGGAAAGGGAATTAAGGAAATTTCCAAGGATACTTCTAAGTCTGAAAATATTAAAGGTGCATTAACAATAAAATCAATGTTGGGAGCAATAAGAAATGATATTTATATTCAGTATGAAATCAAGCATGTTTTTTTTTGTGAAACCAACTTTTTCCAAATACACAGAGGCAGTTGAAATTTACCACAGGGTAATTAAATTAACTATCCCTGAAAAGGAGCGCTACGAGAAATTATGTGAATTTGAGGAGTAATTGATAAAAGTGGAAAAGTCAATTTTGACAGATCAACAGTCAACAGATGGAAAACACAACCCATGATTGTCTTCTTTAGCAACAACTTTCAGTTATAGTCAATGACATCACATCAATTTCAATTTATTTTCCATTATGCAGTTAGGGTTAGTTTGATAATGAAGTTCTATCAGTTGGATAACCTTTAATGTAATATTTTTATTTCATTTTTCTATATATACTTCGTTGTACGAAGTATTTCTATTGGATAACCGAGTTCTGAAAGCTTCGTGTATTATTTATGGATCTGCTATTAATGAAAATCAAAGGAGTTTGCAGAAATTGTGTGAGATTCATGTGGTATTTTATTAAGCACTATGCCTTTCTTTGTTAATTCATTTCCATTCCATATTCTGTGTAAAATCTTATTCAATTTATAAGAAAAAATCAATCAAATGTTCTGTTTATTAAGATTTTTACAATGTGTCTTTATTCTAATGAATGAATTCATGTAAAAAACCTCAGTCATACTTCTCTCTTTTCTACCACTATACATCAATGAAAAATTAAATGTGGTTAAATATATTTCCTATATTTCCTTGCTCAGTTTCCTGCAACACATTCTTTGAAATCAGTATTAGCTTTCACTGATTATAAATTTTATCTAGCAAACAAATATTAAAAAGATATTAAAAAAAATAATCTATATCTAGCCTAAAATCGGTACTCAACCCTAAAATTGAATCATTAAAATTTTCATAGAGAGAGCCCTCTCTAGTTAGGTAGGGCTAGCTTCCTAACTAAAAGTTGGTTTGTGGTTACCTTTCTTCACTCCTAATTTCAGCCTAAGAAGTTGGGTAGAGTGACAACTCCCTATAATGTAATGCATGAAATTATTAATAGCAAAAACCACATATAGGAACTCTTTCTCCATCACTGTATAATTAAGCTCGGTAGGTGACAAATTTTTACTAACAAAGTAGATGACGTAGGATTTTTTGATTTTCTTCTTGTCCCAATGTTGCACCTTTCGAAGTATTAGAGGAATCTGAGAAGTTATGAAATGGAAGGAATTAAAAAGTTTCCCTCGAGATTGGTTCCTATATTAATTTCTCCTTCAAATTCTCGAAAGCTTGTTAGCAAGCCTCAGTCCAAGAGAAATCACTATACTTAGTCAATAATTGAAAAAAGTGGGAAGCTATCCTAGAAAAATTCTTGATGAATCTTTAGTAGTAACCTACATCACCCAGGAAACCTCTCACTTACCTTTTTTTTTTCGGTACAGACATTTGTATGATGAAATCTACCTTGGTTGTATCTACCTGGATACCCTTATTAGAGATAAGATGGCCAAGGACCACCCCCTCTTTCCACATAAATATACATTTTTTTGTCACTCAAAGCAAGGCAGGCCTATCGGATTCTGTTCATGTCCTCTTAACTCCATGAAAAAGCATCAAGATGATCTCATAGCAAACTCACAAGATTCTCTTGCTAGGGTTGGTCTAGGTCTGTGCTAATGTATACATATTTTCCTAAGCTTACCACAACAAGTGTAGTTTCTGACTCGTGAATATCTGTGGTGGCTACTAAACTCTATAAAGATGATGAGGATTGTGGATCGCAATTTTCCTGCAAACTTGGACTAAAAAATTGGGGAAGCAGTCCAAATTCCTACATAGTGTCCAAGTTATCAAGAAAATATTGGATAACACTCTCCTTGGTGCACTCAGTATATTGATGAATCATAGAAAGATTTTTTCAAGTTTCCTCGTCACTATTATCATAATCCAACCACAAGGTATAATCAAGCCCCTGAATAGATATGATAGGTGGGTACAAGGTGAATTTATTCCTAGCATCCCCATCAAAAATATACATGTCACCAGAGCAACAAACTATAGAGGCATTTTTTGTATCAAGCCATGGTCATCCCAGGATCAGAGGGTGTCCCCCAATAGGATTATTTGGTTAAAAAACAATGAAATATGCAGGGTACTCCCATGAGTCAATTGAGATAATCACATCATATAAGACACCCTCTAGCTTGATTTTAGATCTATCAGCTAGTTCAAGCATGGTGGGGGTAGGACGAATGCGAATCAATGGAACATGCTCATGGGTTTTCTTAGTTATCACATTATTAACCACTCTAAGTTCTATCAACACATTGGGAACAAGGATATCTCCTATTTGGAAAGAGACAAATAGGTTTCGAGGATTAGTATATTTCTCAACTTGAGCACATCCTGTCATCAACTCAACTGCTCTCCCAACAAACTAGATAGTGTGGGCTTCATATCTCTTCCTCCCTGTATTTTATAGACATATTTCCCTAACTGTTTTGGTACATATAGGAATATCTTTCATAGCATATAGTAGAGGAACTGTTATGCAAAGTTTTCTCAACTCAGAAGCCAGGTCATGCTTAGAGGTGGGGTCAATTTTCTCCAAAACCAGCCGCTCTGGAAAGGGAGGTTGGTTTGAAAAAGAAGACAAGGACTCTGAGTGTATGGGAATAGGCTATAAAGAAACATAATTTTTTAAAAGAGTAGGATTTTTATCCTTAGTTTTCTCCTCAATTATTACTGCAGGCTGTTTTTTATTCTTGAATTCATTTCCCTTCCTAATCTCAACTAGAGGTCATTGATGCCAACTGGCATGGTATGATAAATATGGAAATGAAACGATCCAATATAGTGAAAATTTGTAAAAAATTATTATTTAAGTTAGGGATAGGCTGTGTTAGAAACTGAGGTGGTCAGAATGGTGTTGGAAATGGCAATGGTGGTGGCATAGGTTGCGTCTGTTAAGGTAGAGCAACTGAAAATGTAGTTTTTGGCATAGGATAAGGCGCATTCAATGTAGGATATGATTGAGTGGGTATGGGATGATAAAAATGAGAGTGTGGTGGTCCTCTCCATCCTTGTTGTAGAGGAAAAGGAGACTTCCAAAACTGAGAATGATACCCATGCTTCCAAGGCTGAGGATGATTCATATTTTCAAGGGAATATTGTGGAATATTATAATTAGGAAAATATGGTGTAGGTTCAACAATCATACATGTAATTACTTGTGGCCAGTATTTTCATGCTCCCATAGCATGAAATGGATTAGGTACTGAATGTCCCCCTTCAAATGTTTCTTTCGATCCTGGTATGGATGGGATTCCTTGGTAGGATGCTTACATGCACATATCAATATAGGACATTCACGTAAAATGTGATTTTTTCTACAATTTGGACAATAAATGGACAACGTTTCTTTTTCTTCTGGTAATTTCTGTTGAAATTTTAAAAAATAAATCTTCTTACTAACAATATTCATAATTTTAGTTTCCATGTTATCCATTTTATTTCATAAAACAATAATCATAACATCATTAGATCCAAATGTGTTATTCCTATAATTCACTCTAATTCCCTTACCAAATCTGGGTTGATTTCTTGAAAACATCTTGCAGAAGTCACATATTTAGTCAAAAGAAAGCTGAGCAATGTCCCCCTGTCCTAATAGATTCAAATTATTCCTGGAATCATCCAAAATACCACATTAAAATAGGGTTATAATAGTGCTCATATAGTGTGTGTGCTTCGACCCTTGAAGGATATATAGGAATATTTCCAAATAATCCTCCAAACTTTCATCATCATGTTATGTGATGGTAAAAATTTCATCCTACATTTCTCATATCTTACAATATTCTTGGTATTTACTTAGAAAATTCCTCTTCATCTTCTCCCAATAAGGGATAATATCCCCCCCTAGTCCCATAAACCAGCACAAAGTTAAGTCTTTAATGGTTGTAGGGAATACTTTCAACTTCTAGGCATCTAAAGAATACTCATAACTCCTACAAAGTATGTCAAAATCGAAAAGACAAGAATCAGGGTCCTCATGTACCTTACCATGGAAATGTCGAAGAATTAAAGGTGGGATGTTTTTCATTTGAAAAATTGCATTACGATCCAGAAATGGAAATACAAAGGTGAAATTCTATTCTTGTGGTTGATTCTCACCAACCCCTTCTCCATGCACTTCTCCAATCCTTATTCATGATATTCCATCATTATTCCTCCAAAAAAACTACCTCCAACAAACTGTGAGGGTTGATTGTGTTCCAGATTTAATTTTTCAGTCCCAACAGTCTCCTTCTTCTCTACTAATGGTTGTGATACCCTTGAAATACTATCTCTAGAATCCAGGTGAAAAGTAATAGCTTTATTGGTTTGTGTCTGCTTGGAGTTCTTGCCTACAATAGAAGGTCCACTATGAGAAAAAATTCCAACTTATCAATGTTTCCTGTAACCTTATTTGGCTTTGGACCCCTACCTCTCCTAGTCGTGCATCTTAAAAAGAAAATCAAATCATAAAATGATAAAGATATGAAAAAAAACTTTCTGGAAACAAATTTGTTCACCCAAATGGTGCATATGTCTCAAAAATATATCTAAAACAATCCAATCAATCCAAAAAAAAAATCCCCAAGCAATAACAGCACACTGCAAATAAAAAACAAAGCAGACCTTACCTCTATTGCAAAAAGGAAAATCATAATTTTACCAGAATTCATTTCAATGCATCCTTGACAACAAATTCAAAATGTTGGTTTTTAAAATTGTATTTTTAATCAAAAAAACTTAATTTTTGAAATGAGGACCTCATATACTTACCTCAATGAAAACCTCTTAATCACATTCCTGCATTACTCGCACAATAACACCAAGATCACTCTGGATGTTGGGCTTCTTTTAGGATCAAAATGAAGATTTTAAATTAAATTTACTTCTAAAAAATATACTTAGGTTTCAATGTTGATTCAGAACAAACACACTGAGAAAGGAGATATGTAAAACACTAGCGTATTGTTGCACTGAACTAATCTTTTCAATTAACAGTTTTTGAACTAATTTAAATCATCAATCACTTCCACACTGCATAAGAAATAAAAAATATATTCTGGTGCATTCAAAGTATAAACCAAATAAATATGCTCAATTTAGAAACCATTCTTCCTTTCAAATGAAATTTTAAAATAACTTCTAAAACCTTCAATCAAATCTCATGCTAAGATAAAAGATCAAATCAACACTGAACTCTTATAATGAAAATTTCCATACCAGTCCATACAGAAAGGAACCACCTATTCTTTAATCAATCCAATCAGACAATACACTACTTGACTCACTCTACAATACAAAACCAAATCTTAATCTAAATATTAAAATTCCTTGCCTTGTGGCTAAATATAAAGACTCAATATGTGATTCATGTCCATTCAACATTTAATAGTTACACCAAGGACTTTGTTCTTGTACCACAAAGGCATGAGATAGTGAGATCATTGATCAAGTTATCCAAAGACCCAGACTTCTTTTAAATAGAATGAAACCAACTGATCATGAACGTAAAAGACTCCCAAAAGTCTGGTCTTATAAATTTTCCACATTTCCAAGCTTGAGCAAGCAGAGTATGCTCACCAAAGAGTTATGATTATGGTTCAATTACTCAGGTCCCACAATATATTAACAAACTTTTCAATATAAGAAATAATAGAAATTCACAATTATAAATCAAATTAGGATTTCTCAATCAATATTTCAAATTCCAAACCCTATTTTCATTATCTACCATTATTATAATAGAAGAATAACACAAGACTAACCACCAATGGTTTGAATCCCTGTTAGAAAATTATCCAAACATAAAATACAGTGTTATAATGATACTTCAAAACAGACACTCAAACTAAATTTCCAAATATGGATTTATACCACTCCTTTCAAGAAAAGAAACACCTTATACGAATCACAATCAACCAAGTTTTCATACCAGTTCATATGCTAATAATTGAGAAAAATACACACCAAAATAGTAAACATATTAAATACACAGTGCAATTACTAAGGGAGAACGAGTTAGATTGGTTGGGCCCTATCTAATCAACTCATCTCCATGTAAATAAAAATATGAACTTATAATGTGCAAGGAGTCATTCACAGAATTGAAATCAAATATTATTTGAACCTGGTATTAAAGATTATTTTTATTGATATAAGTATTTGCTTAATATATTTGACATAAAAGGATCTAGCTCTAGAGGAGATCTGGGCGAGACAAATATTTTAACACAGGAATACAGAGTAATCAACATTATCGCTAACATATTTATTCCTATGACTCGATATTTATACATTTTTACAGCAAATACTTGGCCACGTCGAACCATCTCCTCACAGGAAAAAAATGGAGGTCATTACTAACAAATCCCTAACAATATAGCTTTCTAGAAAATAGTACTAGTCCGCTCATGCTTTGTTTTCTTTTCATTACGATGAAACCAAAACTACAGCTTCTCTGTTGGAGACCAGGAATGAGAAGTGCACATTTATTCCTTTTTTTTGCAAAGAACCTATCTCGACAGCTCACATTTTAATTCTAGTTAAACTTTCTCATGCAACGGTCCTCCTCGATTCATGCAAGAATCAAAGTTAGCCTAGTTTAGGAATCTTGAGGTTGACTTCTGTCTATACCAAATATACTTGAAATGATAGTAAATGAAAAATATCGACAAAACATCCTAGGGTAACATGAATATAAGAACATAGTTATAAAAATATTAATTTATTGACCTTTCGTTTAAAGATGAGAAACCTTTACCCAATTTCTAATGGATGTATTAAAGAGGCTAAAAATTCATATATAAGGGTTTTGTTCAGGCTGTGAAAGAGAGGATAATATCGGGTTATATAGTTAAAAATTACAGAAATTATGGGACCTAATACCATACACTGAATCACCAGGTACAAAAATTGAATAAAAATATGCCAATCTTTGGATCATTAAATTTTGATATGTCTATGTAATCATAACACTGGCCAAACTGATATACCAAGCCTCAAATAAATCAACACACTATCATACAAAACCAAGTCAATACTACTCATAAAACCATAATTCAATCAGTGTTGTCACATGATAAGTCATTATCATCAATTATCCAACAAAAAGACATGATCAGTCATCAAAATTTTCATAATCCCTGTTAGATGCCAAACCAAGGTAATTAACATTATCAAGCTAATTCCTATCAAAACCTTGAAAGTTTGATTAAACAAAGACAATATTTTCAAGTACTAAATACTGTCATAAGAAACTAGTCATAATTTTGTCAAATATCATCTACAAACTACCAAGTCACAACGTATCACGACAATGTACAAAAATTTGTACCATGCCAACAAAAAAGGCAAATATAATTTCATTTTCAAACATCAAATTCCTCCTTCTAATAAATGTGAGACAAGAACAAGAAACATCATAACACTTGTTTCATTGTATATCATCAAATTCATAATCTTAAGTTTGAGTCATCAACACTACTAGATCTTCCATACTTAGTCATTGTCAAATCTAAAGTAACAGAACCTAACACAAGTGAAAAACATATGCACCATAACCATTAGTAGTTTATATAAAATACAACAATGTTTAATAACTTAAGAAGTGAAGACTATATCTCTACAATCTATCAATAACCTCAAGCAACATTGAAATAAGTGCTCTCATACAACAAGTAGCTACCTCTATACATTATAGAGATAAACCATGGTAGTCTTATTGCGAGAAAAGGAGCATGCTAAAGATCCTTGTATACACCATTGTCCAAGAAAATTTATAACATGACATATACACTTAAAGAATAGTCAACCAAATACAATGCAATGTTAAGAGTCTAATATTTAATCTGTATCAAAAATATAGTGACTGATCATGAGTATTTGTCAATAGTGAGCATCGAACATAGACATTGTAGACAAACAAGGGTAGATCCATAAGACTCTTTATCATTGTAGCTACACATTATTCAATCACTATAATCTCAAGAAATATAACAAGCATGTAACAATTCACTATCAAATTCATGAAGCAACTCTGTCTTTGAGTGTTAGCATATATTCTAAAAATAATTCACTAACTCATGCATCCCTGCAATGAATACCTCTGCATACACATTTCTAGCATACTCAATCAACGCATATCAATACCACGATAAACATCAAACCAGAATAAATATCAACCAGAAAACCTAGAGTAACTGTTTCAAACCTACTTCTAGCTGAAAATTAGCCTTTTCAGCGTAATAGGGATCTCTCAAAGATAAAAATTATTTGATTTATATGAAGCTCAACAGATGGATAAATATGAAATATTTTTTTAAGTGTGTTGGTATGCAAGTGAAAGATGTGTAGGAATCACTACCATCGGGCATATGGAGTCAGTGTTAATAAACTCAGTGACATGGGAACTCTTATTATGGAAGCTGAGGAATATAGATGTTTTGATGAAAATAAAACATACACAGATACACATCAGTCTAATTCTTGAAGGAAGTTAGAGCATGATATACATGAATTCTAATTAATCAAACATCAAAGTGCTGAACAAAAAATAACAGGATACATAAGACAAATGCTCATGAAAACATCAATGAATCTCAGGTGAAGTAAGAGCCAATAGTCACTATATATTACTGATAAGAAAATTTTTACAATATTGTTTCAATAGTCAGCATCATTCAACCCTGTATTCTTCAATAATATGCCAATTAATAGGCTTAATCATCTTTACATTGGGTATTTCAACAAGGCTAGACCATCGAGTATCTTTGCTGACACCTAATCTAACCATAAGAAGATTGTATGAAAATAAAAATGACAGCTACTAATTTTAAGACTTAAAGACGTAATAGGAGTCTATAACCTATTTATTACATCAAAAAACATAAATACTGCATATTTACATTGAGAATATTCACGTGCCTCGGTGGCACTGACCATGACCAAAACATAATTTCTTCCACTAAGTCAGGAGACTTGTCTTCCTACTTTGAAGGAGGTGATTTCATGATGAATGTTGAGTGTCTTCATGATAAGATGGTGAGTTAATTTTTTTTTTTGAAGACCATTCCTCCACCTAAACATTCCTCTGATGTCTTTTAATATTTATACATCATTGGCTTATCCCCAATAGACCATCAAAACTTGAAAATGCTACAAAAACTTCTTCGTTGAAGAAACATGGAAGTTAAGGCAAGTTCGTAGCAAAAGCCTGTAGCACTTTGATTTTAGCCATCTCTGCCACCTGTTTTCTCCCTTTCCCAATTTGAAATTTTTTATTAAGTAAAAATAGCTAAATACAAACTTTTACCTACCTTCATTATGAAAATACCTGTGATTTATAACAAAAATACACCTACAACGATTTCGTAGCAAATTCTAGGCTTCAAGCCTGAAATATGCTACGGACTTGCTTAACTGGTAGAAAACTTGAAAATTGTGCTTCTTTCTTCAAAAAAAAATTGTGGCTCTACAAGTTCTCATTCAAAATGATGCAAAACATATCAAAAAGGTAATTCGTCCACTTTTCAAGCTTTAGAAGCTTCACCTTTGGCAGTAGGGGCTTGAGTCTCTTCAGGTTCATCTATGACAGTAATTTTTAGACGTTTCTTCTTTAGCTCTCATTGTATCATCTCCATCTGCTCTTCTAGCTCTTTGACTTAACTTTTAAGTTTCTTTATCTCTGCCTACAACCAAATATTCCTCTTTTGTGTTTCATTACCCTACGTAGAGGAAGTGTCCTTTTCAAAAACTTCTTGGCATTGGTAAAATACTCATCATATTGATTGATTTTCTCATTTACCTTCTCTTTGAATTCTTCCATCGTTTTCCTGTCTATCTTGGCTTCCTATAAGTCCAATTTGGTTTCAATAACCTCCTCTCTAGATTCTCTTAACTATTCTTTTAACATCTGCACTTCATTTTTCTCAGCAAATTTCTCTTTACCCTTCCTCTGCACAATGATCTCTTATTTTGTTGGAGACAAATCAATGATATCCTCTGCCATAGGTTTCTTGCCTTTGTCTGTAGCTTCTGTCTTTTTACTTGCCATGACACCTTTGGCAAGCTACAACCTAGTGAGTGGTTTTCTTGGTTGAAACATAAACCATGCATATTCTCTTGAGAAATCAAGTTTTTTAGTAGTTATACCCTTATTTTTCTTCTTTCTTCCTTTAATATCTATAGCTTTGACCACCAGAGTCTCCTCTATGTCTATGGCTCAAAGAATATTTGCAAGGTTGCCTTTCCCAATTTTTTGGCTTCTTGTTATCCTCCCATGACTCTTCTTGCTAATCTTTGATTTGCTACTTGTAGGTGTCGGTTGTGGAACTTTTGTTTCTTATCCATGCTCTACTTCAACATCCATGGGCTCTACAATGGGCTCCATTTCCTCCTCATTCACACCCTTTGTTTCAGATACACGTTTGTCACTCTTTCTTGAAGGAGTGGATTTTGATTTTGGAGTCTTCTTGGGTGTTAATGTATCTACCTCTTAACCACTGAGAAAAAAGAATGTAGCCCAGTCTTTATTCAGTATTTTCAACTCCTCCAACACTAGAAGTTTGATCAACCCATGATGGAAAATTGAAGTCTCACTACCTTCTCGCCTAGCCTGAACTTTTTCTAACATCTTGCCTAGGCTCCTAAACAAGAAAAATGGAAGGTCTAGATATTTCTTACCAGTGAAATGCAACAAAAACCTAAAATGGTACTAATAGAGCATATGGAACCTCCCTTCAGATGTGAAGTATTTTTGAATTACAAGAAACAGTTTGGAGTAGTTATCTTTGAGGCAAGTCCTTGGGATTCTGAAGGTCATATCTAATCCAATATGTTTAGGTTTAATAAACTCATCACAATGTTGCAATTTAAACTTAGTGGATTTGAACCAATATTCTCCCATCCTCTGAATATTTGTGTCTTACACAATTGTCTCAGGCGACACTACAAAAATCAACACCCCTGCCATTAATGCAGTACCTATGAAATTCACTGCAGAACATTTTGAAACCTGGGCATGAAAACCTTGTAATTTTTGGCAGAATCTCATGAATCCAACACTACTAAAAGCTTTTGCAAAGCTAGGGTCCTTGTTTAGTAACTTTATATCCATGGGCTCATACCTTACAAACGAGCCCCCTTTATTGGTCTTCTTCTGCATGGCCATCTCCCTTTATACTACGCTGGCCTCTTGATGCTGTGACACCTGCAAAGAAAGGAATTGAAAAACAAGCAACTTGCAAAAAATCTATACTTCTCAAGGATGAAAATCAACAACTATACACAAGGGTAGAAGGAAGGATGACAGAGAGCAGCTTTGAAGGTGAATTTAAAATGTGAAATTCGAAAATGGGAGGGATAATGACAAAATGGGAGAGGTTAAGTGAAATGATGAGTGACCACTTATGATTACACATGGTGCATGACTACTCTAACTGATCACATGACCTTGGATTGATCTTGAACCTCTAAATACTTGACACCTGACCATTCCCTTTATCGGTGCACAAAAACATGTTTTCATAGCAGTTTTTGTTATAATTCTGGTATATTCTCTACGGACTGGTCAGGTGAGTCCGTAGAGAAAATAATATATTTTCAGTTATATATACTACAAACTCAGGAAAAAATAGACAGGTGGCCACTATCGATTTTTAAACCAATGCATGGAGACTTTTGGTTGATTTTGATGGATTTGAATATGATGACATGACAAGTGGGACTCTCTGAACTTAGGGTAATAACCCTTCCATAAGATTTCATCAATTTCATGAACCAATTTTGATGTGACTGTTGGCAATATGATGCAATGTGTTGTCCTTGATGGCAACCGACTTGATGAAGATGATGGCAACACTTGATGAAGATGATGACAACCTACTTGATGAAGTTATTCTTGACTTGATGGACTTGGTAATGATGTAAATCTAATGTGATATGATGTGTCTACAGAGCAACTTAGTTGTAATGATGAAAGGAATTTCAGTATGTGCTAGAACAATGATGAAAAGTGTGTGTCTCAAGGCATACGTGGGTTTGTCTAAGAGAAGTAGTGTATGCACGCGGAAAAGTACGTGCCAAGTCGTGTATGCTAAAATGCACTCCAAATATGTAAAACCAGGGGTTATTACCATGGTATTGACCCATTGTATTGAGCGCTAGTATGTCTATGAGATCCCGTCCAGGAATACCATTGGAAGTAATGTGGTTTTGGCTCATGGTATTGAAAAAGGGTAAACCTATATAAGGAGAAGAAAATCATTGTGCAAGGGTGTGCATAAGTCTGGGTTTGAATGGATACTTCACTCTGAAGTATGTCTGTATGGAAAGTGTAACAGTTTGATGATAGATCTGAATCTATGATGCACCTATGAAGAAAATGATGAAGAAGGGAATCTAGATCTGTTTATGGTATGTTTAGATCTGAGATGAGGCGAACATCTGTCTGAAGTGAAGGGTTAAATCTGAACTGAATATCTGATCTGAAGAAGTATGCTGCTCTATAATGTCTGAAGATCTATACGCTAGTTTTTCGCAGCGGAAGTGCGTATATACGCGGGTTTGATGAAGATAAAGCGCGTATGGGTTGTTCTGTAATGTGCAGATGTATACGCGGGTTGATATGAATGGAAGCACATATATACGCGGTATCAGTGAAAGGAAAGCGCATATGAAAACTAAGGTTTGCTGAAGTATGAAGTATGAAATGTCTGGTCTGTTCTGCTGTGTTACTGCTATCTGTTAATGATGAATTCTATAGATCTGGGTTGTTTGAAGTGATAAGTATCAGTTTGATGTATGATTGAGCTTAAATGTGTGGAGTGGGTCCAGTCTGAAAAATGATGAAAAGTGGCCTGCAAGTTGTGTTCTAAAGGAAGCTTTTGGATCCAGTGTGAAAATTGATGAAACGTGGTCCATGGTGGTGCTGAGGGTTGTAGCCTTCAGTCAGGGGGTTGTAGCTCCCTTCCAGGTGAGGTTGGTAAACGAGAGCAGGGGGTCGTAGCTCCCTTCTAGGAGAGGCTGGTAAACGGGAGCAGAGGGTCGTAGCTCCCTTCCAGGAGAGGCTGGTAAATGAGCGCAGGTGGGTGCCTGCGTGCTGGTATGAGTCTGCACCAGCACATAGTTGTAAGATGTTTTCTTTATAATAAAATATTGAAGGCCGAGACAACGACAGCGGTGGTTTTCTCCTGAATTGGGTTTCCACCTAAAATCCTGGTGTTCATGTGTGATGCTTATATGTGATGGTTTACTCTATTATTACTGCACATGCTTACTGTTATCTAATTATCAGAAGAATGAATGTTGCATAGAACTATGTAAAGAATTAATGGCATAATAATATCTCTGTGTATATGCGAGTTTTATGAAGGATATCCGCGTGTATACACGAGTCTGGTTAAGCAAAGTAGCATATGGGTTTTGAATTAAGAAAAATTAAAAAAGTTGAGTATGCCCTAAATACTGATTCACCCCCCCCCCCCCCTCTCAGTATTTTTCCCAACAATTGGTATCATAGTAGGTCCTTTTGCAGAAGCTTGATCGCTTGAAGGAGATCTGTCGCAATGGGAAGTCATGAAGGAGTATTGTCTTTAAAGCCACCTCTATTCAATGGAAGTAATCTGTTATTCTGGAAGATACGAACAAAATCATATCTGCAAAGTCTTGGTGTAGAAGTATGGGCAATCGTGGAAGAAGGTTATCAGTATCCGACAAGTATTCCTACTGATGCAGCAAAAAGGAAGAAATATGAAGTCAATGCCAAAGAAGTCAATGTTTTGTTAGGAAGCATGTCTGAACCAGAATTTGCTAAAGTGATGCAGCTAAATTCAGCAAAATAAATATGGGACAAAATCATTCTGAGCTATGAAGGAGATACAAAGGTAAAAAGTGCAAAACTCCAAACTCTCAGAATTGAATATGAAAATTTAAGGATGCATAGTGATGAGAGTATTACCAGTTTCTTTTTACATCTAGATGATATTGTAAATCATATGAGAAGTTTGGGTGAAACCATAACCGATACTACTCTGGTGGAAAAAGTCTTAATATCTTTGACTTCAAAATTTAAGTCAAAAGTTTCAGATATTGAAGAAAGGCAAGATCTGTAAACTCTTACTATTGTTCAACTACATGGTATTCTGACTGCTTAAGAAATGAGACAAGGAGGTCCCTCTCAAATCAAAGAAGCTGCTTTTAAGGTGTGTGCAAAAGGAAAAGAAAAGGCAGATGTCAAGGAATCAAATTATATATCAGAAGAAGAAGAACCAAATTTTGTGAGAAAACTCTAACTAGGAACTGGAATATTCAAAGGTAAGCTTCCCTTCAAGTGTTTTGCTTGTGGAAAAGTTGGTCATTATGCTGCTAAATGTCCTTATAAAGATAATCATGGTAAAGGGAAACAATTTGAAAAGAGAAAGAGTTATTATACAAATGAAGTATCTGATGAGGAAGAAGAAGATTCTAACCAAGATCTACAAGTGCTTATGGAAAAGAAGCAAAAGAAGAAGGCTACTCAAAAGAAGACATCTCAGAAGACATGTGCGGCAGAAAATGAAGAAGATAAAATAGCTATTGATTGTTGTTCTTGTGATTCACTTACTTGTGCAAGCAATGGTGAAGATAGTGAACGTAACAGTATAAGTCTAGAATCAAAACTCAAGATCAATGATGAAAGCAATGATTGGAATCAATTTCATAAGAGAGAATCTGTCTACAAAGATATGATCTCTAGAATGAATGAACAGAAAGAAATACTGAATGGACAGATAGAAAAGTATCAAAAATTGTATGTTTTTGCAACCAATCGAAGTGAAAGACTTGAAGAAAAAATCATCTCTCTCAAAGAAGATCTGGAAAAATCAAATAAGAAGAATGAAGAACCCCTATCATTTGAAAAGGAAGGACTTGAAGTAGAAATCATCTCTCTCAAAGAAGATCTGGAAAAATCAAATAAGAAGAATGAAGCGCTGCTACAAACATGTGAAGAACAAGAAAATTGTTTGAAGGAAGAAATTTTAAAATTGAATGATCAAGTAGAAGAAGGAAAAAGGGTCGAAGAAAGCATGAAGAAGAAATGCCAAAAATTGGAGGTTGAGGTAAACATTCTTAAAGGTAAATTAGAAGAAAAGGATAAACTCTTGAGGTTTCAAGATAGTACTAAGATTCTGGACAATATTCTTAGTAATCAAAGGTCTCCTGCTATTAAACTTGGTCTTGGTTTTCATGAAACGGTCAAAGGAGAATCTAGTTTACAAGGAAGTGCTAAAAATTCAAAGGATGACAAAGCAAAACCAAAAGTGGTGAAAGAAACAAAAGGTCAACCAAAAAACATGAATACTCAAAGGAAATCATTCACTAATGTTGAATGCTTTAAATGTCATAATTATGGGCATGTTGCAGCAAATTGCAGAAGCAGATCATTTCAGTCACAATCAAACAGATTCTATTCAGAAAGGTACTCTGGTTGCTTCAAGGGATATTGTTTTTCATGCAACAAGTATGGTCATAAAGCAACTGATTGCAATAGAAGGAAGAACAGAGAAACACACTATGATCCTTATGCTTACTTCTCTGGTCACATGAGATGTTATGCTTGTAACAAGTATGGACATGTGGAAAAAGAATGCAGGATGAACAAATCTGAGAAATTGGATAATTTTCAGCACACAATTAGAAATTTCAAGAAAAGCTAGAATAGGAAGGAGGACCGGTCAGAAACGTAGGGAATACTGACCCTACAGCAGTCATCCGCTTCTAAAGATTATGGTAGATACAGGAGATATGTGAATGACTGCAGGAGAGATGTGAGATACATTATAGGGATTAGTAATGTATCATCACAGGGGGAGCGATGTATGGTGATTCCATGATTGTTTTGGTTATTCTGGTTATGTTTATTTCTGACAGAGCATCTGATGTGAAGAAGATAGGTACAGGTAGTAAAAATTCAGGGAAAGATGAAGGAATGTGAAGTTTTCAATGTTTCACTTTCCATACGCGGGTTCAGTGAACTAAATCTGCGTATACACGTGAGTTACAGTGGAGACAGTCGCCTATGTACTTAAGATAAGAAAATTTGTATGACCGCTGAAGATCAGGATCATAGGTCCAGGGGGAGCATCAGTCTGGTTGTTAATGACTGTATGATTGGCACTATATCTGTTTATTTCTTATTTCTAAATGATGATGACATGTTACATAGTTTCTTATGATGATATTGTGGATGAGCACTGTTTGCTTTTTGCTGAAAAGTACTCTTTGCTTTTGGAAGAGATGGAAGTCTTATGATTAAGAGATAAGGATAAATCATGCATGAGTTTGTTGCTGGTTGAGACCTCTTTTAATTCTTACACATGTTACATCATGATCATGATAAATCTTGAAGATCTTGGCGATATCAGATCACATGAATGATTGCTTGACACATATTGTTTATTGTAGAAGTTGTTCTGGTATGATAATTCCTCTTGGGAAGAATATGTTGATGCTGCAAAGAGTTTGAAGGCTTGGTTACTAATGCGCTTATGCTACAACCATTGGATGACACTTGAAGACACAACTACATTGTCCTATCTATCTGCTCTCATATATTCTAGGGAAGCATTCAAATATCTTAGAAAGAAGCTGAAAACTGTCTCTGCCTCATAGATGATCAGATCTGGTTAAAATGCAGAAGATGGAATTGGATACGCGGATTTCCTTAAACACAGTCGCGTATATACGCGAGTTCATACACAGAAAACCACGTATGTATGGTTGATGACAATTTTTCTGGGTCAGCATTTCTTCAGCACAAGCTGTGGTGCTGAATGGTTTCTCTGGTGATGTTTCAGATCTTATATTTCTGTTTCATTCTCTGATTTTGGGTGAAGATGCCTTGATGATATGCTGTTGAAAGTATTCAGGATGCACAAGCAAAGGGGGAGCTTTGGTCATATGGAAAGGAAGTTTGGATGCACATTTTCAGGGGGAGCATTAGTCTTGCTGAGTATAATGCATTGTTGGCATTATGATGATTCTGAAATATGATCTCTTTTGAGGTCCTTCCGCTATTGGTCATGAAAAGTCATATTTGTAATTTGATGGAAAGGTCATGTTGAGACCTATGATGTAAAATTGTAATATTCAGTCATGTAAGGACTTGATCAAATGTGTAAACCCACTTGGCTGGGTACTTGAGTCAAAATATGTAAATCCACTTGGTTGGATCTTTGATGTAAGTATGAGTCCTTGGTGATAGGAAGGTCATAGAGTCATGTACTTCATTGAAAAATATGTTTGAACAATCAGCATGAACTGAGGGGGAGCATGGTAACTTCAGTGCACATCAGATCTACAACGCTCTTCTTTCTACATAAGGAGAAAAACCTTGTGTTGGTTTTGATCCGCCCTTTGCCCTTGATGTCAAAGGGGGAGAGTGACATGGTGTTTAAATAGGGGGACAATATCATTATCCTTAATGTATCTATCTGTTGTGGTGATCAAACACCATCGTGGTTGCCATCAAGTCCAAAGGGGGAGATTGTTGGCAATATGATGCAATGTGTTGTCCTTGATGGCAACCCACTTGATGAAGATGATGGCAACACTTGATGAAGATGATGGCAACCTACTTGATGAAGATAGTCTTGACTTGATGGACTTGGTAATGATGTAAATCTGATGTGATATGATGTGTCTACAAAGCAACTCAGTTGTGATGATGAAAGGAATTTCAGTATGTGCTAGAACAATGATGAAAAGTGTGTGTCTCAAGGCATACGCGGGTTTGTCTAAGAGAAGTAGTGTATGCACACGGAAAAGTACGTGCCAAGTCGCGTATGCTAAAATGCGCTCTAAATATGTAAAACCAGGGGTTACTACCATGGTATTGACCCATTGTATTGAGCGCTGGTATGTCTATGAGATCCCATCCAAGAATACCATTGGAAGTAATGTGGTTTTGGCTCATGGTATTGAAAAAGGGTAAACCTATATAAGGAGAAGAAAATCATTGTGCAAGGGTGTGCATAAGTCTGGGTTTGAATGGATACTTCACTCTGAAGTATGTCTGTATGGAAAGTGTAACAGTTTGATGATAGATCTAAATCTGTGATGCACCTATGAAGAAAATGATGAATAAGGGAATCTAGATCTGAAATGTATTTGTATCTTCTAGATCTGTTTATGGTATGTTTAGATCTGAGATGAGGCGAACATCTGTTTGAAGTGAAGGGTTGAATCTAAACTGAATATCTGATCTGAAGAAGTATGCTGCTCTATAATGTCTGAAGATCTATACGCTAGTTTGTCACAGCAGAAGCGTGTATATATGCGGGTTTGATGAAGATAAAGCATGTATGGGTTGTTATGTAATGTGCAGATGTATACGCGGGTTGATATGAATGGAAGCGCGTATATATGCGGTATCAGTGAAAGGAAAACGCGTATGAAAACTAAGGTTTGCTGAAGTATGAAGTATGAAATGTCTGGTCTGTTCTGCTGTGTTACTGCTATCTGTTAATGATGAATTCTACAGATCTGGGTTGTTTGAAGTGATAAGTATCAATTTTATGTATGATTGAGCTTAAATGTGTGGAGTGGGTCCAGTCTGAAAACATGATGAAAAGTGGCCTGCAAGTTGTGTCCTAAAGGAAGCTTTTGGATCCAGTGTGAAAATTGATGAAACGTGGTCCATGGTGGTGCTGAGGGTTGTAGCCTTTAGTCACGGGGTTGTAGCTCCCTTCCAGGTGAGGTTGGTAAACGAGAGCAAGGGGTCGTAGCTCCCTTTCAGGAGAGGCTGGTAAACGAGAGCAGGGGGTCATAGCTCCCTTCCAGGAGAGGCTGGTAAACGAGCGCAGGTGGGTGCCTGCGTGCTGGTATGAGTCTGCGCCAGCACATAGTTGTAATATGTTTTCTTTATAATAAAATATTGAAGGCCGAGACAATGGCAGCGGTGGTTTTCTCCCAAATTGGGTTTCCACCTAAAATCCTGGTGTTCATGTGTGATTCTTATATGTGATGGTTTACTCTATTATTACTGCACATGCTTACTATTATCTAATTATCAGAAGATTGAATGTTGCATAGAACTATGTAAAGAATTAATGGCATAATAAGATCTCTGTGTATACGCGAGTTTTATGAAGGATATCCGCGTGTATACGCGAATCTGGTTAAGCAAAGTAGCATATGGGTTTTGAAGTAAGAAAAATTAAAAAAGTTGAGTATGCCCTAAATACTGATTCACCCCCCCCCCTCTCAGTATTTTTCCCAATAGAGACAAATGAAACCTATGCTAAATGAATCTACTAACCAAAATGAAACTTTATTTGTGATAATACTTTCATTGTGAATTTCAAGTGCAAAAACTTAGGACAATGAATCACCAATGAGCATATTTAACAAGTCAATAAAATTTTACTATAACACATCTTTGCATAAAATGAACTATGTTCATAATCTCCTAGACCCTGCAGTATTGATGGTAGCATCATCATAGGCCCATTAAGGAACCCAGGTCTTATGTTATAACATCAAAGAATATAAATAAAATATGTTTCAATCATTTAATCTATAGGCTTCATAATTCTGCATAAACTTTCACTATGATCCAGGAAACAACAAGGCGTCATTGAAATCAATTAAGTGACTCATAGATCTCTGTGTACAATTAAGATTTGTTATCTAGAAATCATATCAAATCCTCCATTTCTCTTGAAACAAATATATCAATGCATAATCACCATATTAGATCTCTATCGTGGACCCTGGTGAAAATTGTTCTAACATATCTTCTTTTGATAGGTTAGACAAGTAGCAACAAAAAAAAATTTGAATTCTTTTTGTTTTAAATAAAAAAAAGAAATGAGCGTGCCACTCAAAATGTTGCTTAAAAAATATTTTAGATAAAATTAGGTTTATATTACCATCTCCCCCCCCTTGGGTCAGCTCCAAAACCACCTTCTCTCACCCGTTAATCGTTATCTTCCTTCCCCACCATCCTGTCAACTTTTACATGCCATCCTCCACAACATATAGACTACCCAGTTATATAATCAAGTGCAAATGGTTTGTTTCAAATGTCAATGATCCAGTTGGAGGTCGAGATCCCACACCATTATGAGACACTCGTAACCATTACATAGAGGTATCATGATTCATGGTGGATTCTTGTTGCTGTCAGCTATGCAGAAGCCCAAACCCTCATATGGCATGAAATGCATACGATTGTTTCTTCTCTCTAACAAATTCCTAG
This sequence comes from Pinus albicaulis, assembly GCA_034641835.2. Classification (NCBI taxonomy): domain Eukaryota; kingdom Viridiplantae; phylum Streptophyta; class Pinopsida; order Pinales; family Pinaceae; genus Pinus; species Pinus albicaulis. Next base: position 694,850,657 of record CM076575.1, read on the forward strand.
CATTGATGTTTCAGGATTATGGGCACAATACATTAGCGGAGCTCAAAAATTTGAAAGATTGTCAAGGAGCTCATGATTTATTAGGTTTTATTTAGTTCTATGGTGAAGTTGCTAAATTGTTTTATGGGATTGTTGGCTTGAGGGGTCCTGACCCAAGTTCAATGTTTATGGATAAACCAACAAACCCTCCAACTACTGGCCCTTTCGGCAATGATCTGCTTACGTAGACCAAAGTGTCACCCAAATCAATATCATGGGTTGACAGAACCAGGTTTCCGCACCTTCAGGGAGAAAATAATGAAGTGAAACTCAAAAAAACCCAATGTGAACTTAAACAGATGTGCGCAACAATATATAATAGAATCACAAAGAATGCACAATCATTAAGAAGATGACACAGAAATATTGTTCGCTTTAGCATCGATAATGGAACAAAACCATATCTTGATCTCAACCAATGCGAATACTTAAACAGATATATTAACCATCAATAATCATGCATAATCAGATCATATATCTTTGCACAATCATCAATAAGCAAGATAGACAATGTGATATTAACAAGAATATATAGTAAAAAATGCAGATGCATAACACAATGAACTTCACCAAAATTGTTCTTTCTATTATCTTCATATCTATCAATCAGTACATCAATTGTTCCTTACAAAAAACCTTACAAAAACCTTCCACACACATAACTAGTGGAGTTCGCACATAGCCAGGACTAGGTCTCCACACACACAGCCATCAAGAGCCTCTTAACCAAACCCAACAACCCTCACAGATGCATAGACTTATTAGAATATCATGAACTTACTTAGAACTTAACTTCACTACTTAGATTAGACATAGTATATCTATTTATATACACCTAACACGTAGATACTATGGTCTCAAACCATGGTTTGAGGTCCACAGTTTATATTGAAGCCCATTTACATTAAAATTGCGGACTTTGACCCACCCTAAAGTCCCTTGAATCCATTTGTGCAGTGCACACATCCAAAATTATACAAAAATTCATTCGCAACTTGTGTCTCAAGGGACACAACTCCAACAGGTTCCCAACACAAACATGTGACTCGTCCCTAGTCATTGAGGCATTGGCTCCTTAGTCTTAGCCTGAAGCATTTTTAAAAAAGGTTGAAGAGGGAGCACTAACTCGAGATTTTGTGTTGCAACACTCTGTGCCTGTTGAACCATCTTTTCGGTAGTAGGCCCCTCAAGATCCGTCTATACACTTCGCTACGTCTCCTAGATGATTTTAAAATTGTTTTCTAGTGTTTTTGATAGTTGTAGCTCTTCTTCTACCCATGGTGGAAGGCACTCCTTCAACATGTGTTCCTTCCGGTGCAAGTCTGCAATCTCTGTTTGAATTGTTCTACACTCTTTCAGACGAGTGAGGCACTGTGTGAGGACCAATGTAGGTGCCACTATCTGGATTTATTCAAATTTATGCTCCTTTTGATTGAGTGCATCACGTAACTGCTGTACTACTGGGTCATTTTGGATAAAGGCCCAAATATCCATGGCCTCGTTTAATAAACGGTCACATTGGGTGATCGCAACAGTAATGCTGTCATTTGACTATTTTACTTCTGTAACTCTCTATGCACAAACCTTTGGTGGTGTCTTCGGCTGCAATTTGGTCAGTAGGTATGTGATCTGTTGCTCATACTCTCTGTAGATGGTTTTTACTTTAGCGCGTGCCGCTTTTATTGCAGTACCCAATCCCTCTAGTTTTTCAGCGAGCGCAGCTGTAGCCAGGATAGATGGAATGTTGTAGTAGACTTGGTTGATTTTAGCTTCCAGCACAGTGTGTTGGGCCTTTGTTGCTATGCAAGCTGCTTCTACTTGTTGCTATTATTGGTGTTCTTGCACAAAATTCTATTGTTCATCCCTTGTCTTAGTCTCCGCAGTCTCCTCTCTATATTGAAGCTCATCTGCAATCATTAAATGAAGAAGATGTAATTTTCTTGCAGGAAACACCAAAATATTAACATGCACATCACATGTGACATTGAATTTGAAATGCTGGTTAGCATCCATCTGAATGGATAACAGGGGGATGTGGAAAAATCATGAATCCCCTAATAATGTTAGAGAAACATCCAACGGCTGCATGCTCGTGACTGCAATGCTAGTCCGACAAGCCTGAATCATGCTCTCTTGAATGTGGCTTTCCTGAGCATTCAATTCTTGCAATATGACTTGTACGATCTCTAGCGCAGACTTGTATTGAACTTCCATATTTTTCTAGCATCTTCAATCGTAGATGTGACAATGTTCGCGATTTCATTGAGATCATCCTCAATCAGTGTCAGGACCTCTTGCCCTGCCTTCTTGGATACCTTCTGCTTCTTGTGTGAGCCACCAACGGCCTGAGAGTCATGCTTAGTGCCTTTTGATGTCTTAACTTATCTAGTTTCTTTAATCGCAGAGCCATTTTTCTCAGGCAAGGTTGTGTCATTAGTTTCTTCATTCGTAGTACGGGTTGGTTCCTTCTCTGTGGGTTTTCTGTGACCTTCTCTATCACTATCATTGGAGCGGTCTCTGAAGGTTTTTTAGTGGCTTTCTCTGCAAATTTTATTGTCAGAGTGTGCTGTTTCGTCAAGGTAGGTGGTGTCAACTAGGCCGACGGACATTCTGTTGTCACTCGTATTAGATCATCCTCAGTCATAAAATAGAGCGGCTCATACTAGACTCCTTCTACAGCACCCTTTACGTGCATATGGATGTTGTGAAACATGGATTTTAAATCCACAATCATATTATATTGATCATATAGGGTGGGTGACAGTCGTGGCTTTGAGTGCACTGCTTGGTTCAGGGTGGCATCATACAAAACCCAAAATATTTTTCTTTCCTTCACATACACTGGGTCGGACGAGTTCCATAGGATGGCATAGCGCGTAGCTTCACACATTGTCTCTTTAATTTTTGGTATCTATGTATCTTCAAGAGTTCGCCATCCAAAGTGAAATTAGTAACAGGATCCAATCATATTGGAAGGGATTGCCTTCCTCCTGCGCCTCGCACACATTTTCTAAGAATTTTTTGCACATGTACCCATACCAGTTGTAAATTACACCCCTTTGACATCTTCTAGCAAGAAAAATCACATTTTAAGGCACCTACTTGGGCCTCCACTTATGAATCATCTTACAGGCCAAGATGAGTGTACCTTATATTTCTTCTTAATTTGGTCTGCAAATGCCTTCTCCCGCACTTAGCACCAAAATATTTTATAGGATCAACTCCTTTGGCAGGCAGACATGTAATTATATGGATTATTTTAGCATCGATAGGGATGCGCTCTCCCAACCAAAGCGTGTCATCATAGACCAAAGCCAACAACTGTCTGACACAAATATCATTGATGGGACTGCACCCAAAATTAGGGATCTACAACAAATTGAGCAGGCCTACCTTGTGTAGCCCTAACACCCCCCTCTTTTTCTCAAGGTGCACAATGCCTCCTTCGTAGGTAAATTGATCACAATAGAGCTCTAGTGAAAGCTTAGGGAACTTCTCGACATCCGCGATGTCCAAATCATCAAACAAAAGCTGTGGAATTTTTGCAAGCATATCCCCTTCCATTGGAACATTCTCAAGGATCATAGGGACTTGGATTCGCATGCGCACCTTATCAAAGTCCTTAGGGGCGTTGACAGTGGGTTTACACAGCATGATGTAGCTTTGCAGCCACGAGAATGGGGCTACTTCAACTACCTCTTATTATTCTTCCTCAATTGTCTTTGGAACTTCTGCCATGGACCTTTTCATTTTATCTCATGCTAAATCGCGCGGTCTTGGGGTATTTTATCTGGGAGATCTACCCATTTTATAGGATTTCCCCTTCTTCTTTTTGGATGGAACATGTGTTTCTACAATAGGCACTTCTACCAAAGTAGGGTCATCACCCAGTCTCGTGGTTGTCATCTTGCCTAGAATTACGTACCCTAGCCCTGCTCGATGCAATGCGTCCTCAAATCCTGGATCCAAACCAGACATAGATGCAACAAATGCAATGGAAATGACAGAGTACAAAGGGAACTATTGTGACCCCATAGGTCATATTTATATTTCTGGCACATATTCAATGGCTCCTTGTGCATTAATGAGACTCCATTACTGACAAAATGGTCCCAAGTCTAGAAAATCCCTTCATTAAATTCATCTTAGACTCTCCTAAAAATAGTAATAAATCTGTCTTATTCAGTTTTACTCTTCCAACAACTAGTTTTTGACACTTATGCATGTCAATCAACCTTCTCGTGCAAATATCAGGCATGTGTCGTACCTTAATGCACATATAATCTAGATCTAAGGATAACCATATATAGATCGCACCCCGTAGCATAGGCTTGTTGAACAGGTAACTCAAAGAATATCGAGTAGTGTCCATCACATCCCTCAATAACTACAAAATTCTCTGACATTCATCATCCCAATGGAGTGTCACACCTATTATGAGTAATCTGGTCATGGGTGCAGTTAGAAACTCATACTTTGGAATGTGGTTTCTGTAATATCCATCAAAGCTTAGCATGGAGTGCACTTTTATGAAATTTGAGGGTATCAAGGTTCCTTTGAGTGTGCCCGATTCCCTAACTGTTGGGAAAAATACTGAGAGGGGGGGGTGAATCAGTATTTACTGCATATTCAAAACTTTCAACTTCCATAAGTGCCAATTGTCTGCAATTCATAGTCTCCCTTATCGGTGTATTAATAATTTCTGGGAGAAAAACATGGTCATCATGTTCTGAGCTAAAGGTGAGAATAAAAATCTCTATCATCCCAGACCATTCACTAGTGCCTCTTCACAACTCTGCCTCCAAGTACCATTCAATAGGAACCTTTCCCAGCATATGAATAAAAATATGGACCCATTCAGGTCTTGGTTATACATCCCATACCCGATTCCACTTGGCCAAATTTTTGCGCAGATCCTCCTCGCTAGATTAGATATCCTCTATTTTAATTACTGGACATTCAAACTGCAACCTCATCATGTGTGCACATTCCTCCTAGTTTCCCATGTTCTCCTTATATGTTTCTGACCATCTTGTTGGAGTAGCTTACAAGTCAATATCTAAATCATGGAATATATATCCTTCAGGCACAGTCCTTTCCATCTCCCCTATAAACATGTTTACAATAGTTGAGCCATCATAGTGCTGTAAATCATGTACCTCAGATTTTATACAACACAGAGATCGGGTCACACGATTACTACACAACACAGGCACCTCATGCAGACGATTCTACCAATTCTTGAGTTCTTCATCAAAATCTGAAAAACAAGAACTATCCTTATCCCATTTAATATTCCAATATGTGGTTGGATTAATCTAGTATTCCTCCTGCAAAGTTAGCTTATAGATTTGATCGGTCTCATCCTCAGCACACATTGTTTCAGTATACCTTTGGTCGTTTTAAGGATCTAGAGGAATGATTACCCTAACTCCATTGCTCTCAAATTCCATTCTTCTTCTCTTTAGATTGATAAAACCATCCATGTCAATGGCCCAATCCAATCCTAGCAGCACAGGATAGGGATCAGTATCATCTACAATTTTTATGACTTCAAAGTCTTCCAACACCTTAACACCGTCTATATTGACCACTACTTGTGATAGCCTCCCCAAAGGAATTTATGAACCCTTATCTAAACTGAGAGGGGGGTGAATCATTTTAGTACATTCATGGACATTTAAAAATATTTTCATTCAACTCATTTACATCATCATTTCATAAGCATCTTAATACATAATGAATCAACAAACTTAATGTGGGGAAAAAAAGTAATTAGGTAGATTAAAACATCACATCAACACATAATCATCAAGCACATAGACATCAGATATAAGTGGAAACCCATAAGGGAGAAAACCACATCTTATTATTGTTGTGATGCAAAGGCAAGCTCCAACTCCCTCTCACAACTGATTTTTTGTAGGCTCCAACCTACAGGATGCTACTACCTCAAATTTTGCAGGCTACAACTTGCAAGGAAGATCCAACTCCCATCTAATTTTTGTAGGCTACAACCAATAGGTAGCTCCTACCTCAACCAACTACAACTAGACATATATCAATTTACAACTTGAAATATAAGCACCAACTCCCATGTATTTTCTGCAGGCTACAACCTACAGGAGGCTCGTACCTTAACCAGCTCCAACTAGATATTTATCAAGCTACAACTTGAAAGGAGACTACAATCCCCTCACTCAACATGAAACTAAAATGTTGATTTACCTGGATATCAGCTCTATTACACTCCTTCTCCATTGTTGCCTCTTCAGCCTTCAAATCTGCTTCATATCAGTTCCTGATGTGCACAACATTTCTATCAGCTCTCTCTGATTCTTCCACTCTCCAACCTTCTGCAACTCTCTTACATTCTTCCGTTCACATCATTCTGCAACTATCTAACCTCCTTCTGCACACTGATATTACATCTCTTATACAGATAACTCCTGACTATTTGTATTCTACAGGGAATACGAAGTGAAGACACCTCTCTCTCTGCCTTCCACCCATTCGATTCCTTACACTTCAGTTCAAGTTATTACATTAGTCATAATCATTACAACACTAATTGGAGTTTTTCCTATGCCTATGGAGACTTTCCTTTGCATCAAAAAAAATATAAAATAAATCAATATATTTACATTTACACAGAAATTACAACTCAACCTTTCTATCTTATTTATTTGTTGTGCATTTTTCCTCTTGTTCTTGCTGTGTATTTGTCTTTTATGTTTTTGTTGTTATATTTCAACCGCACTGCAGAATTACTATCTTGGCCCGACTTGACCCAGTTATTATGTTTCAAACATTGCTACTATACCCTTATTTTTCTTGACTCTACCTATTATATTTAACTGCAACATTCAACATTCTCTGTCTGTCATTATGCTGAGCCCGACTCGACCCACTTTGCCTATCTTCTCATGGCCGCAATGTTCAGACTTCTCCTTTGTCTCAACACCCGACTCTGCCCCGAATCTGCCCAGAGTTCTCAGTTTTTCATGCTCAATGGGTTCACTTACCCAAGTCCTTCCACCTGCATTCAAAATTTTCTTTTATAAACAACCAAACTAGATAAAACTAGACTTGAAATATATTAGCATTTACCTCTGAACGATATTGTGTTCGGGCCCATTTCTCATTTCAGAAACTTCCTTTGTTATTTGTTTATACATTGCTCAACCATTCTCCCGATGTGATTTCTTAACAAAATATACCTAGCCCCAGACTTTAAATTCTTTAGAATTAAACTCAGAGTTGCATCATGTCCACTCCACTTCACACTTCACATTTCGGCCTTGCTTTTGTGTTCCTTGTTAAATGCACTCGCTAATCTTCCGATGTGATTTCTTAAGGAAATCCACATAGCCCCGGACTTGAAATACTTTAGAATTGAGCTCTGTGTGGCATCACGTCTGGTCCATTTTTCATTTCGCATTTCGGTGGAACCAATTTGAACCCTTGTGTTCTCAACCTTTTGACTTTTCTATTTTCGATTTCCAATTGGGTCCCACCACTTATTGCAATTTCCATGTCGCAATTTTCTCAAATCAAATGTTATCACTGCTTGCGAAATGTGATTTTTGATTTGCAGTATAAGGGTTCATGTGCCACGTTATTTCCACTTCATCTACCACATCATCTCCACATCACTGCCCTAACATCTCCACGTCACTGCCACGACATCTTGCCATTTCATCTCCCACACTTCACAACTTTACTAATTTCCAATTTTTGCGATCTTCGCTAAACCTTATCACATGTGATGTGCGATATACTTCGCATCACATCCCCACCTCTTGTCTTTATTGCATCACAACTTAAATCACCTACCGTGTGAAGTTTTAACATGTAAACATAAGAATAGTTGATTGCTACACCAATTGTCTTCTGGCCAATGCAACTTAATCCAGTGCATCCATTCTCTCATTGTCATTTCTGTGACTTGATCATGACCGTCCATTTCTGCTTCACTCCGATTTTCTGACTTGACTCGTGCGTTCACGATTTTCTCCATTTGTCCACTTGACCTATTTAAATGCACGCTCCCTTATGCACTATTCTGAATGCAAAAAAATTCTAACTCTTGAGCTTTTCTGAATGACAAAACTCAACCCGCTTGTTCATGACTCTTCCCACGTTCATGACTTGACCCACCTTGCTGCCTTTGCTGCCTTAACTGCCTTTTCTATTTTGCTACCTTTGCTCCTTTTCTACATTTACTCCTTGATAAATATTCCAATGCTGCTCCTTGTATTTTACTGATCCTCTCTACCCCTTTGACTCTAATGCTACTCCTCTTTCTTTCTTTTACTTTTTTCTTCTCCTTTTCCTTTCTCATTTTCCTATTCATTGCACATTACTGCTCCTTGCCTCCTTTTTGCATCCTCACTGCATCATTACCTGATCTTCTCCTTTGCCTTACTGCTGCTGCTTCTCTGCTCCTTTGCCTTAATGATAATTCTTGTGCTGCTCCTTTGTGCTCCTTTTCCATCAATGACAATATTTCCAACAGTCTCCCCCTTCGTCATTGATGGCAACACTTCCCCCAACACTTCCTCCCCCTTTCATTCTGAGAAGTGTCTAGCTTTCTCTGCCTGCTTTTCCTCCCACTTTGACATTAATGGAAAAGGGTACACCTTTTTTCAATGTATTTTCCATCATTACCTTATTAGAGTTCTGCATAAGCATTCTTCATTCTATCCACATACTTGGCTGGGACTCCTGCTCCATTTGGTGTATAAACATTGTTGGGAGAACAATTTGGGAATCATTGAACTTGTATGTATATACACAGTAAGCTGATACCATCCTAAAGAAAAGACTCCTTGCATTTGTATAATGCTAAAAGTGATGATAAGGACACTCCATAGAACAACCTATACCAGACTTATATAATCAGATATGCATCATTGGAGTAATACTAAAATACTGAGAATGCTCCATACAACATATAAAGTCTACTCCAAATATACTTCAGTCTATATTATGATATTTATTTGAGATACATATCTGTTGAGGAAGATTGTATATGGAATATGTCTTCTGCTGCAATACACATCTGTTCAAATATGATGATGCCAATATATCTTTTGCAACCATGGTTCACCTTTACTACCAGATTACATAGTGATTTTGTTGCAGATTCAAGGATGTCTTTACAAAGAACTTGGTTCATAGGCCAGCCACTCATAATTTCTTATAAGGGATTTTCAAATTCATCCACATACCTTTGTTACATACCTTTTAGGTGTAACACATGCTTAAGGAAGACTAATGGTTAGAGATTCATATATTTGATCTCTGTGGTATACACTTATGTCAAAAGTGTCTATGCATCCAAGGCCACGAGATGATATGATACCCATTGATTATCCATGCGGTAATTTCACTTCATCAACAAAAATAAACAATATAAAAAATCTCCAAAAAAAAACATGCCCAAATTCAATGCAAGCTCAGCACATCAGTAATGCTTTCTCAATTACCAACGTTGCTCCAATAATAATGCTTGGGTGCTTCCTAGAGTAGCTCCTCTTTGAGTTCAGTATAATCATCCTTTATTCAGGTCTTTTTTTATTAAATGAATATACACACTCCATCATTGTATTACTGCCTTATGATCTTCTGCATACACAGTGGGTGTTTCTTTATGTTACACACAAGCATTGCTTTATGTGCACTTCAACATTACAAGAATGTAGTAGGACATCGTAGTGATCACATTGCATAATTCATAAGATATGTGATAATTTTTGAGGTAATACTTTGAAAATCATAGAGATTACATCAATATGCTGCAAATTGATGCTATCTCAAACTCATGAGAATGTTGTAAGGCATGTCAAAATAGAATGTTTTGTACTTTTTTTCCTTATTGCTTGATAGTGGTGATAGGTGCTAGACTTCTGAAGATATAATCACTACAAGCCAAAAGCCCTGGATGTTGATGTGAACAATGAGTCATAACCAAGCTAACAACTTATTTTAATCTTAGACAATATATTTCAATTTAAAAGGGACCCAGCACCTTTAATACTATATAGATCATATTAAAAAAAAACCCTTGAGGATAGATACATTCAACGCATTGGAAAATTTTCACTACCAACTATACAATATCATTTTTGACATAGGAAGGTATTTGTGTCAATGATCAGACTCTATGCAGTGGTGAAGTATCAACAATTCATTTCTGCTGAAGTAAGCTTAATATGAATCAATAATAGACTCTTTGAACTTCAATAGTAATATTAGCATAGCTAGCCCATCATGCTTCAGATAATTCAACTGTTCTATCATAATTATATTCATAAAAACACCTTCAATTTGTTTAATTGAAGTCTCAGCAAACAGACTTCACACAGTTTTATGAATGAACTTAAGAAAGAGGCCTTGAAGATATATTCATACTGACTTGAGGAAGGCATGAAATTATATCCAAGAATAGGTACTGCTTCAATGCTCAATGTAACACTTAAAATGCAAACAAGATAATGATCCTTTGGCACTTTTAATGACCTTTCCATGCTTTAATAATGCAACTCAACATTCTCCAGCATTTACAATTAGAAGATACTTTGCAATGATCAGAGCAATCAAAGCTTAGTCAACATATACTATAATGCTGATAATGTTGGGAATTCTTCCTTGATGTATTTATTCCATACCACCACCATGATTCATACCATAACATTCTGATCCTGAGGGCATGTATCATACCACTACTCCAATAATAACATTTGGGATAACACTTTTCTTATTCATCCTTCTTGAAAGATTTTTTTTTCATTATCAACACTTGCAGTGTGACAAACAGTGTAATCATCCTCTTAGTTTCCAGGTTCATGCATGATGTTCCATTTATCACCATGGTTTCTTGTTGATTTATCTTCTTCCATAAATTTATTGGCTATCTAAAATTAGCATTGAATGCTTCAGGTGTCCTTCTTCCTCTATAGTTCTATGCCATAGGAATTGTCCTTTCCCTTCCTGAAATTTTAGTTGTTCTTATTCCAAGCAGCTCTTCTTTGACAATTCTTATGGGGACCTTTTATGAGCTTCTCTCCCCCTGGGATGTTGCTTCTTGTCTATCATTGACTGGATATCTACATTGCTTCCTAGAGAAACTCCCCCTGATACTATGATGGATTCAAAATGTCATTAAAGTAACAAGATCCCCTTTTTTATTCTTCTTCCATACTTTGTTGGGGTTCTTCATAATGTCTGCATCTCTTTTTGATTCAGAGTTTGGTCTGGTTTGATTTGGTTCCATCATTTGTCTAGATTCCTTTACTGTATATGGCAGCCTGTAGTCATTTTCTTTACGTCCAAGCTTGTGGCACACATAACATCTTATTTTACCTAGGTACGTTTGAGATGATGTATAAAATTTTGTGCTCCTTTTTTAACATGATTTACATTCAACAAGTTTATGTCCAAATTCATTGCATGCATAACAGTAGCCATGGAAATGATTTGTATACCTGGTGAAATATTGTCCTTTCCATTTTCTTGCTTGAGGGGGTCTTCTCATTTGCTGTATCTTTTGTTGGTTAAACTTGATTTTATTTTTCTTACAATGTGTTGATATATGTCCAGGTCTATGGCAAGTAAAACATGTGATACTTATCACAGGAGGAAAGAACCTCCTTTGAGATATTCCGAACCTGTTCACTTCATCTTCTGAAACAATTGAGATTTTTTCAATTGCTTTCTTCTTCCTTCCATTCTTTGTCACTTGATGTTGCAGCTTGTTTCTGTTTGTTTCATTACACATCAATTTTTCGTTGGTTTCTAACTCTTTGGATCTCTTTTGGGCTACTTCATCATATCTTTCACTGTCTGCCTTCTCAGAGTTCTCCATGGAGTTAATCTTGTCTTTGAGCTTCTTACACAACTTGCTCCTTTCTTCTATCAGTATTCTAGTTGCAGTAATCTCAGAATGCTAAGAGTTATCTTTTTATTTTACAACTTTCACAAAGGTGATATCCTTGTTATCTTCAACCCTGGACTTATTGTTTTCTCGTTCGTATCCTATCCCGGTATTTATAAGAGGATATCTTTGAGCATTTAGTATTTTGTCCAACTGTTCAGAGCTTTTCATTCGTGGAATATTCATAGTTAATTCCCTTTGGGCCTTTTCTAATTTCTTTCTCAAGAATACTACTTCTTCTTCCAAATTTTCTTGCTCCTGATTTTTCTCCTTTATTTCCCTTTTTAGAATGTCTTCTACCTTCTTAGCTTCTTCAATTTCTACTTTCGATTGAATGAGGTTTTTTGAACTTGGCTCTCCCTTTACATATTTCAAGAGAATGTCTTTCTGTTTTCTACTCTTGAGTTTAAGTCTATCTATTTCCTTCAAGGCACTAATTAGCTCCCCCTCAAGATCAACCTCACCTTCTTCTTCATATTCTAGAAGGTATCCTTCAAGCTCTTCCTTGGCCATAAAAAAAAATTCAGAGGTTCCTTCTTCATTGGAGGATTCATCTAAGCTTTTAGATGCATTGCTATCTTACTGAGCATAAAATGATTTTCTATTAAATGTCTTCCCTTTCTGCCAGTTATTTATTTTGTTTTTCTTTGTCTCTCGTGGTTGATTATTTTCTCTTATGGGGAAATTTTGAAGCATAGTGGCCCACTCTTCCACAATTAAATTACTTAAATGGAAGTTTAGCTTTGTACATACCTATGCCTCTATCCAATCTTCTAACGAATTTGGCTTCTTCTTCATCAGATCATGAGAATGTACCTTATTTTTCTTCTATGCACTTGTCTTCCTTGAAGTCAGCCTCCCTCGTGTTTGTCTTCCCTTTAGGAAGTCTCATCTCATATGTTGTTGGGTTCCCAAGTAATTGGTTTTTGGTTAAGGTTTCCCAGTTTTTTGTTTCTTATGTTAGCCACCTATAAATTTTTGTCAAGCAATCAGGTGGCTAAATATTTTTTTGAGCCTTCAAGAAATACATTTCCTCTAAAAACGTATCATTCTTGAAGCCTCTGTGTGTCCTTTTCCTTTGAAAAGATCTTCACTAATGTTTCCTTGCCTTTGAAAAGATCTTCACTACTGTTTCCATCAAGAAAGCCTCACTGTTTGTGAAAACATTATGCTCACGAAAGCCTACATCTGCTCCCTTTATCCCTACAAATTCCCCATTTTAACCCTTTTTTCCCTTCTCAAAATTCCCCTAAAAAACCCCAAAAATCCCTTCCCAAGTCCTCTAAATCATCAAATCCCCCTTTTAACACCTTTTGAATCCCTTCATTTGGTGAAAAAATCCCTTTGTTCCTCTACCAGAACCCACTGTTAGCCTTAAAAACTCTGTTTTTAGGCCTCAAAACCCACTTTTTACCATATATTAGGCTAAGCCCCTTTCGGCCCAGCCCCTAACCCCTTCTCCACATATAACCTGTGCCCAGGACCAAGTGCTAAGCCACATAGTGCTAATCGCAATCAGAGGATTGGTTGTGAGCATTTTTTCCTGTGTAAATTGGAAACTTCCGATGCGAGATTTATTTGTTCTGAAGGCCTCTGCTGTAATATGAACTGTAGATTTGTAAAGATCTGATGGCCAGCACTAATCTCACCATACCCATAACGTCTTGCATCAACCTCTCCAACTGCATATATACCGTCAATTTCCCTTTAAATCCGACGGCCATCGCAACATCGCATCATCGCCAATCGCAATGCGCCACCCTTCGTCTCCTCGATTGGCTGACTACCAATTAGATCCTGGCTATTGAATCCAAAAGAACCAACAGACAGGATTTGATCACTCACCGCCCCTGTGCCCTCCATCGGTTCCACTCTGAAAAATCTCCATCATCGATCTTCCGCTGATCCAACGGTCCGCGTGTAATCGCAAGTTCAAAACCATAGGAGTTTTGGTCCTTGCCTTCTCCGATTGCGATTTAATCCCCGCCATTCATTCCCTATGATCCAACGGTCCTCCTTTTTCCCATCCACTCACATTGACCCTTTGCCTCTGCTCTCTCCGTGAAATCTTCGCCGTCCATCCCTTAGATCTGACGGTCGAGATTTGTTCCGCCCTTCTGTTATAACAATTTACCCTTTGAAACATCAGCGCTCCCGCCTTTGATCCTGACCATCCATTACTAGATCGGACGGCCCACAGAAAATCCGCTTTTGACCCTGCCCCACCTTACCGACCGCGCATATGTCCACACCATGCTCCATCGTGCACCATCAGATCTCCCGGTCCCACATCTAACGGCTAAGGTGCATATCACATTTTTTCTCTACCCGAAGGTTAACACTTCAAAATTACACAATGTAAACACACGTGTCGGGTGGTAGACCATATCGCATTTTTTTTAGAAAATTTCAAAACCATTCTATTGTTGTGCGAAAACAACAGTTTTCCTCTAAAAACCACTTCCCCTCCTTTGCCTCCGAAAGCTATTCTTGAAGATATCGACCATTGATCTGATCTAGATCTACGGCCCTCATTCCATCATGTTTTTCGTTCATATTATGATCATCAGACTTCCAATGGTTTCATCAGAGAATCTCCATCGTTGATCTCCTCTCGAGATCTAACGGTCCACACTCAAATCGCCCTACGCCCTTCGAGCCCACCATTCAAAGCCCGATTTCATTCCATTTAACCATTTTCCTTTGTATTTCGCCCAAAGTCTAAACTTTCATTTTTTACATTTAAAGTTTAATTTTCTGCCTAACCTTCTAAGAGCCACTCCACCAGTGAATCTCGACCATAGATCACCACTACTTGATCTAATCCAACGGTCCAGAACCATTTCTTCACCAGGCCTTCATCAGATCATGTTTTCACCATTTCACAACATTTTTTGGCCGTTTTCCACCGCATCCATCACTACTGCGCTGCCATTCCCACAATCTTCCACAACATCCATCCTCCCTCCCGGCTAGATTTCTTAACATGTTCATCATATTTCATTTCTCTGATAAGAATCAGTAATCTGGCTTAGGATATACCCTTGCATGGTACCCTAATGCTTCTTTCTCTTCTTATCTTTGATTTTTTCTATTAATTGTGCTATCTGAGAACAATTTCAAGGTAGTTTAGCCAGTATAGTAGTTTTTTTTCCCTGCTTACTGATGCATGAATTTAGGATCTATTCTTATATGTTCTTGTTTGGTTTTAACTGAAAGAATTGGGATACTAGGAGATTAGATTTGATTCTGTCTCACTAGGGTCCTTTTCCAATAGTTAAGCTTTTCTAAGATCCCTTAAGTTGAATGTAAAAGCATTGAAATTTCAAAGCCTTTCTCTAATCTTAGGCTTCACCTTTGTGTTAAATATTTAATGTTTTCTATTGTTTGAAGAGTTAGCCTCTTTAGGAGTTTGGTCATAGACGGTTAAGGCATGCCATGTCCCTAGATTTACTCCTAAGTGGTCACCTTGGAGGTTTCCTTATCATTCACCTTCATTCCTAATCATTTCATCCCATACTATCATCTTGTAAAGATCCTCTGTTTTATATGACTAGCCCATTTGAAAGCCTTGGATATTGAATTGCAAGTAAACCCTTTTATGACTCCATTTCTCAATGGTCTTGAGTTTCCTTTGAATTGTCTCCCATTGCCAAAATCCTCTTTGCTCACCTCTTTGTCTTACATTGAACCCTTCTTTCATGTTTCCTAACAACCAAACAAACAAACAAAACAAAACAACAACCCTTGTGCCATATAACTAGCCTAATACCTTAAATTTTAACTTCAAAGACATATATTTCTTTGAATTTATAGATATATCCCTCTCTAGACCTAGGAGGGCTAGATCCTGAGGTCCAAAAGTGGTTTTGATGTTGTCTCATCATTTGGTATTGCCAAACCTGCCAAATCATGGGAACCCCAACATAATGGAGACTCCGTTGGGGATGCTTTGAGTAAAAACTGCTTGAAACATCTCTAAGAACTCAAAGACAACCATAGTAGCCTTGGTTTGGTAGTAAATCACTATGGTGGACAGTAAACTCTCTTGAAACATTTTAAACCCTCCACCTGGCGACTCCATAGTTCCTTAATGACTAAAAGACTCCACTGGTGATCAATAGGCCTGCTGATTATCTTGGTTTCACAAGACTCCACTGGGAGACCAACTTGCATTACAACATCAACCGTATTAGAAGAAACACATAGGATTAAGATTATTTGTTTGGAGACAAACATACTGGCTTCAAGAACCATTCACACAAGAGCTTATCCTAACCCAAACCCACCTGAAATAGTTGACAACACTGAGAGCATTCTTAGGAAATCTCCCACCCCTAGAAAGCCAACTATTTCTAGAACCATTCATAGAGAAAATTCAGCCCCTGAAAACTTTTCAGCTCTATCAGACACTCATTTAGACTTAGACTTACCAAACACTCTACCAAGAACTAATTCAATTAGTGCTTTAGATCAGTCAGACTTTGAGCCTCCAAGTTCACCATCTCATAGTGGTAAACATATTAGGGATAGAGAGACCCCTCCATCAACACCTCCTGATATTCATTTCATCCAAAACTTGGGTCTCTATCATCCTAAATGAACTCAACAACTTGTTGATGGTCCTAGAATTTCTGTCATCCATATACCTACTGCACAAGCCAATCCTTTACCTCCACAAAACACCGTCATGGCAGCCTGGTATGAACCTCTAGTGTTACCACAGCCTTTGGCTCCACCACCAAATTATTATTAGTCTAAAATCCCTCACTTCACTGAGAAATATTCTACCATATCTCAACATCATGTAGATACGATGGAAGATTCCTTTGACTATATGAAAATTGAAGATGAAACCATTAAGATGAGGATCTTTGCTCAGAGTTTAGGAGGAGAAGTGAAGAAGTGGTTTAAATGCATACCTCCTAATAGCATCAATGACCTTCCCTCTTTGCACCAAACCTTCATGAAAAAATGGGAAGTCAAAAGTAACCCTCTCCAAATATTAGTAGAATACAAAAATCTGAAAAGAAATATGGGAGAGAGTGTCCATGACTATTCTACCAGATTTAACAGTGTCTATAATGCTCTTCCACCACATATGAAACCTCCCCAAGGAATGGCCTTAGTGAAATACCCTGAAGGATTTGATGCTGACATGGCCTATTAGCTTAGGGAGAGAGATTATAACACATTGGAAGACATGAAAAAAGGAGCAGTGAGTGTAGAAGCAAACCTGATTGAAAAAAGAGCTAGAATGAGGGCTGAGAAGAAGGTGAGCTATAGGGATGACACGTCAGCTTCCACATCTGATCTCAAATATGACAGTCTAGCCAAAAACATGGAAAGGATAGAGAAAATTATGGAGGAAATGGTTGTCACAGTTAGTAATCAGAATAGAAACCAAAATCAAAACAAGAACCAGAACTTTAGGAGAAAAAATCCCCCAAACAGACAGAGAGACTCTGATCAACAAGTCATACCCCCATTTCAAGAGAATTTCCTTGATGAGAATGAGGGGATAATATAAGAGTCTGAGGGAACCACAATAAACATGGTGGAATTAGACAACTCGATCCACACCTGTTCCACAGAAGATAATCAGATCTCATACTCACATTGGGATGAGGAAAGGTTAGAATATGAGGATTATAGGTTAGGATTTTAAAATGCCATCATGCAGGTCAGAGAACAGTATGAACTTAGAAGCAAGAAGAGCTTAGACAATTCCAAACCAAAAGCCTCTGAGACTACCATTAAGAAGAGACCTGAGAAAACTCCTAAAGTCACTGCTGAAAGTAACAAATCAGCAGCTAAGAGTTCTGGGAAAAACAAAGAGAAGGACAACCAAAATACCGATAAACAAAGTCAAGAAACTAGCAGCACTAGCATTGCAGCTAATTCTCCTGATAAAATAGCTTCAAACCTTGTACATAGTGAGAATCAACAAGCTGATTCTGTCAATAAAATGGTGGCCAGTAGAACAAAATTAAGCCTTTCAAAAAGTCAATCTCCTTTCAATTTAGAAAGTGAGATAGCCAAGATCAAACTTTCAGTGCCTCTCACTGAGTTGGCCACCCAAGATACATACAAAGGTCAAATTTTGAAAGCTTTAAATCTAGGAGAAAATAGTGATACTGTCAATTTAAGTGATGATCAACCAGCCCTTCTGTTTGGTCCAAAGATAGAAGGTAAGTTTCAGGAAGGGATAGTACCTCCTTTTTATATCAACCTCAATATCCATGACAAAATCCTTCACAATGCAATACATGATTCTGGGGCTTCACACAACCTTATGCCTAAGGTAATTATGGAGAAGTTAGGCCTAGAGATAACCCGACCTTATAAGGATTTATATTCATTTGACTCTAGCAGAGTGAAGTGCCTTGGCCTAATCAAAGATCTATGTGTGAATCTGACTCAAATCCCAGCCAAATGCATGGTTATGGATGTTGTAGTGGCAGATGTGCCACCTAAGTATGGCATGTTCTTGTCGAGGTCATGGGGAGCCAAGATGCAAGGTACAATGCAGATGGATGGGTCACATGCCACCATCCCTATCTTTAGCCAGCTTAGGAGACTATATAGAGAGGCGCAAATGAAGTTTATGGTTAGCAGCCCTGAAAAACCTAAAAATTCACCTATGTACTCTGTCCATACCAATCTGGACTCTCTTATCCTTTTCAATGATGAATCCATAGATAAGCCAGGACTAGAAGACAGAGATGCAAACAATGGAGTAGAAGCCACAAATTTTAACATAATGGCCACTCTAGATATAGAGGGAAACGAGAGAGAAACATTAGAACAATGCACTGAATCAGAAACTTAGAGTGAACAAAACCAAGACTACAAACTGTAGATTACTCATCACTCTGAACTCCATGCACATCATGAAGAACAAAACATTCCACGCCACAGTGCAGACCCCATAATACAACATAATGACGAAGCCAACATTAGGGATGAAAATGATGATAAACCTGAAAACAACCCCTTATGGAGAATGAACTTTGATGGGTCTTGGACTAGGAATAATGCAAGGGCTGGAGTGTGGTTACATAATACTAAGAGTGACTATGCTGAGAGTCATGCCTTCAAGCTAGATTTTAAATGTACAAACAATATCGCAGAGTATGAGGCTCTCATCCTAGGCTTGAATCTATTGAAAAAACTAGGAGCCCGAAGGATAGCTGTACATGGAGACTCTGAGTTAGTCATCAAAAAAGTGAACGGAGAGTACACTGCAAAGCATCCTATATTGAGGGCATACAGGAATGATGCCATGGATTTTCTGAAAACCTTTGTAGAATACGAGCTCGTGTTTGCTCCTAGGAGTCAGAACATTATTGGAAATGGATTAGCCTGCGTCACTAGTTCATATCAAAAATCACCTAGTGACAAACATATCATCATTCAAAAAAAATATAGGCCTGCAGTGCCAGATAATGAGAAATATTGGCAGGTATTTGAGGGCGACAAGCAGATAGAGGATTTCCTGATTGGCAGGAATGAGTTTGAATTCTCTGATTCAGACTCTAAATCCGATGAAAACTGCCTGAGTGAAGAGCCCCCTAATGAAGAAAATCACCCCATAATGTAGAAACAAACCTGTTAACCAAATAACTTGGAACTCAAACTGAAGAGTACAAGAACACAGAAAAATAAGACATTGAGGTGCTACAGTCAAAAGACAAGAACATACCTAGAGTACTAGCACCTTTAGAGGACCTTTTTGATTTTAACGATGTAGCGAAGAAACCCACTATAGAACACACATAGTCTAATGTCGAGGAGTGTAATATAGGCACCGAGGATAAGCCTAAAATGATTAAATTATCTAAGTCCTTTCCATCATAAATGAAGAAGAAATACATTGATTTATTTAAGGAGTCCGTTGATGTGTTTTCCTGGAGCTATGAGGACTTAAAAGCCTATGATATAGAAATCATCTAGCACAAGATCCCACAGAAAGAAAAACAAAAACCCTTCAGACAAAAACTATGTAGAATTAACCAAGTACAACTGCCTCTACTCGAAAAGGAAATCAAGAAAATGTACGAGGCAAGAATCATTGTGCTTGTGAAGTTTTCCGATTGGGTCTCAAACCTTGTAGCTCTGAGGAAAAAGATAGGTGATATCAGACTGTGCATTGATTTTAGAAACCTTAACAGATCTTCACTTAAAGATAATTACCCCTTACCCAAGATGGAACACATCCTACAGAGGGTAGTCAACTCAAAGAGGATCTCCCTGTTAGGTGGTTTCTCAGGATATAACCAAGTTTTAGTACTCCCAGAAGATCAGCTTAAGATAGCTTTCACCACTCCATGGGGCACTTTCATGTACGTGAAAATTCCTTTTGGACAAATGAACGCTGGTGCAACCTTCCAAAGAGCTATGGACATATCCTTTTCAGAGGAAATAGGTCACTTCATTGTCATTTATCTTGATGACATAACAATCTATTCCAAGACTGGTGAAGAGCACCTTAAACATCTGAGAAGATTATTTGAGAAATGTAGAAGGTTCGGGCTTTCATTAAATCCCAAGACTATATTTGGCCTTCAATAAGGTAATCTTTTTGGCCATATTATATTAGAAAAGGGGATTAAAATAGACCTGAAAAGAGTTGATGGAATACTGCAGATTACCCACCCGAGAAACATAAAATAATTGCAGTCCTTTATTGGGAAAATCAAATTTTTAAGGAGGTTTATTCCCAACTTAGCAGAGCTCCTCAGAGATATGAAAAACATGTTGAAAATGGGAGTAGGTGTCAAATGGAATTTATAGGCCAAAAAATCTTTTGAATTGGTTAAACTTGCACTTACCCGGGCACCAATCTTAATCAGCCCTGATTTTTCAAAAGACTTCCTTATATTCTCCTTTGCCTCCGAGCATATAGTGGATGCAATCATTCTGCAAAAAAATCCAGAGGGACAAGAGTAGCCTATTGCATTCTTCAGCAAGGCTCTGAGGGATGCACCCTTGAAATATAACATAATGGAAAAATAGGCCTATGCCTTGGTAAAGGCCTTGAAAGACTTCAGGGTGTACATTCTGCATTCCCACATCATTGCCTATGTGCCAAACATAGTGGTAAAAGACATTTTGTCCCAAGACCCAGATGGGAAGAGGGGAAAATGGATTGTTGTAATACTAGAGTATGACCTGGAAATAAAACCCACAAAACTTATCACAGGTTAGGGCTTAGCTCAAATAATGGCTGAATCTAACTTGCAAGCCCTTGACATAAACATGGTAGATGCCCTGGATGAACACGAAGGATTACCTGATCCTACTGTTGAAGAACAATTTCAAAACTCTCCTTGGTATTCTGACATCTTGTACGTGCTTACAAATATTAATGCTCCTCCTGATTTATCAAAGACTAAGTCAAGGTTTCTGAAGTTAAAAGCTAGAAACTATTGCATTTTAAATGAGTGCTTATAATGGAAAAATGCAAATGGTTTGCTTCTTAAATGCCTGCCTGAAGCTGAAGAAGAGAGGATTAAACATGAGTTCCATGCAGGGGAGTGTGGGGGTCATATAAACTGGAAAGCCACTGCTAACAAAATTCTTAGGGGTAGCTATTACTGGCCTAACCTTTTCAACGATATCCATAAAATGATAGTTTCCTGCCATAAGTGCCAGATCTTTAAGGGAAAAAGAAAGCTCCTCCCTTTACCATTACAACCTATCACTGTTGAGGCTCCCTTTCAACAGTGGGGCCTAGATTTCATAGGGGAGATCCATCCTACTTCATCAACCCAATAAAAATGGATTCTCATAGCCACAGACTATTTCAAAAAATGGATAGAGGCCATCCCTTCTAGGAATGCCACAGATTCTGTTATCATTAAGTTCCTTGAAGACAACATCCTCTCTAGATTTGGCTGCCCTAGGAATATTATCACTGATAATGCTGCTGCTTTTGGATCCAAGAAGATGATTGATTTTTCTCACAGGTATTAGATTTCACTTGGTCATTCTACTGCTTACTACCCACAAGGTAATGGGCTAGCATAATCATCAAATAAAAGTTTGGTGACCATCATCAAAAAGCTGCTTGAGGAGAAAAAGAAATCATGGCATAACAAGTTAGTGCATGTTTTATGGGCTAACAGGTTAACAACAAAGAAATCCATTGGGATGTCTCCATATTAGCTTCTTTATGGAACAGAGGTAGTGTTTCCTACCAGCCTTTTGGGTACCGATGATTAAATTGGTCCAATAAATACAGACAGAAGAGGACAGCATGGTAAGGAGGATAAATCAAACCATACATCTCCAGCAGACAAGAGAAAAAGTCTACAACGGAGCTCTGAAAGTGCAAGAAAACATAAAGAAGTTGTTTGATAAAAGAACAAAGGCTTGTGACTTCAAAATTGGAGATAAGGTACTTAACTGGGACTCTAGGAGAGAAGACAAAGGAAAGAATGGAAAATTTGACAGTTTGTGGTAGGGTCCTTACATCATCCAATCCACCGTCGGTCCAAATGCCTTTTTTTCTGCAAGAGCTAGATGGTACAGATCTGTTTGGAGGTCCTGTCAATGGCAGGATGCTCAAGAATTACTACTGTTGAAGTTCAAGTTTTAAGTTTTCATTTCCATTGTAAATACCATTGATGTGTTTTATTTTAAAGAAAAAGAGAAAAAATGTTTCAAAAAATAAGAGAAAGAGAGGTTCAGACATGCTCAAAACTTGAACCTTCAAAGTTCCAAAGAATGGCTCAAACAAGCTTAATACCTGAGCCAAAAGAGTAAATAAGCTGGTTCTAATATGATCAAAACCTAACCAGCAAAGAAGAAAGAAGAATCAGCTCTAACAAGCCCAAAACCAGAGCTGAAATGAAGAAGAAAAGTGACTCTAACAAGCTCAAAATCTGAGTCACAGGGAGAGGAAGGATGCTTCAAAGTTCCTGAATTTCGAAGCCTTCAAAATTTTGGTTTCATTTTTTGCAAAGTTCAGTTCATATGCAGCTGTCTTTATGCCATGGACCCACAACAAACTAGACAGTCTAATCCTGGTTTGACTATTTCTAAATTTCTGTTGTAGAATGTAGAGAAAGAATTCTGCTAGACAGTTTAATCCTAGCGGATATTAGTTTAGGTAGAGAAGCTATGGGACCAGCTATTTAATCTGGTCTCATGGAGGAATAAGGGTAGAATTAGATTAGTTCATTTTCTGCTTTCAATAAAAAATGATGAAGAATTTCTGCAAATTTAAATGCACCTTGAAGAAAAAATGTTAGGACTGTAGGATGGATAGGTATATTGTTTGGGATAAATATTGCTGCTCATATGATGTCTTCATGATTTGTGGAAGCTGAAAAAAGAAAGAAAGATGTGTCAAGTGCCAGGCATTTGGCCTACTTCCAAAGATTATTTTCTGACATTCTTGACACCTTCAAGAAGATGCCATCCCCATGTGGAGCCACTGTTAGCCACCTATAAAAATTTGTCAAGCAAACAGGTGGCTAAATATTTTTCTGAGCCTTCAAGAAATACATTTCCTCTGAAAACATATCATTCTTGAAGCCTCTCTGTGTCCTTTTCCTTTGAAAAGATCTTCACTACTGTTTCCATCAAGAAAGCCTCACTCTTTGTGAAAAAATTATGCTAAAGAAAGCCTACATCTGCTCCCTTTATCCCTGTAAATTCCCCATTTTAACCCTTTTTTTCCGTCCCAAAATTCCCCTAAAAAACCCCCAAAATCCCTTCCCAAGTCCTCTAAATCATCAAATCCCCATTTTAACACCTTGTGAATCCCTTCATTTGGTAAAAAAATCCCTTTGTTCCTCTACCGGAACCCACTGTTAGCCTTAAAAACTCTGTTTTTAGGCCTCAAAACCCACTTTTTACCATATATCAGGCTAAGCCCCTTTCGGCCCAGCCCATAACCCCTTCTCCGCATATAACCTACGCCTAGGACCAAGCACTAAGCCACATAGCGCTAATCGCAATAGGAAGATTGGTTGTGAGCGTTTTTTCTTATGTAAATTGAAAACTTCCAATGCGAGATTTATTTGTTCTGAAGGCCTCTGCTGCAATATGAACAGTCGATCTATAAATATCCGATGGCCAGGGCTAATCTCACTGCATCCATAACATGTTACATCAACCTATCCGACTACATATTTATCGTCGATTTCCCTTTAAATCCGATAGCCATCGCAACATCACATCATTGCCAATCGCAATGTGCCACCCCTCGTCTCCCCAATTGGCCGACTCCCATTTAGATACTGGCCATTGAATCCACAAGAACCAACAGCTAGGATTTGATCACTCACTGCCCCTGTGCCCTCCATCGATTCCCCCCTGAACAATCTCCACCATTGATCTTCCGCTAATCCAACGATCCGTGTGTAATCACAAGTTCAAAACCATCAGAGTTTTGGTCCATACCTTCTCTGATTGCGATTTAAACCCTGCCATTTGTTCCCTCTGATCCAATGGTCCTCCTTCTTCCCGCCCACTCACATTGACCCTTTGCCTCCGCTCTCTCTGTGAAATCTCCACCGTCCATCCCTTAGATCTGACGGTCAAGATTTGTTCTGCCATTCTGTTATAACCTTTTACCCTTTGAAATATTGGCACTCTCGCCTTTGATCCTGACCGTCCATTACCAGATTGGACGGCCCACAGCAAATTCGCTTTTGTACCTACCCCACCTTACCGACCGCGCATCTATCCACATCGCGCTCCATCCTGCATTGTCAGATATCTTGGTCCCACATCCAATGGCTGAGGTGCATATCACGTTTTTTCTGTGCCCGAAGGTTAACACTTCAAAATTACACGATGTAAGTGGTTTTTAAAAGACACATGTCGGGCGGTAGACCATATCGCATTTTTTTGGGAAAATTTCAAAGCCATTCTATTTTTGCTCAAAAACAGAGGTTTTCCTTTAAAAACCACTTTCCCTCCTTTGCCTCTGAAAGTTCTTCCCAAAGTTCTCGACCATTTATCTGATCTAGATCTACGGTCCTCATTCCATCACGTTTTTCGTTCATATTATGATCATCATACTTCCAATGGTTTCGTCAGAGAATCTCCACCGTTTATCTCCTCCCGAGATATAACGATCCACACTCAAATCACCCTCCGCCCTTCGGTCCCACCATTCAAAGCCCGATTTCATTCCATTTAACCATTTTACTTTGTATTTCACCCAAAGTCTAAACTTTCATGTTTTACATTTAAAGTTTATTTTTCCGCCTAATCTTCTAAGAGCCACTCCTTCAGTGAATCTCGACTGTAGATCACCATTACTCGATCTAATCCAACGGTCCAGAACCATTTCTTCACTAGGCCTTCATTAGATCATGTTTTCACCATTTCACAACATTTTTCAGCTGTTTTCCACCACATCCATCACTACTGCGCTGCCATTCCCACAATCTTCCACAACATCCATCCTCCCTCCTGCCTGGATTTCTTAACATGTTTTTGTGTTTTGCAGGGTTACAAATGGTGAAACCATTATTGCTCAAAGTAACCGTCATAGTGACACAGAGCGTAGAGAAAACTTATTCCAAGCCAGAGATTTCAGAGGAAAGACCTGGGAAGGTTTTGAATGAAATATTTCATTAAAATACCAGTGTTTAACTTTGTCAAACCTCTAGCGCCATTAAAACTACATTTCCACAGACAGTGACAGTCAACAGAAGCGGAAAAGAGTATCAGTGAACGTTTAAAGTGATTTAAATCCTATTATTGAAGATTTAAAGCTCTAATCCAGTGTTAGAGGGTGAATATATAGATTCAAGACCTTATGAATGACACAGAAAGCCTAATAAGGCCCGAAGCACATAAAACAAATCTTATCAGTGTTTCACATTAGGAGAAAGTTCTTTCCTAAGAAAGGATGAGTTCCCATATTTTTTTTTATTCTACATCGAGTTCCTGAAGAGATCACTACCCTGACAGTAGTCCTAAGACTACCAGAGAATTTGTTACACAGTATGGTAGGCTTGAAGTCATTTATTTGCCTTAATTGTCCCAGATTACTACAGAGTATAGACAACTGGAAGGTACATCGAAGAACATACTATGAAGTTATGATCAACCTGTCGAAGACCACTCTTTCATCCAAAGAGTGCTAAAAGTCAATGCAGTGATATTAAAACAGAATGGGCCTCAAGAAATCTTCTTCCTCTGTTTTAATGTTTCATTTAAAACTCTATCAACCTCCTCTGCCTCTTATTCAGTTATAAGAACTCAATAAAAATACATTGTAAAGGTTGTTGATCGGATAATTGTGGATTGTAAGTTGTTCTCTTGAGATAGAGTTTTGTGTATTAGTTGTAAAATAGGCCGAGGAGATGATTTCAGACTGAATATCAAGCTATTGCACAATGTTGTATATGACTGGTGGTGCTCTTTAATATGACAAACATTTTCATTGGATCCTGATTTAAAGCAGCGGTGATGTGTTCTATCTTTGTCTTTTTTTTTCCTTCTGTAGTTCATCATATTTCATTTCTCTAATAAGAATCAGTAATCTGGCTTAGGATATACCCTTGCATGGTACCCTAATGCTTCCTGCTCTTCTTATCTTTGATTTTTTCTACTAATTGTGCTATCTGAGAACAAGTTCAAGGCAATTTAGCCAGTATAGTAGTTTGTTTTCCCTGCTTACTGATGCATGAATTTAGGCTCTGTTTTTGGATGTTCTTATCTGGTTTTAACTGAAATAATTGGGATACTGGGAGATTAGATTTGAATCTGTCTCACTAGGGTCCTTTTCCAATAGTTAAGCTTTTCTAAGATCCCTTAAGTTGAATGTCAAAGCATTGAAAGTTCAAAGCCTTTCTCTGATCGCAGGCTTCACCTTTGCGTTAAATATTTAATGTTTTCTATTATCTGAAGAGTTATCCTCTTTAGGTGTTACACTTTTTTTTGGTCATCTAACCTATCATCATTAGATGGACCCAAGTACACCATGTAAGACCAATTTTACCCTCAGTAAAATTGCCTTCACTATGTTAAATAACTTAATAAACCACATTTATTAGGTTGTTTATGGTCCAAACAGGAAACACCAAAAGGAAATATTAAACAAACCTATATTTGTTTGATTTTTCTCATGGAATAATTAATTAAACCATAATTTAATTATTATTCCCAGTCATGTTTAACCCAAAAACAAAGAAATTAATGAGATAAACCCTTAGTTATCTTATTATTTTCTAGGTATAATTATTTAAATCTTATTTAGATAATATTCCTTGTTAAATATGACCAAATCACCCACCATTAATCAAATAAATCATTATTTATTTGATTATCTCCCAACCACTTCCTTAAAAAAGATAAATAAATCATTTATTTATTTATTTTTCACTAATCAAGGGATTTGACCCAAGTCAAACACCCTTTCCCTCCAACAAATATAATAAAATATTCCATAAAGGTGGATCTAGATTTGGTTAACATTATTTTAATCATGCACCAAGATCTAGAATGACCCAATATTTTGTTATAAATAGGATGGTTCTTCCCCATCATTCCTCACCTTTTGTTGCCTACTAGATCACTCTGGATCTATACACTTGGTCTCATTTTTCCATCATTTGCTCCCATTGAGCTTCATTTTTGCATTGGGTTTTCTACACCTACAAGAGAGAGAAAGCTTAGATATGAAGTGCTGAGGACTACAAAGAACCCATCCCATTGAGGAGAGCTGGATACACCTTCTTGTTTTCCTCCCAGGTGCCCTGTAATATAAAAATTCATTCAAAAAATCATGTTCTTGTCTTGTCTGTTGGATGCATGGAGCAAACCCTTTACTTTACTGCTTAATGTCTTTTCATTTATAGATCTGTTTGTTGCAGCATTTTAATTACTAATCGCAGATCTGAAGATGTTTGGCAGCCTCTATTGTTGTTAGGGCTATTAGTTATGCGTAGCTAAAGTGGTTCTTTTTCGTACAATTCGACGAAGAATTCATACTAACAAATGGCGACTCCACACGGGTTTTAAATTACGACCGCTGTCGTTTTTCCTATTCCTGCATATCCAGCTACTTCAGAACCTAGGGTTTCTTTTTAGCTGTTTATTTCTCCTATTTTCATGTTGTTTTTCTCACATAAAAACCTAAAACATCAAAATTTCTAACTTCCGTGTGTCGTCCTTACCGTGTGTGTAACCGACACCGCCCGGGGGCAAGAATCCGAGATTCCGCAACTTTTCGAAAATTTGCCGCCGGGACAACCTAATCCAAGTCGCACTTTTTGCCCATAACCGCGATCCGGACCCTCCGTGTCGCACTTTTCCGCCCATTTTCTCGCGACCGTGCATCAAAACAGTCGAAACCGCGACCCTCGCCGCCGCGTTGATTTTTCTGCACTTTTTCTGGGTTCTGCTGCAGCTTCTGCCAGGGTTTTCCAGCCTCTGTCTCAGCCCGCCTTGACCAAGATCTGATCTGTTTTTACTCATCTAAGTGGGAACCCAGCCCCTTAGGGCTTTAGTACCCTCCACTTTTTGTGGAAGAGTTTTAGCTGTTTCAGCCGTCGGTTTTTCAGAGCTTCAGCCCCCTCTTTCCAGATCTGTTACCTCTCTTTCAGATCCTTTGAAATCAGCCCCTTTTCCTTTCAAATCACCTCTTGTCGTTTTGTTTGGACCTCCTTTGAAGGCCTCCGCCTTGCTCCCTCCGGTTTTTTCTGATTTCCTTACTTTTTCCAGCCACCTTGCCTCTGTCTCTTGGCTGTGATCTGCACCTCTTTCCTGCAGCTTTGTCCTCCAGATCCCTGTCCCTTTCGACCCTAGATCTGTTGAGCTCTTTTTATGTGTGTTTTGACTAGATTTTTGCCCTCTTTTAGAGTAGTTTTGAGAGACCCGCCTCTTTGGGTTAGATTGATGCATAGTTAGCTGTTAAATGTTCTCTCTTTTCAGCAATCTATATTGTTCTACGCAGATTTCTTTTCAGTTACGCAGCACACTTTTTCTTGCTCTCAAAACGAAAAGGGTTTAAAAATTAAAATTAACGCACGCCACACACTGACCCTAAGCGAAGAAGCGCCTGGTTAACACCGCCCGGCAAAGACTCTAAAATCAATTGTCACTGCACCTTTTCTGCCCTTGACCGTAATTGATTCTGTCCCCTTGTTGCCCTTGTCGGTTTCCTTCTTCCTGTCAT
The DNA here is from genome assembly GCA_034641835.2 of Pinus albicaulis. Classification (NCBI taxonomy): domain Eukaryota; kingdom Viridiplantae; phylum Streptophyta; class Pinopsida; order Pinales; family Pinaceae; genus Pinus; species Pinus albicaulis. The sequence goes on from CM076575.1 coordinate 694,879,783, forward strand.
CATTGCGCCCCCAAGGCGCCTTTCCCGGAGACTTCTTGGACTTCACCCTCAGTTTCCGGTTGATCGACCTACTCTGCCCCACCGTCGTCGAGCCAGTCCTCTTCCAACTCCTCTTCTGATTCTTTGGGTTCTCCTTTTCCTTCTAGGTTCTCCTCCTGTCACCTTCACTATGTCTGGTCCAGGGCCTAACGCTAGTGGTGCTCCCGGCCCTAACGCCAGAACTACTACTAGCGGAACCACCACGGGAACTACCTCGACTACACCCTTGCTCCCCTTCTTGGCAGGCCTCAGCCTCCCAGATTTGGACCGGTTGATAAACAACCCTATACATCATGACGCTAGTTGGCCCGCTATGCCGACAAAGCTCCCTTCCGACATCCCAAATTTCGAAGGTCGTGCTGGAGAAGATCCTTCAAATCATGTTCGATCTTTCCACATGTGGTGTTCATCTACCTCCATTATCGATGACTCTGTTCGTCTTAGATTGTTCCAACGCACGCTTACAGGCGAAGCTTCTAAGTGGTATGTTGATCAGCCCACTTCCTCCCATACCACCTTTGCAACTCTTGCCCAGGCTTTTTTATCTTACTTCCAGCTTCCCCTTCGTTATGACACTGGTATCAAACTCTTGACTTCCTTCAAGCAAACCTCTTCGACCCGCCTTTCTACCCATGTCCAGGAATGGCGAAGACGACGGAGCTTATGCCAATCTCCTCCCTTCGAAGACCGTGTCTACATGGACTGGTTCCTTAGATCTCTCTTGTCCCCTATCAGGAAAGATGTCGCATCCCATTTTCCTCAAACCGAAGAAGATGCCCTCCAAATGGCTTTAAAATATGACCTGATCTACTCTCAGACAGGTTATGATCCTACTGTCCTACCTGATCTCCCCAGACCCAGTGATGCCCATACACCAGGGGCACCTCATGCCGCCGGCAGTATCGTTGGATCTATCTCTCATCCCTCCGCTCAACCTTTCATGAGCTATGGTTTTCCTGGGGGAGGGGGCACCACTTCCTGCACTTCTCCCCCTCCCGGTAGCACGCATCCAGGATACGGCACACCTCATCCTTTTGCCCAACCTCCTGCTTACCTCAATGTTTCCCAACCTAACCATTACCCTTATCTGTAGCCTGGTGCGCCAGCTCCTCCAGCATATGCGCTTTCGCCTCCCTTGCCTTCTCAACCCCTGCGACAGCCGTCACCGCCCCCTCAAGAGCCAGTGAATGCACAGCAGGGATTCATGGCTACCCAACCACCTGATGGACAGGTGGCCACTCCACCTTCCCCTTCTGGTTCCTCCAATTACCAGATCCTCATGATGAACTCTGATCCACCTCTAACGGCCGACCTTAACCTTCAAACTCGGTCTCGCCAGTACTCCAAGCCTCCTGCTCAGTCTGCCTCCGAGCCTCCTTCTTCAGGTTCTACAGAGCCTCTTTCGACACCGAATGGCCCCTTACATATCCCTCAACCCAAAGTTGAGGTTCATACCAAGACTCCTAAGGGACCATTACGCCGAAATGCTGCTTCCGGTCGAGCTGCTCATTCGTATAGCATAGTAGATGATTTGGCACAATCTCCTGCTGTCATTTCCACACTGGAACTCCTCCAGTCATGCCCTTCCCAAAAGAAGGCTCTACTATCTGCTGTGGGCGCTGTAGATCCTACTGATGACCAAATGATTGTTTTCGACACCACTCAATCGAACCATCCTCCCCTTCCTCCTTTTGTCGCCTTCCAAATCTCAGTCAAAATACGGAACGCCATCATTTCCTGTTGTATAATTGACGAGGGGGCATCCACCTGTGTGATGTCCGCTTCGGTTTGGAAGCAACTCGGATCCCCTGAGCTGGCCCCTTCCACGATCACCCTTAGAGCGTGGGACGGTCATGCCTCCCAGCCCATTGGCTTGTTTCGTAATTGCCCTATCACCCTCGCTGGTAAGACTGTTTGCGTTGACGTCGAAGTCATTGACGCCCCACTCGACTACAACATTATTTTGGGGCGGAGCTACACCTATGCTATGTCTGCTGTCCCATCCGCGGTCTTTCGCAAGATGTCTTTCCCCCATAATGGAAAGATAGTCACCATTGACCAGTTGACATATCATGAGCCTCCCTCTCAGGCCTCACCTGAGACCACCATCTCTTCTGTAGCCAACAAGAAAACCGTCGATTCCTTGACCAGTGTCTCCCCCGGCGTTTACAAGGACTCCTCCCTGCTTGGAACTTTTCCTTGTCTCCCCCCTCCTCCTATCTCTGACCCCAGCTCATCGAATGTTTGCATGATGCAATCGTCTCGGGCTGCTCTCAAGCAACCTGCTTCGGCTAGTCAGCAACCTTGCCCTCCGCAACCTGCTTCTAGCCCTTCACCTGCAGTTGGTAGTCATGAGCCCCTTTATCCCCCTGGCATGGTTCCTCCAGGCCTTAGCCATTTAGGAGCCGTCCCACCTGGCCATTACCCCTCTGGTCAGATACCGTTCCTAGCTCCCCCACCAGGAGTGTACACGGTGCTAGTCATGGCCACCCTCTCTCTTCCTAACTTAACCCTTGGGATTCCCGTTTGGTACCTTGATCCTCCAGCCCCCACCTTGCCTGGTCAACCCAAAACTTATATTGCTTTGACCCCTGTTCAACCGGCCTCCATGCCTTCTCCCGCTGCATCAGTGCCTCAGTCACCTCAATAGGAACCACCTCCTGTTGCGACCGCTTTGGGTAAGAAGGGCAAAGCTCGCAAAAGGGCACCAAAGGACAAGGCTCCCCCGAAAAAACCTGCTCCTCCTCAGCCTCCAAAGCATACCATCCAGTGTGCTTTGTGTGATGTTTTCGGTCACGCCTCCCATACCTGTCCTGCATTACTTCATCTCAAGCCCATGGTTAATGTCACGTTCCCTGAGTCCGCGGTCCCAGAAGCCTCTGTTCCTTCCACGACCGTGGCCACGAACCCCAAGACTATTCACACCAACCACCCCTGTGCTTTGTGTGATCTCCATGGCCATTACACCCATCTTTGTCCCCGCCTCGAGGACTTCCGCACCTCTATCACTGCGGTCCACCAATTCGAGGCCAAGCGCAATGAGTCCACCTCTCTCCTATTTGCGCATTCTGCTTCAGCAGAACTACCAGATATGACCGCTCCCATTGACATTCCCCCTCCTGATGTCGAGATGACGGAGCCTTCGTCCAACATTTTTTACCTATCATCATCCATGAGACCCTCGGGGAACATTCCATCTGAATCCTCCCCTGTTGTTTCACTTGACCTTCCTTCAGCGATCATCTTGGGCTCAACATCGGTAGATCCTTTATCTACTTACTCTTCAGTCACCCCTTGTGACGATGCACATGTGAACCTCTCTTCTCATGATGATGATTCCGGTCACTTCACCACGTCAGGTGGTCTTTCTTCCACCAGTCACCCCATCTTCTATCGCGATGACGACATTATGGAAAAAATCCCCACCCCTGACGTTATCTATTCCCCCTTACATCGAACCTAGGCGTTCACACCACATCCACCTTGTGGCCATTACATTGAAACCCAATGTTTGGGTAAGGGGGCACCCACATTTGAGAGACCAAGAGAAGCCATTCTCCACCACTCTCCTAGTGTATCTGGTCGTGTTGACTCTAGACCCAGTATTCTTCCACATTTAGAAGAACCTCTAGAGTCCCATATCACTTCCGATCACTCTCGGGACGATACCCCTTATCGTTCCCTCATCTTACATCAGCAACCCAGTCTCTTAGACATTATTGTTGACCAACCTATAGCTTTTCTACGAGAGCATCAGTTCATTATCTCCAAATCCTCCTTTTGGGATAGTGACACCAGGTATGCCATTTCGGAAACTTAAAGTCCATTTGATCCCTATATGCAGTACCAAAAGAGATTGGTCATCCTCCATTTCCTTTCTCAAACTGCATAACCATAACAAGAACAAATGGCACACCACATCATTAAAATGTGTTTAGATTCCCCTTTTTATAAATGCATTTTGGCATGACCACACCATGCTCGGGGGCACCCATGCCCCTCAACCATAACCTTCCTCACCTCGTTTTGGAGAGGAGGCTGTCTTACCAATCGAGTGTGAAATCCCTTCCCTTCATCTGGCTGTTGAACTTCTCCCTGACACCCAACCTCTAGAACAATGACTTATCATGCTTGAGCGTACCTCTGAAGACCGCCATGTTGCATTGCAAACCATAGAAGCGGCCAAGAAATGCACCAAAGCTCAATATGACCAAAAAGTCCAGCCTCGTCCTTTTCACGAAGACGACCTTGTTCTAGTATATGACCAGGCCCATGATGTCCTTGGTCACGGGAAGTTCGACTCATTATGGCTAGGCCCTTACGTCCTCAGTAAGGGTCTTGGTAAGGGGGCATACTTTTTAGAGGACTTCGAAGGCAACCCTCTTCCTAATCCTCGCAATGCACTCTATCTTAAGAAATATTACCCTTAGCATTTCCCTTCTGAGATGCGTGTTTTATTTTCTGTTAGATAGCCAGCATCTTTTTTGTACTTTCATCCTTCGCCAGGACCTATTTTGTCCAAGAAGGGCCACTTCACCTCCACTTTAAATCGAATTTCCTCACTTACGACACTTGTACTTGGGGCACCACTTCGCCTCCATACTTGTCCATGTTCGTGTCGATTTTCGTCATGAGTTCCCACCTTGTACTCATGCTTCCTTGGTCCCCCATTGGGGCCTTTACTGTGTGGCAGCACCATCGAGTCGCCCTTGTTTAGAGCATCCAAGTTGAGTCATCATCGCATCCATGGAGGCTACACCACGTCCCTTTGCACCCCACTATAGCCCTCCATCCTTCATTGCTTGGTCCCTCTCTTGTGTCGCACATTATGACCTTCAGTCTCACTGTCCCCTATCCCTTATGATCTTGTGTCAGTCGCTGCCGTGTCATCCATGCTCTCTATGCTCTAACGAGGGAAGTCGTCCTTTCGCTACTCAGTCCTTCCCATTTCCACTAGTATCAGTCTGTCCGTCGCTCTACTGTTCTCTCTCGTGCCTTAGTTGAGGATCTCTCATTACCTCACCTATGGCGGATCTCCTTCTGTCGACATCAACACATTCATTCCAAAAGACAGGTCTAGAGGGCGGTGTACCTTGGTTCCAGCTTCCACTCTTGTTCGGTGCCTCGGATCGGGCAAGGGGCAGTCTCATTGCCCTTTGACTTGATTTTTTCTCCAGCTCCTTTCAGCATGATCGAGATTCGTATACTCGATGGTCCAGCGACCCAGCAGCAGCTCTTGATGATTCCCGGGTGTGTGTGAGATGTCTCAACCCTCATGAGGGGGTGGCCCTGCAGGTAGCCCCCCACATACGATGACCCCTTTGCACTTCGATGTGCCTCCCGCATTTTGATGATGTTGGCCTTAGCCACTTGCAGCACCTCGATGATTTGCATGTATCAGTTAGATTTTGTGAGCCCTTCCCCATTTACATGGGGCATTTGGGTTGTATTTATCTCATGTACTCAGATATTATTGTACTAGTCCTGGCTGTTATCCCAGGCACAACATGTATGTGAGATTCCTCATTGTATTTTTATCTGGCTCCTGATTATGGCAGATGTACTCTATGGTTCGGTCCCTTGTTTACTGCATTAATTATTCTTTTGTACTTTGTCTCGGCGGGCATAGGTATGCCTCACCCGCCGCCTTCAGCACAGGTACCCTCTCATAAAAAGAGACTTGTTGCACCTGCGAGTCTCGTCTCCTCAGGGTCTAGTCCTTCAGCACACTATCTACCTCATCTTTCTCTCTCTCACTTTCCTTTTGTTGTCTAGTGATCGAGTTCTTACAACGTACTTCGGTCATACGATTTGCTCCTGACACTCGCACGTTGGGGGGCAATCTGTTACACCATTTTTTGGTCATCTAACCTATTATCATTAGATGGACCCAAGTACACCATGTAAGACCAATTTTACCCTAAGTAAAATTGCCTTCACTATGTTAAATAACTTAATAAACCACATTTATTAGGTTGTTTATAGTCCAAACAGGAAACCCCAAAAGGAAATATTAAACAAACCTATATTTGTTTGATTTTCCTCATGGAATAATTAATTAAACCATAATTTAATTATTATTCCCAGTCATGTTTAACCCAAAAACAAAGAAATTAATGAGATAAGCCCTTAGTTATCTTATTATTTTCTAGGAATAATCATTTAAATCTTATTTAGATAATATTCCTTGTTAAATATGACCAAATCACCCACCATTAATCAAATAAATCATTATTCATTTGATTATCTTCCAACCACTTCCTTAAAAAGATAAATAAATCATTTATTTATTTATTTTTCACTAATCAAGGGATTTGACCCAAGTCAAACACCCTTTCCCTCCAACAAATATAATAAAATATTCCATAAAGGTGGATCTCGATTTGGTTAACATTATTTTAATCATGCACCAAGATCTAGAATGACCCAATATTTTGTTATAAATAGGAGGGTTCTTCCCCATCATTCCTCACCTTTTGTTGCCTACTAGATCACTCTGGATCTATACACTTGGTCTCATTCCTACCATTTGCTCCCATTGAGCTCTATCTTCTACATTGGGTTTTCTACATCTACAAGAGAGAGAAAGCTTAGATCTGAAGTGCCGAGGACTACAAAGAACCCATCCCATTGAGGAGATCTGGATACACCTTCTTGTTTCCTCCCAGGTGCCCTGTAATATAAAAATTCATTCAAAAAAATCGTGTTCTTGTCTTGTCTGTTGGATGCATGGAGCAAACTCTTTACTTTACTGCTTAATATCTTTCCATTTATAGATCTGTTTGTTGCAGCACTTTAACTACTAATTGCAGATCTGAAGATGTTTTGCAGCCATTATCGTTGTTAGGGCTATTAGTTATGCGTAGCTAAAGTGGTTCTTTTTCGTACACTTCGACGAAGAATTCATACTAACATTAGGAGTTTAGTCATAGATGGTTAAGGCATGCCCTATCCCTAGATTTACTCCTAAGTGGTCACCTTGGAGGTTTCCTTTGTTGGAAATATGATGCAATGTGTTTTCCTTGATGGCAACCTACTTGATGAAGTGTACTTGATGGAATCCTACTTGATGAGTTGCCTATGATAAGAAACCTATGTGTTAAATATGTAAGGATGATGTAGCTACAGATTAGTTCAGATGGGATAGAGAAAAGAATTCCAGTAAGTGCCAGAGTAATGATTCTGGGGCTTCACAAAACCTTATGCCTAAGGTAAATATGGAGAAGTTAGGCCTAGAGATAACCCGACCTTATAAGGATTTATATTCATTTGACTCTAGCAGAGTGAAGTGCCTTGGCCTAATCAAATATCTATGTGTGAATCTGACTCAAATCCCAACCAAATGCATGGTTATGGATGTTGTAGTGGCAGATGTGCCACCTAAGTATGGAATGTTTTTTTCGAGGTCATGGGGAGCCAAGCTGCAAGGTACAATGTAGATGGATGGGTCATATGCCACCATCCCTGTCTTTAGCCAGCTTAGGAGACTATATAGAGAGGCAAAAATGAAGTTTATGGTTAGCAGCCCTAAAAAACCTAACAATTCACCTATGTACTCTGTCCATACCGATCTGGAATCTTTTATCCTTTTCAATGATGAATCCATAGATGAGCCAGGACTAGAAGACAGAGATGCAAACAATGGAGTAGAATCCACAAATTTTAACATAATGGCCACTCTAGATATAGAGGGAAATGAGAGAGAAACATTAGAACAGTGCACTGAATCAGAAACTCACAGTGAACAAAACCAAGACTGCAAACTGCAGATTACTCATCACTCTAAACTCCATGCACATCATGAAGAACAAAAAATTCCACACCACAGTGCAGACCCCATAATACTACATAATGATGAAGCCAACATTAGGGATGAAAATTATGATAAACCTGAAAACAACCCCTTATGGAGAATGAAATTTGATGGGTCTTGCACTAGGAATAATGCAAGGGCTGGAGTGTGGCTACATAATACTGAGAGTGACTATGCTGAGAGTCATGCCTTCAAGCTAGATTTTAAATGTACAAACAATATCGCAGAGTATGAGGCTCTCATCCTAGGCTTGAATCTATTGAAAAAACTAGGAGCCTGAAGGATAGCTGTACATGGAGACTCTGAGTTAGTCATCAAACAAGTGAACAGAGAGTACACTACAAAGCATCCTAGATTGAGGGCATATAGGAATGATGCCATGGATTTTCTGAAAACCTTTGTAGAATACGAGCTCGTGTTTGTTCCTAGGAGTCAGAACATTATTGCAAATGGATTAGCCTACGTCGCTAGTTCATATAAAAAATCACCTAGTGACAAACAGATCATCATTCAAACAAAATATAGGCCTGCAGTTCCAGATAATGAGAAATATTGGTAGGTATTTGAGGGCGACAAGCAGATAGAGGATTTCCTAATTGGCAGGAATGAGTTTGAATTCTCTCATTCAGACTCTAAATCCGATGAAAGCTACCTGAGTGAAGAGCCCCCTGATGAAGAAAAATCACCCCATAATGTAGAAATAAACCTGTTAACCAAATAACTTGGAACTCAAACTGAAGAGTACAAGAATGCAGAAAAATAAGACATTGAGGTGCTGCAGTCAAAAGACAAGAACATACCTAGAGGACTAGCACCTTTAGAGGACCTTTTTTATTTTAACGGTGTAGCGAAGAAACCCACTATAGAACACAGATAGTCTGATGTCAAGGAGTGTAATATAGGCACCGAGGATAAGCCTGAAATGATTAAGTTAGCTAAGTCCTTGCCAGCAAAAATGAAGAAGAAATACATTGATTTATTTAAGGAGTTCGTTGATGTGTTTTCCTGGAGCTATGAGGAATTAAAAGCCTACGATATAGAAATCATCCAGCACAAGATCCCACTGAAAGAAAACCAAAAACCCTTCAGACAGAAACTGTGTAGAATTAACCGAGTACAGTTGCCTCTAGTCGAAAATGAAATCAAGAAAATGTATGAGGCAGGAATCATTGTGCCTGTGAATTTTTCTGATTGGGTCTCAAACCTTGTAGCTGTGAGGAAAAAGATAGGTGATATCAGACTGTGCATTGATTTTAGAAACCTTAAAAGATCTTCACTTAAAGATAATTACCCCTTACCCAAGATGGAACACATCCTACAGAGGGTAGTTGTCTCAAAGAGGATATCCCTGTTAGATGGTTTCTTAGGATATAACCAAGTTTTAGTACTCCCAGAAGATCAGCTTAAGATAGCTTTCACCACTCCATGGGGCACTTTCATGTATGTGAAAATGCCTTTTGGACTAATGAAAGCTGGTGCAACCTTCCAAAGAGCTATGGACATATCCTTTTCAGAGGGAATAGGTAACTTCATTGTCATTTGTCTTAATGACATAATAGTCTATTCCAAGACTGGTGAAGAGCACCTTAAACATCTGAGAAGAGTATTTGAGAAATGTAGAAGGTTTGGGATTTCATTAAATCCAAAGAAGATTGTATTTGGCCTTCAAGAAGGTAATCTTCTTGGCCATATTATATCAGAAAAGAAGATTAAAATAGACCCAAAAATAGTTGAGGGAATACTGCAGATTACCCACCCGAGAAACATAAAATAATTGCAGTCCTTTATTGGGAAAATCAACTTTTTAAGGATGTTTATTCCCAACTTAGCAGAGCTCCTCAGAGATATGAAAAACATGCTGAAAAGGGGAGCTTCCGAGGGGGGGGGGGGGTCGTGCTCATGTCAAAAATCCGTAGGACAAGAGCACCATTTTCTTCAAAGAAGGCTCGAGGACGCACCCTTTGAAATATAACATAATTGAAAACATGCCTATGCCTTGAATTTCAAGACTTCAAGCACCAGATTCCCACATCGTTGCCTATGTGCCAAACATAGTGGTAAAAGACATTTTGTCCCAAGAACCAGATGGGAAGAGGGGCAAATGGATTGATGTAATACTAGAGTATGACTTGGAAATAAAACCCACAAAACTTATCAAAGGTCAGGGCTTAGCTCAACTAATGGCTGAATCTAACTTACAAGCCCTTAACATAAACATGGTAGATGCCCTGGATGAACACGAAGGATTACCTGATCCTACTGTTGAAGAACAATTTCAAAACTCTCCTTGGTATTCTGACATCTTGTATGTGCTTACAAATCTTAATGCTCCTCCTAATTGATCAAAGACTAAGGCAAGGTTTCTGAAGTTAAAAGCTAGAAACTATTGCATTTTAAATGAGTGCTTATACTGGAAAAATGAAAATGGTTTGCTTCTTAAATTCCTGCCTGAAGCTGAAGCAGAGAGGATTAAACATGAGTTCCATGCAGGGGAGTGTGGGGGTCATCTAAACTGGAAAGCCACTGCTAACAAAATCCTTAGGGCTAGCTATTACTAGCCTAACCTTTTAAATGATATCCATAAAATGATAGTTTCCTACCATAAGTGCCAGATCTTTGAGGGAAAAAGAAAGCTCCTCCCTTTACCATTGCAACCTATCACTGTTGAGGCTCCCTTTCAACAATGGGGCCTAGATTTCATAGGGGAGATCCATCCTACTTCATCAACCCGACAAAAATGGATTCTCACAGCCACAGACTATTTCAAAAAATGGATAGAGGCCATCCATTCTAAGAATGCAACAAATTTTTTTATCATTAATTTCCTTGAAGACAACATCCTCTCTAGATTTGGCTGCCCTAGGAAGATTATCACTGATAATGCTGTTGCATTTGGATCCAAGAAGACGATTGATTTTTGTCACAAGTATTAGATTTCACTTGGTCATTCTACTGCTTACTACCCACAAGGTAATAGGCTAGCATAATCATCAAATAAAATTTTGGTGACCATCATCAAAAAGCTGCTTGAGGAGAAAAAGAAATCATGGCATAACAAGTTAGTGCATGTTTTATGGGCTGACAGGTTAACAAAAAAGAAATCCATTGGGATGTCTCCATATTAGCTTCTTTATGGAATAGAGGTAGTGTTTCCTACCAGCCTGGGGGTACCGGTGATTAAATTGGTCCAATAAATACAGACAGAAGAGGACAACATGGTAAGGAGGATAAATCAAACCATACATCTCCATTAGACAAGAGAAGAAGTCTACAACAGAGCTCTGAAAGTGCAAGAAAACATAAAGAAGTTGTTTGATAAAAGAACAAAGGCTTGTGACTTCAAAATTGGAGATAAGGTACTTAAGTGGGACTCTAAGAGAGAGGACAAAGGAAAGAATGGAAAATTTGGCAGTTTTTGGTAGGGTCCTTACATCATCCAATCCACCGTCGGTCCAAATGCCTTTTTTCTACAAGAGCTAGATGGTACAGATCTCTTTGGGGGTCCTGTCAATGGCAGGATGCTCAAGCATTACTACTGCTAAAGTTTGAGTTTTAAGTTTTCATTTCCATTGTAAATACCATTGTTGTGTTTTATTTTAAAGAAAAAGAGAAAAAATGTTTCAAAAAATAAGAGAAAGAGAGGTTCAGACATGCTCAAAACTTGAACCTCTGAAGTTCCAAAGAATGGCTCAAACAAGCTTAATACCTGAGCCAAAAGAGTAAAGAAGTTGGTTCTAATATGACCAAAACCTAAACCAGCAAAGAAGAAAGAAGAATTAGCTCTAACAAGCCCAAAACTAGAGCTGAAATGAAGAAGAAAAGTGACTCTAACAAGCTCAAAATCTGAGTCACAGGGAGAGGAAGGATGCTTCAAAGTTCCTGAATTTCGAAGCTTTCAAAATTTTGGTTTCATTATTTGCAAAGTTCAGTTCATGTGCAGCTGTCTTTATGCCATGGACCCACAACAAACCAGACAGTCTAATCTTGGTTTGACTATTTTTAATTTTTTGTTGTAGAATGTAGAGAAAGAAGTCTGCTAGACAGTTTAATCCTAGCAGATATTAGTTTAGGTAGAGAAGCTATGGGACTAGCTGTTTAATCTGGTCTCATGGAGGAATAAGGGTAGAATTAGATCAGTTCATTTTCTACTTTCAATAAAAAATGATGAAGAATGTCTGCAAATTTAAATGCACCTTGAAGAAAAAATGTTAGGACTGTAGGATGGGTAGGTAGATTGTTTGGGAGAAATATTGCTGCTGATATGATGTCTTCATGATTTGTGGCAGCTAAACAAAGAAAGAAATATGTGTCAAGTTCCAGGCATTTGGCCTACTTCCAAAGATTATTTTCTGAGATTCTTGACACCTTCAAGAAGATGGCATCCCCATGTGGAGCCACTGTTAGCCACCTATAAATTTTTGTCAAGCAAACAGGTGGCTAAATATTTTTATGAGCTTTCAAGAAATAAATTTCCTCTGAAAACATATCGTTCTTGAAGCCTCTGTGTTTCCTTTGCCTTTGAAAATATCTTCACTATTGTTTCCATCAAGAAAGCCTCACTGTTTGTGAAAAAACTATGCTCAAGAAAGCCTACATCTACTCCCTTTATCCTTGTAAATTCCCCATTTTAACCCTTTTTTCCCTTTCCAAAATTCCCCTAAAAAACCCCCAAAATCCTTCCCAAGTCCTATAAATCATCAAATCCCCCTTTTAACACCTTGTGAATCCCTTCATTTGGTGAAAAAATCCCTTTGTTCCTCTACCGGAACCCACTGTTAGCCTTAAAAACTCTATTTTTAGACCTCAAAACCCATTTTTTACCATATATCAGGCTAAGCCCCTTTCGGCCCAGCCCCTAACCCCTTCTCCACATATAACCTACGCCCAAGACCAAGCGCTAATAGGAATATTGGTTGTGAGCATTTTTTCTTGTGTAAATTGAAAACTTCCAATGCGAGATTTATTTGTTCTGAAGGCCTCTGCTGCAATATGAACAGTCGATCTGTAAAGATCTGATGGCCAGCGCTAATCTCACTGCACCCATAACATGTTGCATCAACCTCTTCGACTGCATATATATTGTTGATTTCCCTTTAAATCCGACGGCCATCGCAACATCGCATCATTGCCAATCGCAATGCGCCACCCTTCGTCTCTCCGATTGGCCGACTCCCGTTTAGATCCTAGCCATTGAATCCACAAGAACCAACGGCCAGGATTTGATCGCTGACCGCCCCTGTGCCCTTCATCGGTTCCCCCCCGAACAATCTCCACTATTGATCTTTTGCTAATCCAACGGTCCACGTGTAATCGCAAGTTCAAAACCATCAGAGTTTTGGTCCCTGCCTTCTCTGATTTCGATTTAAACCCCACCGTTTTTTCCCTCTGATCCAATGGTCCTCCTTCTTCCCACCCACTCACATTGACCCTTTGCCTCCACTCTCTCTATGAAATCTCCACCGTCCATCCCTTAGATCTGACGGTCAATATTTGTTCTGCCCTTCTGTTATAACCTTTTACCCTTTGAAATATCGGTGCTCCTGCCTTTGATCCTGACCGTCCATTACCAGATTGGACAGCCCACAGCGAATCCGCTTTTTACCCTACCCCACCTTACCGACCGCGCATCTGTCCACATCGCTCTCCATCCTGCACTGTCAGATCTCCTGGTCCCACATCCAACAGCTGAGGTGCATATCGCGTTTTTCTGTGCCTGAAGGTTAACACTTCAAAATTACACGATGTAAGTGGTTTTTAAAAGACACATGTCAGGCGGTAGACCATATCGCGTTTTTTTGGGAAAATTTCAAAACCATTCTATTGTCCCGCGAAAACAACGGTTTTCCTCTAAAAACCACTTCCCCTCCTTTGCCTCCGAAAGCTCTTCCCGAAGTTCTTGACCGTTGATCTGATCTAGATCTACAGCCCTCATTCCATCGCATTTTTCATTCATATTATGATCATCAGACTTCCAATGGTTTCGTCAGAGAATCTCCACCGTTTATCTCCTCCCGAGATCTAACAATCCACACTCAAATCACCCTCTGCCCTCCGGTCCCACCATTCAAAGCCCGATTTCATTCCATTTAACCATTTTACTTTGTATTTCGCCCAAAGTCTAAACTTTCATGTTTTACATTTAAAGTTTATTTTTCTGCCTAACCTTCTAAGAGCGACTCCTCCAGTGAATCTCGACTGTAGATCACCATTACTCGATCTAATCCAACGGTCCAGAACCATTTCTTCACTAGGCCTTCATCAGATCATGTTTTCACCATTTCACAGCATTTTTCAGCCGTTTTCCATCGCATCCATCACTGCTGCGCTACCATTCCCACAATCTTCCACAACATCCATCCTCCCTTCTGCCTGGATTTCTTAACATGTTTTTGTGTTTTGCAGGGTTACAGACAGTGAAACCATTATTTCTCAAAGTCACCGTCATAGTGACACAGAGCGCATAGAAAGCTTATTCTGAGCCATAGATTGCAGAGGAAACGCCTGGGAAGGTTTTGAATGAAATATTTCATTAAAAGACCAGTGTTTAACTTTTTCAAACCTCTAGCGCCACTAAAACTGCATTTCCACAGATAGTGGCAGTCAACAGAAGCGCAAAGAGTATCAGTGAAGGTTTAAAGTGATTTAAAGCATATTATTGAAGATTTAAAGCTCTAATCCAGTGTTAGAGGGTGAATGTACAGATTCAAGACCTTATGAATGACATAGAAAGCCTAATAAGGCCTGAAGCACATAAAACAAATATTATCAGTGTTTCAAATCAGGAGAAAGTTCTTTCCCAAGAAAGGACGAGTTCCCATATTGTTTTTTATTCTACATCGATTTCCTGAAGAGATCATTGCCCTAACAGTAGTCCTTAGACTACCAGATCATTTGTTACATAGTATGGTAGGCCTGATGTCATTTATTTGCCTTACTTGTCCTAGAGTACTACAGAGTACAGACAACCGGAAAGTACATCAAAGAACATACTATGAAGTTATGATCAACCTGTCGAAGACCACTCTTTCATCCAAAGAGTACTAAAAGTCAATGCAGTGATATTAAAACAGAATGGGCCTCAAGCACTCTTCTTCCTCTATTTTAATGTTTCATTTAAAACTCTATCTACCTCCTCTGCCTCTTATTCAGCTATAAGAACTCAAGAAAAATACATTGTAAAGGTTGTTGATCGGATAACTGTGGATTGTAAGTTGTTCTCTTGAGATAGAGTTCTGTGTATTAGTTGTAAAATAGGCTGAGGAGATGATTTCAAACTGAATATAAAGCTATTGGAAAATGTTGTATATGACTGGTGGTGCTCTTTAATATGACAAAGATTTTCATTGGATCCTGATTTAAAGCAGCGGTGATGTGTTCTATCTTTGACTTTTTTTTTTTCCTTCTGTAGTTCATCATATTTCATTTCTCTAATAAGAATCAGTAATCTGGCTTAGGATATACCCTTGCATGGTACCCTAATGCTTCCTTCTCTTCTTATCTTTGATGTTTTCTACTAATTTTTCTATCTGCGAACAAGTTCAAGGAAATTTAGCCAGTATAGTAGTTGGTTTTCCCTGCTTACTGATGCATGAATTTAGGCTCTGTTCTTGGATGTTCTTGTCTGGTTTTAACTGAAATAATTGGGATACTGGGAGATTAGAGTTGAATCTGTCTCACTAGGGTCCTTTTCCAATAGTTAATATTTTCTAAGATCCCTTAAGTTGAATGTTAAAGCATTGAAAGTTCAAAGCCTTTCTCTGATCTCAGGCTTCACCTTTGCGTTAAATATTTAATGTTTTCTATTATCTGAAGAGTTAGCCTCTTTAGGAGTTTAGTCATAGATGGTTAAGGCATGCCCTATCCCTATATTTACTCCTAAGTGGTCACCTTAGAGGTTTCCTTTGTTGGAAATATGATGCAATGTGTTGTCCTTGATGGCAACCTACTTGATGAAGTGTCCTTGATGGAAACCTACTTGATGAGTTGCCTATGATAAGCAACCTATGTGTTAAATATGTAAGGATGATGTAGCTATAGATTATTTTAGATGGGACATAGAAAATAATTCCAGTAAGTTCCAGAGTAATGATGAATAAGATATGTCACAAATCATACGCGGGTTTGTGAAGGCAAAGTGGCGTATGTACGCGGAAAAGTACCTACCAAGTAGCGTATGCCTATTTGCGCTCTAAATTTATAAAACCAGGGGAAATTACCATGGTATTGGCCCACAGTGTTGAGCACTGGATTATCTATTTGATTCCGTCTAGGAATACCATCAGCGGTTGAGTGGTTTTGACTCATGGTATTGACAAAGGCTAAATCTATATAAGGAGAAGAAGATCATAGTGCAAGAGCGTGCATGTATCTGGGTATTGAATAAATACTTCACTCTGAAGTATATCTGCATGGAATGGGTTACAGTTCATTAATAGATCTGAATAAATAATGCACTTATGAATACAATGATGGATGAAGAAAATGATGAATAGGGATCTCTAGATATGAAATGGCTATGTATTTTCTAGATCTGTTTATGGAATGTTTAGATCTGTGATCTGGCGAATATTTGCTGAAGTAAAGGGTGAGATCTGAGTTATTTGTTCTGAAGAGCTGCATAGTCCTGAAAAGTTACAGATCTATACGCAGGTTCGTTTCAGAAAAAGCACGTGTATACGCAGGTTCGTTTCAGCAAAAGCGCGTATGAAATCAAAGGTCAATCCTGAAATGTTTGCAGATGTATACGCAGGTTTGTCTCTATGAAAGCGCGTATATACGCAGGTTCAGTGACGTAAAAGCGCGTATGGAATCTAGGGTTTTGCTGAAGAGTATGGAATGAAATGTCTGATCTATTTTGCTGTTTTACTACTATCTGTCAATGATGTATTCATACAAATCTGGGTTGTTTGAATGTTGATTATGCTGCTAATTAAAGATAAAGTTTTTGGTTTATTGGTTGATGATTCAATGAATGAATTTATGGGGTTATAAGTTTCAGTTTGATATATGTTGAGCTTAAATGTGTGGAGTGGGTCCAGTCTGAAAATCTGATGAAAAGTGGCCTACAAGGTATGTTGTGTGGAAGCTGTTGGATCCAGTATGAAAATTGATGAAACGTGGTCTGCAGTGGTGCTGAGGGTCGAAGCCTTTAGTGAGGGGGTTATAGCTCCCTTCCAGTGGTAGCTGGTAAACGAGAGTAGGAGGTAGTAGCTCCCTTCCAGGAGAGGCTGGTAAACGAGAGCAGGGGGTAGTAGCTCCCTTCTAAGAAAGGCTGTTAAACGAGATCAGGGGGTTAGAGCTCCCTTCCAGTAGTGGCTGGAGAACGAGAGAAGGTTGCAGCCTTCTGCAGGTGGGTGCCTGCATGCTGGTATGATTCTGCACCAGTACAAAGTTGTAAGAAGTTTTCTTTATAGTAAATATTGAAGACAGAGACGACAACAGCGGTGGTTTTCTCCCGAATTGGGTTTCCACCTTAAATATTGGTGTTCATGTGTGTTGCTTATGTGTGATGGTTTATTCTTTTATTTCTGCACATGTTTACTGCTTACTAAACATCTGATGAATGAATGATGCAATGATCTAAGTAAAGAATTAAATGCATAATAAGATCTCTGGACATACGCAAGTTTTCTTAAGGATATCCGCGTGTATACGCGAGTTGGGTTTAGTAAAGTAGCGTATGGTTTTAAGTGAAAGAAAAAGTAAAAAAATTTCAGTCAGCTCTAAATACTGATTCACCCCCCCTATCAGTATTTTTCCCAACAATTGGTATCAGAGCAGGTCCTTCTTCTGCAAAAGCTTGATCGCTTGAAGGAGATCCGTCGCAATGGGAAGTCATGAAGGAGTATTTTCTATAAGGCCACCTCGATTCAATGGAAGTAATCTGTTATTCTGGAAGATACGAACTAAAGCATATTTGCAAAGTCTTGGTGCAGAAGTATGGGAAATCGTGGAATAAGGTTATCAGTATCCGGCAATTATTCCTACCGATGCAACAGAAAGGAAGAAATATGTAATCAATGCCAAAGCAGTCAATGTTTTATTAGGAAGCATGTCTGAATCAGAATTTGTTAAAGTGATGCAGCTAAATTCAACAAAAGAAATATGGGACAAAATCATTCAAATCTATGAAGGAGATACAAAGGTAAAAAGTGCAAAACTCCAAAATCTCATAATTGAATATGAAAATTTAAGGATGCATAGTGATGAGAGGGTTGCCAGTTTCTTTTTACATCTAGATGATATTGTAAATCGTATGAGAAATTTGTGTGAAACCATAACTGATACTACTCTGGTGGAAAAATTCTTAAGAACTTTGACTTCAAAATTTGAGTCAAAAGTATCAGCTATTGAAGAAAATCAAGATCTGCAAACTCTTACTATTGTTCAACTACATGGTATCCTGACTGCTTTTGAAATGAGAAAAGGAGGTCCCCCTCAAATCAGAGAAGTTTCCTTTAAGGCATGTGCAAAAGGAAAAGAAAAGGAAGTTGTCAAGGAATCAAGTTATATATCAGAAGAAGAAGAAGCAAATTTTGTGAGAAGACTCCAACCAGGTACTGGAAGATTCAGAGGTAAGCTTCCCTTCAAGTGTTTTTCTTGTGGAAGAGTTGGTCATTATGCTGCTAAATGTCCTTATGAAGGAAATCATGATAAAGGGAAACAATTTGAAAAGGGAAAGATTTATTATACAAATGAAGATAATGATGAAGTATCAAATGAGGATGAAGAAGATTCTGACCAAGATCTGCAAGTTCTCATGGCATCTAACATGGATGATGATAATTTCACAAAAGAAAGGGATCTGATTGGTTAAGAATTGCATAGAGCAAGAAAGAAGGGTTGCTTTCATGATGTTGTTTCTATTGTAACTCATTTGGTCATAAGGTCACTGATTGCAGGTTAAGTATGATGAACAGATCTGATAAATTGGAGAATTTCCAGCACACTATAAGAAATTACAAGCAAAGCTGGAAAAAGAAGAGGCACCGGTCAAAAACGTAGGGAATATTGACCCTACTGCAGTCATCCGCTTCTAAAGCTTACTTCTCATAATGACTGCAGGGTGATGTGAGATAGATTTTAGGGATTAGTAATGTATCATCATAGGGGGAGCAATATATGGTGATTCCCATGGTTGGTTTGGTAATTCTGGTTATGTTTATTTCTAGCAATGCATCTGATGTGAAGAAGATAGGTACAAGTGGTATAAGTCCAGCGGGAGATGGAGTTGTGAAATTTTTCTGTATCTCACTTTCTATACGCGAGTTTTGTGAACTAAAGCCACGTATACATGCGAGTTCCGTTGGAGACAGAAGCGTATTCTTTTCTCTGATAAGAAAAACAGTGAGTCAGCTCAAGGACAAGAGCACAGTTTTAGGGGGAGCATTAGCCTTGCTGAGAGTAATGCATTGTTGGCATTATGATGGTTCTGAAATATGATCTCTCTCTTGAGGTATTTTTGGTATTGATTCATATTTTTAATTTGATGAAAATTTTATGTTCATACCTATGATGTAAATTTTTATATTCAGTCATGTAAGGACTTCTTCAAATTTGTAAACCCACTTGATTGGGTAGTTGAGTCAAAATGTGTAAACCCACTTGGTTGGGTACTTGAGTCACATATGTAAATCCTCTTGGTTGGATCATTGATGTAAGTATGAGTCTTTGGTGATAGGAAAGGTCATAGAGTAATGTACTTCATTGAAAAATATGTTTGAAGATTCAACGTGAACTTAAGGGGAGCATGGTAACTTCAGTGCACATCAGATCTACAGAGCTCTTCTCTCTACAAGGGAAGAAAAACCTTGTTTTGGTCCGCCCTTTGCTCTTGATGTAAAAGGGGGAGAGTATCATGGTGTTTGAATAATGGTTATAATCAATGTATCCATCTGTTGTGGTGATCAAACACCATCATGGTTTCCATCAAGTCCAAAGGGGGAGATTGTTGGCAATATGATGCAATGTGTTGTCCTTGATGGCAACCTACTTGATGAAGTGTCCTTGATGGAAACCTACTTGATGAGTTGCCTATGATAAGCAACCTATGTGTTAAATATGTAAGGATGATGTAGCTACAGATTATTTCAGATGGGACATAGAAAAGAATTCCAGTAAGTGCCAGAGTAATGATGAATAAGATATGTCACAAAGCATACACGGGTTTGGGAAGGCAAAGTGGCGTATGTACGCGGAAAAGTATGTACCAAGTAGCTTATGCCTATTTTCACTCTAAATTTATAAAACCAGGGGACATTACCATGGTATTGGCCCATAGTGTTGAGTGCTGGATTATCTATTTGATTCCATCCAGGAATACCATCAGCGGTTGAGTGGTTTTGACTCATGGTATTGACAAAGGCTAAATCTATATAAGGAGAAGAAGATCATAGTGCAAGAGTGTGCATGTGTCTGGGTATTGAATGAATAATTCACTCTGAATTATATTTGCATGGAATGGGTTACAATTCATTAATAGATCTGAATAAATAATGCACCTATGAATACATTGATGGATGAAGAAAATGATGAAGAGGGATCTCTAGATCTGAAATGGCTATGTATTTTCTAGATCTGTTTATGGAATGTTTAGATCTATGATCTAGCGAATCTTTGTTGAATTAAAGGGTGAGATCTAAGTTATCTGTTCTGAAGAGCTGCATAGTCCTGAAAAGTTACAGATCTATACGCAGGTTCATTTCAGAAAAAGCGCGTGTATACGCAGGTTCGTTTCAGCAAAAGAGCGTATGAAATCAAAGGTCAATCCTGAAATGTTTGCAGATGTATACACAGGTTTGTCTCTATGAAAGTGCGTATATACACAGGTTCAGTGAAGTAAAAGCGCGTATGGAATCTAGGGTTTTTATGAAGAGTATGGAATGAAATGTCTGATCTGTTTTGCTATTTTACTACTATCTGTCAATGATGTATTCATACAGATCTGGGTTGTTTGAATGTTGATTATGTTGCTGATTAGAGATCAAGTTGTTGGTTGATTTGTTGATGATTCAATGAATGAATTGATGGGGTTATAAGTTTCAGTTTGATATATGTTGAGCTTAAATGTGTGGAGTGGGTCCAGTCTGAAAATCTGATGAAAAGTGGCCTACAAGGTATGTTGTGTGGAAGATGTTGGATCCAGTATGAAAATTGATGAAACGTGGTCTGCAGTGGTGTTGAGGGTCAAAGCCTTCAGTGAGGGGGTTGTAGCTCCCTTCCAATGGTAGTTGGTAAATGAGATTAGGGGGTAGTAGCTCCCTTCTAGGAGAGACTGGTAAACAAGAGAAGGGGGTAGTAGCTCCCTTCCAGGAGAGGCTGATAAACGAGATCAGGGGGTTGGAGCTCCCTTCCAGTAGTGGCTGGAGAATGAGAGAAGGTTGCAGCCTTCTGTAGGTGGGTTCCTGCGTGCTGGTATGAGTCTGCGCCAGTAAAAAGTTGTAAGAAGTTTTCTTTATAATAAATATTGAAGACAGAGACGATAGCAGCGGTGGTTTTCTCCCGAATTGGGTTTCCACCTTAAATACCAGTGTTCATGTGTGTTGCTTATGTGTGATCGTTTATTCTGTTATTTATGCACATGTTTACTGCTTACTAAACATCTAATGAATGAATGATGCAATGATCTAAGTAAGGAATTAAATGCATAATAGGATCTCTAGACATACGCAAGTTTTCTTAAGGATATCTGCGTGTATACGCAAGTTGGGTTCAGTAAAGTAGTGTATGGTTTTAAGTGAAAGAAAGAGTAAAAAGTTTTTATTCAGCTCTAAATACTGATTCACCCCCCCCCCCCCTCTCATTATTTTTCCCAACATCCTTGTCATTCACCTTCATTCCTAATCATTTCATCCCATACTATCATCTTTTAAAGATCCTATGTTTTAGATGACTAGCCCATTTGAAAGCCTTGGATATTGAATTGCAAGTAAACCCTTTTATGACTCCATTGCCCAATGGTCTTGAGTTTTCTTTGAATTGTCTCCCATTGCCAAAATCCTCTTTGCTCACCTCTTTGTCTTACATTGAACCCTTCTTTCATGTTTCCCAACAACCAAACAAACAAACAAAACAAAACAACAACCCTTGTGCCATATAACTAGCCTAATACCTTAAATTTGAACTTCAAAGACATATATTTCTTTGCCTTTATAGAGATATGCCTCTCTAGACCTAGGAGGGCTAGATCCTGAGGTCCCAAAGTGGTTTTTATGTTGTCTCATCATTTGGTATTGACAAACCTGCCAAATCATGGGAACCCAAACATCTTCTATGGCAGAAACCTTATGATTGAACCTAGATGGTAGAGATCTCAGTATTTTCTGGACTACTACACTTTCTTTAATTTCTTCTCCTAGGCCTATCATGATATTCACAATTTCTGCAACTCTTAAGAAGAATGCAGCTATATCTTCATCTTCATTCATTTTTAAGTTTTCAAACTGAGTTCTATGTGCTTCTAGTTTGGCCATATTCACCTTTGTATCTCCCTCATGACTGTTTCCTAAAGTATCACAGATATCTTCTTAGTCTTACTGTGCATTACTTTGATAAATTATGACTCACTTAGAACACTCAAGAGTGCATTCATTTCGTTTTCATTAGCTCTGAAATTTTGTTTGCCTTCTTCCTCACTGTCTGTATCCTTTGGTGCATATTTTTCTTCCACAGCAGTCCAAACTTCTATTCCTAGAGAAATTAAGTATTTCCTCTTTCTTATTTTCCAAAAAGCATAGTTTGTGCCAGTAAACAATGGGGCTTTATTTTTTGAACCTCCTTCTAGGCTAGCCATTTTGGGGACCTAGGACCTCCTTCCAGTTGTTAGACTGTTAATAAAGGAACCAGCTCTAATGCCAATTGATGAACCCTTAGCTGAACTGAGAGGAGGGGGGTTTACCAGTTTAGTACATTCATGGAAATTTAAAACTCTTTTCATTCAACTCATTTACACCATAATTTCATAAGAAAATTAATACATAATGAATCAAAAAAATTAATGTGTGGAAAAAAAGTAATTAGGCAGATTAAAACATCACATGAACACATAATCATCAAGTACATAGACAACGTATATAAGTGGAAACCCATAAGGGATAAAAAAAAATCTTATTATTGTTGTGATGCAAAGGAAAGCTCCAAATCCCTCTCACAACTGATTTTATGTAGGCTCCAACCTACAGGAGGCTACTACTTCAAATTCTGCAAGCTACAACTTGCAAGGAAGCTCCAACTCCCATCTAATTTCTGCAAGCTACAACACACAGGAGGCTCCTACCTCAACCAGCTACAACTGGACAGCTATCTAGCTACAACTTGAAATGGAAGCACCAACTCCCTTGTATTTTTCTACAGGCTACAACTTACAGGAGGCTCCTACCTCAACCAGCTCCAACTAGATATTTATCAAGCTACAACTTGAAAGGAGTCTACAATACCCTCACTCGACATGAAACTAGAATGTTGATTTACTTGGATATCCGCATTCATATATGCTTCATATTAGTTCCTGATGTGTGCAACATTTCTATCAGCTCTCTCTGATTCTTCCACTCTCCAACCTTCATGCAACTCTCTTATGTTCTTCCGCTCACATCCATTCTGTAGCTATCTAACCTCCTTCTGCACACTGATATTAGAACTCTTATACAGATAACTCCTGAATTTTTTCATTCTACAGGGAATACGAAGTGAACATGCCTGTCTCTCTTCCTTCCACCCACTTGATTCCTTACACTTCAATTCAGGTTATTACATTAAGTCATAATCATTACAACACTTATTGGAGTTTTTCCTATGCCTATGGAGACTTGCCTTTGCATCAAAAACAATATAAAATAATCAATATATTTACATTTACACATAATTTAGAACTCAACCCTTCTAGCTTCTTTTCTTGTTGTGCATTTTCCCTCTTCTACTTGTTGTGTATTTGTATTTTATATTTTTGTTGTTATAATTCAACCAGACTGCAACATTACTGTCTTAGCTTGACTTGAACTAGTTATTACTTTTCAAACAGTGCTACTATACCCTTCCTTTTCCCAACTCTGCCTATTATATTTAACCGCAACGTTCAACAATCACTGCCCATCATTGTGTTGATTCCAACTCGACCCACTCTGCCTATTTTCTTGTGGTCGCAATGTTCAGCCTTCTCCTTTGTATCAACACCCAAATCTACCCGGAGTTCTTAGTTATGCATGCTGAGTTGGGTCACTTACCTGATTCCTTCCGCCCACATTCAAATTTTTTTTTTATCAACAATGCAACTGCATAAAACTAGACTTGAAATATATTAGCATTTACCTCTGAACGGTATTGCGTCTGAGCCCATTTCGCATTTTGAAAACTTCCTCTGTTATTTTTTTATACATTGCTCAACCATTCTACCGATGCTATTTCTTAACCAAATATACCTAGCCCTGGACTTTAAATTCTTTAGAATTAAACTCTGAGCTTCATCGCATTCGTTCCACTCTGCACTTCAAATTTTGGTGTTGCTTTTGTGTTTCATGTTAAATGTGCATGTTGATCTTTTGAGGTGATTTATTAAGGACATCCGCATAGCCCTGAACTTGAAATACTTTAGAATTGAGCTATGTGTTGCATCACTTATGGCCCATTTCAGATTTTTAATTTCAATGGAATCATTTTGAACTCTTGTGTTCTCAGCCTTCTAACTTTGTGATTTGCGATTTCTGATTCGGTCCCACTACTAATCGCAATTTTCTCAAATCAAACGTTATCACCGCTTTCGAAATGCGATTTGTGATTTGTGGTATAAGTGTTCAAGTCCCATCAAGGGTTCCACGTCATTTCCATGTCATCTACCACATCACTACCATAAAATATCCATGTCACTTCCATTTCATCGCCACGTCACTTCCATGTCATCTTGCCATGTCATCTCCCACACTTCACAACTTTACTAATTTCCAATTTCTGTGATCGCTGCTAAACCTTATCGCATGCGATGTGCGATATACTTCACATTGCATCACCACCTCCCACCTTTATCGGATTGCAACATAAATAAATTACCATGCAAAGTATTAACATGTAAACATAAGTATCGCCGATTGCGATGGTTTCCAATCATCTTCTGGCCAATGCAACGTAATCTGGTGCGTCCATTCTCTTGCTGTCATTTCTTTGACTTCATCATGACTGTCCATTTCTACTTCACTCCAATTTTCCGACTTGACCTGTGCATTCACGATTTTGTCCATTTTCGAACATGACCCATTGAACTGTAAGCGGCCTCATGCACTGTTCTGAATGAAAAAAAAATTAGACTCTTGAGATTTTTTAAATAACAAAACTCAACCCACTCGTTCACGACTCTTCTCATGTTCACGACTTGACCCACCTTGCTGGCTTTTCTGCCTTTGTTTCCTTAACTGCCTTTTTATCTTTTGTTGCCTTTGCTCCTTTTCTGCTTTTTCTCCTCGATAAATATTCCAATGTTGCTCCTTGTCTTTTACTGCTCCTCTCTACCCCTTTGCCTCTAATGCTTCTCCTTTGTCTTTATTTTACTCTTTGTTACTCCTTTGCCTTGCTCCTTTTCCTCTTCGCTGCACATTGTTGCACATTGCTACTCCTTGCCTCATTTTGCATTATCACTGCATCATTGTCTGGTCTGCTCCTTTGCCTTATTGTTGATGCTTCTCTGCTCCTTTGCCTTAATGATAATTATGGTTCTGCTCCTTTGTGCTCCTTTACCATCAATGAAAATATTTCCAATAGGAACGATCTTTCGCTGATTAGCCATGCATAGTTGGATAGTAAACCATTCAAAATTTGGATCTCCCCTGCACTGCCATGTTTATTTAGGTAGAACATTAGCATCTGATCCAAATCTAAAATGACTTGGTCCATTTCATAAGCACCAATATGCACATTCATACACATCTCCCTACCCATTCTCTTCTTGTTCTTGTATTTTTTATTTATTGCTCATTGTTCTATCATTGGTTGTTATTTCTCAAAGAAATTATCTATCAATGCTTGTAGATTTTTAACAGCCTCCTTGTTGCGTAGCAAATTTATGCACGCTTGTAGAAATGTCTTGATCTCCTCATCTCCTCCTGCTTCCTTCAGTGTTCTACCACTTATTGAGGTACTTCCTTCTACAAATTCTTTCCATGCTTCATTAAAGGTTTCTTTTGCACGTTGAAGATTAAAGCCTTGCTTATTTTTAGGTGCTTTCCGGATCCATACATCAACAGAAATTTGTTTTCCCTTATCTTGATGGGTAGCTATGCCACTCCTGGGAACTACATTCACACAGGGATCTTCTTCATGAGTTTCTGTGCGAACCATATGAAGATTTTGTGTGGGGGTCTTCTTTTCCTGCATTTTAGCAATCAAGATAGGACAATCTTATATAACATGATAAGATTGTCTACAGTACTTGATGAACTGTCGCATTGGATTCAGAAAGTTATGCACATAATGGCCAACATCTCCAAAATTATAACGAATCACTTGTCCTCTTCCTCGACTAGCCGTTCCACCTCATCTGCATTAGAATCCTCTGTGCCCAGAAGGGGATGATGGTGATGTAGGCTCAACTTGCATTATATATATCTCTTCTTTATCCAACATCATATCATAAGTATGAAAATTATACTTAGCATGCCCTAATGACGAACAAAACTTGCAAAATAACTACTTCAAGTCAGGCTAATATTTTTTGATCCTTGGGCAAGACTCTGTGTCATGTAGTCCAACAATTTGACAGATAGTACACTATATGGGATTCTTCAATGGCATAGGACCTCCAAAATTCAGATAATTGTTGAAAACAAGACATTGGTATTTATGGTGCCCAAAAGCTTTGCATTTTATACACCACACTTCTACGTAGACCTCCTTGCCTTTGTCTATGTGCAGACTTTGAATTTCTAGATGCATGGCTTCCAACTAATTCTGAATATGTTGAGTTCCTAGCGCAATATTTTTTGGGGTAGTCTATAGATTCATTGTAGCTTCTAAAGCCTCAACTTGTGTGGAAATATTTTTCTGACCTAATGGCTAACGCATATGTGGGAGTGTAATATTCCAAAATAGGAAGAGCAACAATATTGAACACAGTAATGGAAAAGAACATCAAATGAAAATATATCACATATGAGCCAAATATAGATCCATGGTATTAAGTATAACATTAGAAAATTAATACAATATCTTGGAGATCAAGTCCCTCAAGTAAGGCAAGAGAAGCTTCCAATGCCTAAAAGCACCAAAACATGTAATAATACAACTACTACACAAAACAATGAAGCCAATACAAAATAGTTTAAGTGAATAAAACTACAAATGGAAAATGTAAATATATGGATTTATTAATGCAATGCTCAAAAAAGGCTCAAAATGGAGATCTATGCTCCAAAACACT
Source organism: Pinus albicaulis (assembly GCA_034641835.2). NCBI lineage: Eukaryota > Viridiplantae > Streptophyta > Pinopsida > Pinales > Pinaceae > Pinus > Pinus albicaulis. Next base: position 694,907,034 of record CM076575.1, read on the forward strand.
TTTCCTAGACAACCCAGAAAGGGTTTCTGGAAATACACAAAATATCAGAATGTCAGAATGCAGGCCTAGGGCTGAATAAAATGTTCAACAGGGCACCTGAAAGGAGGTTTCTTAAACTGGTGAAGATCTCAATGGAACTCCTCCAATGCACTCTTCTAGTGAAAGGTTGTTCCCTCCACTGAAAATCAAACACTCCAAATGGAGCACTGAAATCACCCCTGGAACTGCTCACTGAAATAACACAATCTAAGATTGAAACTAATATGTAGGGGATGATGGTGCCTTGGCCTGGTTCGAAAATATGAAATGAAGCCCAATTACCCTCCTTTATGGCCTCCCAATGGAAAGGCTACCTCTCCACTGAAACACAAGCTCAGAAAATGGCCCTGCAAACCCTCCACAACTTCCGCCTTGCAACACAACACAACCCTAGAAGAAACTGCGTTGTATAATAAGAATGAAGCTTTGGAATAATGCCAAAATGTGGAAATTCAGATCAATCACCTCTCCTGAGTGGGCACTCAAAGTCCCCCGAGGATGAGGGTGGAATTCCCGCTCGGGATGTAATATCCCCAAATTGGGATTGCTAGCAAGACATGCCTGAAAAATTCATTTTTTAGGAATGTGTGCTATAGAAAAAAATATAATACCTTGGATCCCTTAGATATGATAATCTAAGACCCAAATCCAAGAGGAAATCAGAAACCAATCAAACTAGGTGAGGTAAACAAGCCTCTCACACCTAGTATGGCTGGAAAATGCCCAGGAATGGGAGTGCAGCAATATGTAAACACAATTCTGGAGTAGAAACAAGCTATTTAATCATGAAATGTATTAAGAAACACATATCCATCATTAAATTTTATAGAAGAAACTTATTACACCTTTTATGATCCCAAAAGTTGGGGAAATGCAGCAAATAGGGCCATAAAAAGGATGTCTTCAGTAAATTATGCTATGACTGTGAGAAATGGGAATTGGATCCCTTATAATATAAAATATAGAACTCACATCCATAATTGGAGCAAAAAAAAATGCCTCTAACTAAGCTAAACAGGTCTCCCCAAACCAACACAACTCAAATAAGCCCAAACTCTATGACTTTTGCTAATAGAAATTACTAAAGAAAGTAAAAATGTTATTTTAATGAGGTTTTATGTAGAAAATAATGATAAATATCAGATATGGAGTTTGCAATCATCAATGGCTGAGAAAATAGAGATTTCTCCCCTTTTTATGCAAATAAGAACCACCCGGCAAGCGCTGCATTAAAGTACAAGTACAAAAATGGCAGATCTATAGATCTAGATCTGGAAAACACAGTTATAATGTAGCTTTGTATACATGTAGCTTAAATTTATAGAAAATATAATAATATGCTCTATACAAGCCTTCCGGGACAAGGTTTGGCCCTCTCTCCAAGGAATAAGCTCACAAACAAGGGTCTTGACCCCTGCTACAGCAACACTGAGTAAAATGACGTAGCTCCTGCAAGGGACTGCGTTGTAGGAGAAGAAAAATACATTGGCCACCTGCCAAGATTTAAAATGGAGATCAAGGACTCCCTCACTGATCTCCCAGAGAAAGAAAGGTTTCCTTCTCTGTAATACAGGCTCTAGAAGTGGTGTTGTGGTGCTTCCACTGCAACACCCTGCAACACAATCTAGATCTCAACAGAAACCACGCTGTAGCTGAAGGAGGATGCTTGGCCTCAAGCCTGAATGTGGAAAAATAAAGTGAAATAATCCTCCAAGAGGCCTCTCAAGGTAGGAGAAGGAATTCCTAAACAGGAATGCCTTGTGCTAAACAGCACTGCAACTCTGCTAAACAGTAAGAGGATGCCAAACAGTCGTACAGACCATAAAATCAATAATCATCAAGCTAACCTCAAATGGCTGCCATCCCCTTCCTTATAATCTATGTGAGGCTCCTCACCTTGGGTCCCACCCATTATGGTTTCCACATGCACATGATCAATATCCCTCCAAAATTGTGCTGTGTCTCCATGAAGGCCACTCCTCTTCATGCATGCTGTTGACTTGGTCAACTTGACTTTGTCCACAAGCAAAAAGTCCCTTTTCACACATGAGGGTGTGAAATCCAGCTACTACAATGATCCCCTTTCACACCAAGAGAGTTTTTTTTGCTGATTTAATTTAAATATGGGTCTTCACCCCCATTTATTCATCTACTAAGTGCAAAAATCAAAAATTAATATTCCCATTAGCTGCTTGCTAATGTAGGAATATTACAGTCCTCCCCTCCCAAATGTTGCTTGTCCTCAAGAAACTACAAGGATAGAAATGAAAATATTCCTCCCAAGGCATGGAGTCCGAAATGTGTTTGGGAACTATCACTCCCATGTAAAACCTCCACCCCCAAGCTATCATCCATACAAGATGAGTTACCCTCCCACATGGAAACTCATAAAAAATATCCTCCACCTTTAGCTCCTGCAAAGTAGGTAGGCTGAATAACTGAACATGGTAAACAATATGGCCTACCCCATGCTATCTTCCTCTACACTTATGACAAGTGTAGAGCATATGTTGTCCTTGGGCTACAACAAGGTTGCCCTCAAGTGGCAAGAAGAAGATTAGATCTCCAAAGATCCTTTCTCCCATGACATGAATCATGCTGGCCCAAATCATCCTATTCAAAATGAATGGCACATCATCACCATTTAGCATCCAAATTATAAAAATGTTGAAGGTTACATGATACCAATGTTCTATCAAGTGGATACAACGTAGTCTTCCCAACTGTTGCTTGAGAACATCATGTGGCAAGTTGTTTCTCAATGAATTACTAGCTGCACAAGTTTGCTCATATACTATGTTGTAGTAATCAGCAATATATATCAGCTGAGCACAATAAAAAAAATTATACCCTTGCCCAAAGCTATGAGGATATGGGTTATCATCATTATAAATATTGGCCCTAAGGTGACCATGTAACCCAAGAATAATCTTGCTCTTATGTGGAGCAATGCACTGTCCATAGATGGTGAAAAGATAAAGATGCTCAATGGAACAATCAGTAAGTACATAAATGTATCTCTTACCATGTAGAATAAGTAAACTGAAAGTGAGGTCCATGGATGAGTCCTCCCATGAGAATATCCTCATAAAAATCTGCAAAAAGGAAGGATGCATACTCCCCTTTGGACACTCCATCAACAAGAACATACTCTCTAGTGACAGCGTTGTTGGCCTAAGTGTTAAGTCTCTTGTCACTCCATGACTTCTCTCTTTTACATTCCACATGCCAAAGCCATCCACCAACATGTTGGTATGTGAGAAGCTCTTCCTCCTATGTGGAAGCCTCTCCTTGTCCTCCAATGCTGAAGGATAGCCTTTTTGCACCTTGAATGCGCCATAGATTCCTTCTGAAATAACATGATGAGTATGGAGAAATTTCAGCCCATACTCTCCCAATAGAAACCATAGCATTCTTGAATTATCAAAATGAAAATAATGGAGCAATAATACAATGATGGACACGTGAGATGTCTCATCAACATAGTACAAGCCAGCTCCCTCATAAATCATGTGGGAGATATCCTTCCTCCCAAACCAAGGTACATGCATGAGATACATCTCAAACATAAATACATGTGAATACATGAGACATACCTCAAAAAAGGGTAAATACATGGACATAATATTTGACATATGATGCCCAAACTCTCTTCTTAACAGCCACAATAACCATGCATTCTTCTTATGCACCCTATAATTGAGACTTAAGGCATGAGATAAGAAAATAGGAATTTTTGGGTAGTAGCCATAATCACCCAAAAGAAACAAGTGCATCCATGCTTCTTGTTGGCCTGTATCATAGATCTGCAACGGGTTTGGAAACCTCGTGCTCCATACTGTGTAATATTCCTATTTAGGAACATCTCATGAGTCATGCATTGAAAAATGAATTTTCAGAAACATATGCAATGAAACAGGAAAATGACTCTTGGATCCTTTATATCAGACAATAAAAAAACTAAATCCAAGATTTTACTTGAAACAAATAAGACTAGGTGGGTTAAACAAATCTCCCGCAACTAGTTATCTTCAAGAGAAGGCCCAATGAGGCGCTGCAGCAAAGTGAAACGCTCTAATGAAAGTGAAGAGAGCTATGAATGCATAAAATGTGCTGATAGACACTCAAAAAAAAATTTCAAGTACAGAAAAAACTTATATCTAAATTTAGGATCCAAAAAGTGGGGAAAAACACTGATTTCGACCCTAAAATAGATGTATTTAGAAATATGCATAAAATTAATGGAAATGGAGGGAGTTTATTTTATATTAGGTCATGAGGGACCTATTATCCGAATTAAAGCTCAAAAAAATCATTCTAGCTATGTTAAACAGTTCCTCCATCCCCGGATAAGCTTAAAAATGATGATTTCCCATGACTTGGAGTATGCAGAAAATGGATGAAGCATAAATTGCATGAATTCTGAAGAAATTAGAAAAAATATTTCTGAAACATCAAATCTGAAGTTTACTACAACTGAGCATGAAGAAAAAATTAGATTCAACTCCTTTTATACATCAAATAGATCACCCGGCAAGGGGATTTCATGAAAGAACAAATACAAGTATCAGATCTGCAGAATATGGATCTGGAAAACACAGAATCACTGAAAATCTGAGTAAATGAGCTTAAATATATAAAATTACAGAAGAGGAATGAAATAAAAACTTTTCGGAAGAAGGGATGGACCTTCCTCAAGGAAATAAGCATTAAAATAGGGCAGAAACCCTGCTACAAGAATGCACTGGAAAAATGACGCAGTTTCTGAAGTATAATGCACAGATGATGTTGGAAGGTCCTTTGGCCTGATGCCAAGATCTGAATATGAAGCTCAAGGCTTCCTCACTAATCTTCCAGAGAAAGGAATGCTCCCTTTTCTGCAAAACTAGATCTGGAAGTGGCGTTGAAAACCCCTCACTGCAACACCCTGCAACACAAAAATTCCTACCCAACAAAAATAATGATGTAATGGAGGAGGAAGCTTGGCCTCAAGCCTATATGTGAGGAATTTCAGAACATACTCCTTCAATATCTCCTCAATGAAGGAGGAGGAATTCCTAAATAGGAAATTCCTCTCTCTCTAGCTAAACAACCAAGAGAGTTTGAGTTGCTTAAGCAATCTCAAAATTGAATTATCTTCAAATCCTTTTCCTTGTGGCCTTCCCCTTCATTTTATAGAATTAGGGCTTATAAAACCTCAAACCACCTCCAATGAGTTAACCCTTTTCACATGAAGGGTTTCCATCTAAAAGTGCGTTGATCAATAAGCAGGTTCAATGCATCTAGACACTGCTCAGATTGGTCATGTTGACCCAGTCAATCTTCTTAATTCCTCTTCACACCTAAGTTTATTTATTGAAATGGCCTAGATTTGTCCATGCTCACATTGGGCATTGATTTATTTTTTTGATTAGGAGTTTTAGAGTTCCTCCTTTACACTTTTATTCATGAGTTAAGCAAACTGAAAATAAAATATTATATTCCCATTACCTGCAAAAATTGGGAATATTACAGTCTCCCCCAGAAAAAATTTTCTTGCCCTCAAGAAAATTTTATTGTAGATGCAAACCATCTATTCCCCTCCAAATGGTATCCACATAAGGAAGGCTTCCTCCATTTGCTGCAACAGGTTATCTATGTTTGGTTCCATAGTTGTCTTCCACCAATACATGAGATGACTTCCAACTGTAAGGTTAGAGGTCCTCTTCCTACCATGAAGTACAAGGTGAAAATTACATGATGTCCAACACCATCATAAGCACATGAGAGACATAAAATATAGTAGCTCCTAACATTAATGGGAAGCTTCATCATGCAAAACATTCCTCCATCCCATGTCTCATGGATTTGATTAAGAATTGTTATGCTCTCATTGTTAGCCTTGTTGGCTTCCTTGGATCCAAACTCCATCATTCAAGAGTTAGGAAAAAGAAGAAGGTAAGGAGTAATATGGGTAAAAAATGATGTCAAACCATATTATCCTAATAAAAACCACCAGAGCAAGGCCCTTTGCTTCAATCCTCCATCCCCTCCATGTAAGATGGACAAGCCAAGCTTTCCAAAAGATGATGTACATGCCTTCCTTTGCTACAATTTATCTTTGATACATAAGGCATGAATCAAAAAGTTATGAGTTATGGGGTGGTCACCATACTCATTTAAAAGCAACCAAAGCAAAAAAAGGTCTTGCTGCCTTCTTTCCTCCTCATGTGCATCATGAAACCAAACCATACTAATGGACATATGATATGTCACATCAGCCCAATACAAAGTATCATAATCAATGCACATCATGAGATCAACATGCCAAATTTTACACAATGCAAAACACATAGACATAGGAGATGTCATGTGGTGGCCATACTTTCTCAAGTGAAACAAAATTATACATGCCTTCTCTTGCTGCAACATATCATTGAAATCCAAGGCATGATTTAGAAAATGATGAGCTATTGGGTAGTAACCATATTCACCCAAGAGCAGCCATAGCAACAAGGACTTTTGCAGCCTTCTTTCCTTATTAATATGTGGATCATGGAGCAACAACACAATGATGGACATGTGAAATGTATCATAAACATAGTACAAGAAAGCTCCCTCATACCACATCATGTGGGAGTCATCCCTCCTCCCAATCCAAAGTTCATGCATGAAACATCCCTCCAACAGAAATACATGTGGATAAATGAGACATATTTCAAACATGGGTGAATACATGGACATGAGATTTAACATCTAATGTCCAAACTCTCCTTACAACCACATCAACCATGCTTCCTTTTCATATACTCTATTATGATGCATAAAGCATGAGATGAGAGAATGAGAATCTTTGGGTAGTGATCATGCTTACCCCAAAGCAACCAGCGTTGCCATGCCTCCTTACTCATTTCATGACCATTCTTCAAGGCATATATCAAAGAAATAGGTTCCTTTGGAGAGTGATAGGAGTCTCCCAAGGGAAACCCGTGTAACCAAGCTTGCTGGCCCATATATGTATGCAAGTGATCATGTGATATATTGCTCATCATCCTCATCCACTCACTCCAATATGGAAGATGAGTGATGTGCTGCATAATCATGGCATCCTCCCTTTGTAGAATACCATCTCCTTTTAACCAATGGAGAACCTTGCATATCATGAAATATTGAAATGCATCTTTGTTGAGATCTCTAAGTGAGACCTTTCTTCCATCTATGGCCTTCCAAGACCAGTGAGGCTTTGAATATATAGTAAGTAGAAGTCTCTCTTTGAGCTAAAGCATGCTCATTGAGAGAGTGTCATATAGAGGGGATAAAATGCTTCTCATCTCAAGATGTCTACTCTTCGTCTTCTTCTTCTCCACTACTTCTAGGTTGAAGCTGCCTCTAGAATGCTCCAAGAGAGCTGAAGCCTTTTTTTCAGAGTCACTGAGTGACAGCGCTGTAGATCTGCAAAGTGATGCATGTACTGTCTCAAATCAAGTTTCATTACTGATCTCACAATTAGCCATTGAACATAGGATAGTACTAATCCCCTTTCTTGAGACCCTACATCTCAACCCGAGAGATTGAATGCAGCTCAAAAATGATGCATAGGGATAGTTTTTAGTCTCATCGTTGATTAGATCAAGGGTCCTCTGCGATGTGACCTGTCTTTTATTTAAATCAACATTTTGATTTAATCCTTGGCTATGAATTAATCTTGAAACAATATGTGTTGAAATTTCATGCATACCTTGGATCAGCTGATATGTGGGAACCTCTTGACAGAACACAAGAGTTCCTCCACCCAGATCAATGATGCCTCCAACTACTGGCAAGAACGATGGCCTCCTTTCTTCAAGCATATCGGCGCTGGTATCTTCCTTCTCCTCCTCATGCATCTCTTGATTCATGCATGGGACTCCATATGTTAAGAGCTCAAGAATACCTTGAAAAGATGCAAGTGCCTCTTCTCTAGATGCAAGTACCTTAGCAGTAGGAGGTGAAAATGGAGATCTCTTGCCCAAAGTGACAAGATTGACATCCTCCTTTGTTTCCTTGGGAGATGTCTCTTTGTAGCTCATCTTTCTCCTCTCCTCATCAAACTCCTTGAGATTTTCTTCAATACTCTTCAATGTTTGAAAAAGAAGCAATGATATCTCTTCTTCAATAATTATCCCTGCTTTATGATGATAGGAGGTGTATAGTTCTTCCTCTCCATCTTGAAACCCTTTAGGAGTTTCTTTGCATCTCTTTTATTCATTGTTATACCTCTCACCTTCTTCAAAGAAAGTGGGCATAGTATATCTATGAGGAGATCTATGATTCTCCGGTCTTCTGCTTTGCTGATAGGAAGTGTTAGGGCTTCCTTCTTCTTCCTGAAGCCTCATGCAGGTCTCACTGCAGCTTTTTTCTTCTCGAAATCCTCTGGGATTCTCAGTGCATCTTCTTTCTCTCTTCTTATTTACCTCTTTGGAGAGGCCCTTCTTAGTGTTGGTGTTCCCATGTTTTGGCAAGTTCGGCAATACCAAAAGATGAGACACAGGACATGCCATGAGACACCTGTGACCCAACTCCTAAATGGTAAAATCTTCATACAAAGCGAACATTTAAGATTTAAACACAAAGGTGAAGACTTGAGATCAGAGAGAGACTTTGAACTCTCAATGCTTCGGCATCCAGTTTAAGGGAACTTAGGAAGGTTTAATTGATCGGGAAGGATCCTAGTAAGACAAAAATGATGTTATAAACTCCTAGTAACCCAATTCTTTCAATTAAACCCAACAAGAACATCTGAGGATGGGTTCAATACTTCATACATCAGCTAGCAATAAATTATAGCCACTACACTGGTTAAATTAACTCGAATCGGCACTCAGATAACACATACAACAGAAAACATCAAAGGTAGGGAGAGCAGAAACATAGGGTACCATGTGAGGGTAAATCCCATGCCAGATTTCTGATGCGTACTAGAGAAAATGAAATATGATGAATCACAAAGAGAAATAAACACAGAGATAGAAAAACATCACCGCTGCTTTAAATCAGGATCCAAAGAAATGCGTTTGTCATATTAAAGAGCAATACCAGTCATGTACAACATTTCCAACAACTTGACGTTCAGCCTGAAAACATTTTCCTCAGCCTATATTAAAACTTTTTACAGAGAACTATATCCCAAGAGAAACAACTTACAATTCACAGATATCCGATCAACAACCCTTTCAACGAGTTTCTTCATGAGTTTTATAGTTGAAACAGAAGCAGAGGAGGTAGGTGGGATACTAAATGTAACATTAAAATAGAGTAGTAAAAGGGGGTCAAGGCCCATTCTGTTTTAACATCTGAGCATTAATGTCTAGCACTCTTTGGACGAAAGAGTGGTCTTTGACAGGCTGCAATTACTTCAGGTATTTTCTTGATGTGATTCCGTTGCAGTACTTGTATTAATCTGGTGAATAAAAAAAGGCAGATAAATGGCTATGAGGCCTGCCATATTGTATAACAAATGTTCTGGTAGTATTAGGACTGATGTCAGGAGGAGATCTTCTCGGAGACACAATGTAGAACAAAGATAGTATGGGTACGTGTCCTTTCCCAGGAGAAAGCTTCTGCAGATGTGAAACATTGATGATATTGTTTTTGGTGCGTTAGGCCTCCCTAGGCCCTCTGCTTTAATCGTGGAGTTTTCAATCTGGTACATTTCCTCTTTAAACCATGAATCAGAGCTAAAATTCTTCGATTACAAGCACTAAACTCTCTGATTATCCACTGATACACTTGGCCGCTTCATGACTGTCTCTGTCCGTGAAATCTGGTCTTTAATGATGTTGGAGGGGTTTAACCAGTTTGAACACTTTACTCTAATGAAATATTTCCTGTAGAAACCTTTCCAAACATTCCTGCAGCAATATCAGGCTCAGAAAATATCCTTTTGCGCTCTGTGTCACAATAACAGTGACAGTGAGCATTGGCGGTTCTCACCACCCGTACATCTGTAAAACACACCAACCTATTAATAAATCCACGCATGGGGAAGGATGGCTGCGGGGAATGTTGTGGATGCAAATGGAAAGCGGTGGGAACATGCAATGAAATAGTGAAAATCGAACTGACGAAAGTCAGGCAGAATGAAAAAATTTAATGTAAACATTAAAATCTTAATGTTTGGCATGATGGTACAATCTAATGTGACAAACAAGGTTTGAAACTTTGAATGAAATACACAGAAGATGCATGGGAAACACATGAAATGGGCAGATGGTGGGACCCAACTAAGGCAGAGGGCGATTAGTTGTGGACCGTTAGATCATAAAATGATCAACGGCAGGAAACTTCCGAAGAAATCATTAGAAGCCCCGATGGAGAAAAATGGACGAAGACGCAATTAAATTCAGGCCGTAGCTCTAGATCGATCAGACAGTCATGGTTGAATCGGGGGAATGCAATCGGGGGATATAGGGGGTGACACATTGTGAGTTGTTGATTGGTGATGGTGCGATCAAGCGACAGATGTTGGATCGCGATGGGGAGCGACGATGGAGATTCAATCGTCAGGAAGAAATACGGGGCAATGAGTAGGAAATGGTGACTTTCGGACTGTCAGATCTCATGAGATCAATGGTTGCGATTGCTCCCGCCCTCCACAGAACAAACACCATCACATTGGAGAGTTTCAAATTTACAAATGAAATGTGCTCTGCTCCATCCTTTCGATGCGAAAATCTCTTTACAGTTAAGCACTTGGTCTTAGCGCTTGGGTGCATGGAGGGGGAGTGGTTAAGGGGCTGGCCGAAAAAGTGGGGAAAAGCACTGATTTCGACCCTAAAATAGATGTATTTAGAAATATGCATAAAATTAATGGAAATTGAGGGAGGTTATTTTATATTAGGTCATGAGGGACCTATTATCCGAATTAAAGCTCAAAAAAATCATTCTAGCTATGTTAAACAGTTCCTCCATCCCCGGATAAGCTTAAAAATGTTGATTTCCCATGACTTGGAGTATGCAGAAAATGGCTGAAGCATAAATTGCATGAATTCTGAAGAAATTAGACAAAATATGTCTGAAACATCAAATCTGAAGTTTATTACAACTGATCATGAAGAAAAAATTAGATTCAACTCCTTTTATACATCAAATAGATCACCCGGCAAGGGGATTTCATGAAAGAACAAATACAAGTATCAGATCTGCAGAATATGGATCTGGAAAATGCAAAATCACTAAAAAACTGAGTAAATGAGCTTAAATATATAAAATTATAGAAGAGGGCTGAAATACAAACTTTTCGGAAGAAGGGATGGACCTTCCTCAAGGAAATAAGCACCAAACTAGGGTAGAAACCCTGCTACAAGAATGCATTGGAAAAATGACGCATTTTCTGAAGTATAATGCGCAGATGATGTTGGAATGTCCTTTGGAATGATGCCAAGATCTGAATATGAGACTCAAGGCTTCCTCACTAATCTTCCAGAGAAAGGAATGCTCCCTTTTCTGCAAAACTAGATCTGGAAGTGGCGTTGAAAACCCCTCACTGCAACACCCTGCAACACAGCAATTCCTACCCAACAAAAATAACGATGTAATGGAGGAGGAAGCTTGGCCTCAAGCCTATATTTGAGGAATTTCAGAACATACGCCTTCAAGAGCTCCTCAATGAAGGAGGAGGAATTCCTAAATAGGAAATTCCTCTCTCTCTAGCTAAACAACCAAGAGAGTTTGAGTTGCTTAAGCAATCTCAAAATTGAATTATCTTCAACTCCTTTTCCTTGTGGCCTTCCCCTTCATTTTATAGCATTAGGGCTTAGAAAACCCCAAACCACCTCCAATGATTTAACCCTTTTCACATGAAGGGTTTCCATCTAAAAGTGCAATGATTAATAAGCAGGTTCAATGCATCTAGACACTGCTCAGATTGGTCCTGTTGACCCAGTCAATATTCCTAATTCCTCTTCACACCTAAGTTTATTTATTGAAATGGCCTAGATTTGTCCATGCTCACATTGGAAATTGATTTATTTTTCTGATTAGGAGTTTTAGAGTTCCTCCTTTACACTTTTATTCATGAGTTAAGCAAACTAAAAATAAAATATTATATTCCCATTACCTACAAAAATTGGGAATATTACAGTCTCCCCCAGAAAAAATTTTCTTGCCCTCAAGCAACTCTTATTGTAGATGCAAACCATCTATTCCCCTCCAAATGGTATCCACATAAGGAAGGCTTCCTCCATTTGCTGCAATAGGTTATCTATGTTTGGTTCCATAGTTGTCTTCCACCAATACATGAGATGACTTCCAACTGTAAGGTTAGAGGTCCTCTTCGTACCATGAAGTACAAGATGAAAATTACATGATGTCAAACACCATCATAAGCACATGAGAGACATAAAATATAGTAGCTCCTTCCATAAAGGGGAAGCTTTATCATGAAAAACATTCCTCCGTCCCATGTCTCATGGATTTGATTAATAATTGTTATGCTCTCATTGTTAGCCCTGTTGGCTTCCTTGGATCCAAAATCCATCATTCAAGAGTTAGGAAAAAGAAGAAGGTAAGGAGTAATATGGGTAAAAAAAGATGTCAAACCATATTATCCTAATAAAAACCACCAGAGCAAGGCCCTTTGCTTCAATCCTCCATCTCCTCCATGTAAGATGGACAAGCCAAGCTTTCCAAAAGATGATGTACATGCCTTCCTTTGCTACAATTTATCTTTGATACATAAGGCATGAATCAAAAAATTATGAGCTATGGGGTGGTCACCATACTCATTTAAAAGCAACCAAAGCAACAAAAGGTCTTGCTGCCTTCTTTCCTCCTCATGTGCATCATGAAACCAAACCATACTAATGGACATATGATATGTCACATCAGCCCAATACAAAGTATCATCATCAATGCACATCATGAGATCAACATGCCAAATTTTATACAATGCAAAACACATAGACATAGGAGATGTCATGTGGTGGCCATACTTTCTCAAGTGAAACAAAATTATACATGCCTTCTCTTGCTACAAAATATCATTGAAATCCAAGGCATGATTTAGAAAATGATGAGCTATTGGGTAGTAACCATATTCACCCAAGAGTAGCCATAGCAACAAGGACTTTTGCAGCCTTCTTTCCTTATTAATATGTGGATCATAGAGCAACAACACAATGATGGACATGTGAAATTTATCATAAACATAGTACAAGAAAGCTCCCTCATACCACATCATGTGGGAATCATCCCTCCTCCCAATCCAAAGTTCATGCATTAAACATCCCTCCAATAGAAATACATGTGGATAAATGAGACATATTTCAAACATGGGTGAATACATGGACATGAGATTTAACGTCTGATGTCCAAACTCTCCTTACAACCACATCAAGCATGCTTCCTTTTCATATACTCTATTATGATGCATAAAGCATGAGATGAGAGAATGAGAATCTTTGGGTAGTGATCATGCTTACCCCAAAGAAACCAGCATTTCCATACCTCCTTACTCATTTCATGACCATTCTTCAAGGCATAGATCAAAGAAATAGGTGCCTTTGGAGAGTGATAGGAGTCTCCCAAGGGAAACCAATGTAACCAAGCTTGATGGCCCATATATGTATGCAAGTGATCATGTGATATATTGCTCATCATCCTCATCCACTCTCTCCAATATGGAAGATGAGTGATGTGATGCATAATCATGGCATCCTCCCTTTGTAGAATACCATCTCCTTTGAACCAATGGAGAACCTTGCATATCATGAAATATTGAAATGCATCTTTGTTAAGATCTCTAAGTGAGACATTTCTTCCATCTATGGCCTTCAAAGACCAGTGAGGCTTTGAATCTATCGTAAGTAGAAGTCTCTCTTTGAGCTAAAGCATGCTCATTGAGAGAGTGTCATATAGAGGGGATAAAATTCTTCTCATCTCAAGATGTCTACTCTTCGTCTTCTTCTTCTCCACTTCTTCTAGGTTGAAGCTACCTCTAGAATGCTCCAAGAGAGCTGAAGCCTTTTTTTCAGAGTCACTGAGTGACAGCGCTGTAGATCTGCAAAGTGATGCATGTACTATCTCAAATCAAGTTTCATTACTGATCTCACAATCAGCCATTGAACATAGGATAGTACTAATCCCCTTTCTTGAGACCCTACATCTCAACCCGAGAGATTGAATGCAACTCAAAAATTATGCATAGGGATAGTTTTTAGTATCATCCTTGATTAGATCAAGGGTCCTCTGCACTGTGACCTATCTTTTATTTAAATTAGCATTTTGATTTAATCCTTGGCTATGAATTAATCTTGAAACAATATGTGTTGAAATTTCATGCATACCTTGGATCAGCTGATATGTGGGAACCTCTTGACAGAACACAAGAGTTCCTCCACCCAGATCAATGATGCCTCCAACTACTGGCAAGAACGATGGCCTCCTTTCTTCAAGAATATCGGCGTTGGTACCTTCCTTCTCCTCCTCATGCATCTCTTGATTCATGCATGGGACTCCATATGTTAAGAGCTCAAGAATATCTTGAAAAGATGCAAGTGCCTCTTCTCTAGATGCAAGTACCTTAGCAGTAGGAGGTGAAAATGGAGATCTCTTGCCAAAAGTGACAAGATTGACATCCTCCTTTGTTTCCTTGGGAGATGTCTCTTTGTAGCTCATCTTTCTCCTCTCGTCATCAAACTCCTTGAGATTTTCTTCAATACTCTTCAATGTTTGAAAAAGAAGCAATGATATCTCTTCTTCAATCATTCTCCCTGCTTTATGATGATAGGAGGTGTATAGTTCTTCCTCTCCATCTTGAAACCCTTTAGGAGTTTCTTTGCATCTATTTTATTCATTGTTATACCTCTCACCTTCTTCAAAGAAAGTGGGCATAATATATCTATGAGGAGAGCTATGATTCTCTGGTCTTCTGCTTTGCTGATAGGAAGTGTTAGGGCTTCCTTCTTCTTCTTGAAATGTCATGCATATTTTACTGCAGCTTGCTTCTTCTCGAAACCCTCTAGGAGCCTCGATGCATCTTCTTTCTCTCTTCTGATTTACCTCTTTGATACCTTCTTAGTGTTGGTGTTCCCATGCTTTGGCAAGTTCGGCAATACCAAAGATGAAGAACACATTAGGGGAATTTTGAGGTCTAAAATGGGCCTCCTAAGAAAAATGTAAAACAAAAATAAACTTTATAACAACCAATAGGATTCAAGGTGATGATGTCAACCATGGGGGATGATTCACCATTTTTTAAATAAAAAGGTAAAAATATTAAAAAATAATAAAATAATAAAACTACTTTTTCAACTCGTATTTTCAACTTATCTCCCAAAATTTTTACTCAAATTTCGAGTGGGAGTACTCGTTAGATGCAAAATTTAATTCCTCATCCAAAGAGTACCCATGTTGCATACTTTCGATGAACTCTACTAATCGAAAAATGAGAAATACATACAAAACGTGATTGTAATCATGTTTTTTAATGTATTTCTCATTTTTCGTGTAGTAGGACCCATCGAAAGTATGCAACATGGGTACTCCTTGGATGGGGAATTAAATTTCGCATCCAACGAGTACTCCCACTCGAAATTTGAGTAAAAACTTTGGGAGATAAGTTGAAAATATGAGTTAAAAAAGTAGTTTTTTTCATTTTTCCCTCTAAAATTTGATGATGTCATCAAATCTTATTTGATTTTTTCCACTATTATTTTATAATTTCCTTAGGAGGCCCATTTTAGACCTCAAAATTCCCCTAATGACATCAGAACCACTTTCAGACCTCAAGATCTAGCCCTCCTGGGTCCAGAGAGGGATCTCTCTATGATAGGCAAAGGTAGATGTCTTTGAAGCTCTGTTTCTGGGTTTTAGGCTAGTTATAAGCACGAGTTCGCTTGTTTGTTTGGTTGTTGGGAATCAGGAAGGGAAGGTTCAACGTGAGACAAGGCTGGATAAAGAGTATTCTAGACAAAGAAGGAATAATTTCAGGGAACACTCGAGACCATTGGGCAATGGAGTCAGGAAAGGGTTTACTTGCTATTCAATGTGCAGGCTTTCAGTTGGGCTAGTCATCCAAAGCATTAGATCTTAAAGATTATAGTGTGACATAAGACGGCAAGAAAGAAAGTGAAAGGCAAGGAAACCTCCAAGGTGACCATTCAAGCATCGAATCCAGGGACAGGACATGCCATGAGACACCTGTGACCCAACTCCTAAATGGTAAAATCTTCATACAAAGCGAACATTTAAGATTTAAACACAAAGGTGAAGACTTGAGATCAGAGAGAGACTTTGAACTCTCAATGCTTCAGCATCCAGTTTAAGGGAACTTAGGAAGGTTTAATTGATCGGGAAGGATCCTAGTAAGACAAAAATGACGTTATAAACTCCTAGTAACCCAATTCTTTCAATTAAACCCAACAAGAACATCTGAGGATGGGTTCATTAATTCATACATCACCTAGCAATAAATTATAGCCACTACACTGGTTAAATTAACTTGAATCGGCACTCAGATAACACATCAAACAGAAAACATCAAAGGTAGGGAGAGCAGAAACATAGGGTACCATGCGAGGGTAAATCCCATGCTAGATTTCTGATGCGTACTAGAGGAAATCAAATATGATGAATCACAAAGAGAAATAAACACAGAGATAGAAAAACATCACCGCTGCTTTAAATCAGGATCCAAAGAAATGTGCTTGTCATATTAAAGAGCAATACCAGTCATGTACAACATTGCCAACAGCTTGACGTTCAGCCTGAAAACATTTTCCTCGGCCTATATTAAAATTTTTTACAGAGAACTATATCCCAAGAGAAACAACTTACAATTCACAGATATCCGATCAACAACCCTTTCAAAGAGTTTCTTCATGATTTTTATAGTTGAAACAGAAGCAGAGGAGGTAGGTGGGATACTAAATGTAACATTAAAATAGAGTAGTAAAAGGGGGTCAAGGCCCATTCTGTTTTAATATCTGAGCATTAATGTCTAGCACTCTTTGGACGAAAGAGTGGTCTTTGACATGCTGCAATTTACTTCAGGTATTTTCTTGATGTGATTCCGCTGCAGTACTTTTATTACTCTGGTGAATAAAAAAAGGCAGATAAATGGCTATGAGGCCTGCCATATTGTATAACAAATGTTCTGGTAGTATTAGGACTGATGTCAGGAGGAGATCTTCTCGGAGACACAATGTAGAACAAAGATAGTATGGGTACGTTTCCTTTCCCAGGAGAAAGCTTCTGCAGATGTGAAACATTGATGATATTGTTTTTGGTGCGTTAGGCCTCCCTAGGCCCTCTGCTTTAATCGTGGAGTTTTCAATTTGGTACATTTCCTCTTTAAACAATGAATCAGAGCTAAAATTATTCGATTACAAGCATTAAACTCTCTGATTATCCACTGATACACTTGGCCGCTTCATGACTGTCTCTGTCTGTCAAATTTGGTCTCTAATGATGTTGGAGGGGTTTAACCAGTTTGAACACTTTACTCTAATGAAATATTTCCTGTAGAAACCTTTCCAAACATTCCTGCAGCAATATCTGGCTCAGAAAATATCCTTCTGCACTCTGTGTCACAATAACAGTGACAGTGAGCGTTGGCTGTTCTCACCGCCCGTACATCTGCAAAACACACCAACCTGTTAAGAAATCCATGCATGGGGAAGGATGGCTGCGGGGAATGTTGTGGATGCAAATGGAAAGCGGTGGGAACATGCAATGAAATAGTGAAAATCGAACTGATGAAAGTCGGGCAGAATGAAAAAATTTAATGTAAACATTAAAATCTTAATGTTTGGCGGGATGGTACAATCTAATGTGACAAATAAGGTTTGAAACTTTGAATGAAACACACAGAATATGCATGGGAAACACATGAAATGGGCGGATGGTGGGACCCGACTAAGGCGGAGGGCGATTAACTGTGGACCGTTAGATCATAAAATGATCAACGACGGGAAACTTCCGAAGAAATCATTAGAAGCCCCGATGGAGAAAAATGGATGAAGACGTAATTAAATGCAGGCCGTAGCTCTAGATCGATCAGACAGTCATGGTTGAATCGGGGGAATGCAATCGGGGGATATAGGAGGTGACACATTGTGAGTTGCTGATTGGTAATGGTGCAATCAAGCGACAGATGTTGGATCGCGATGGGGATCGACGATGGAGATTCAATCGTCGGGAAGAAAGATGGGGCAATGAGCAGGAAACGGTGACTTTCGGACTGTCAGATCTCAAGAGATCAATGGTTGCGATTGCTCCCGCGCTCCACAGAACAAACACCATCGCATTGGAGAGTTTCAACTTTACAAATGAAATGCGCTCCGCTCCATCCTTTCGATGCAACAATCTCTTTACAGTTAAGCGCTTGGGTGCACGGAGGGGGAGTGGTTAAGGGGCTGGACGAAAAAGGGGCCAAACCCTTATAGAGAAGAAAGTGGGTTTTTAGCTTAGAAACAGATTTTAAGGCTAACAGAAGCTTTCGGTAAAGGGAAAAAAGGAATTTAAAATCAAATGAAAGGATTTCACTTGGTTTACAGGGTTGAAACAAAATGGTTAAGCTGACTTAGGAGGGATTTCTGGGGCTAAAGAGGGAACTTTGAACAAAAAATGGGGAAGAGGTTAATCACGATGTAAATTGCAGATATGCAAGGGAAATTCAAGGCTTTTCTGAGCACAAATCCTTCACAGGTAGTGAAGATTTTGGATGGAAGCAGTAGTGAGGATCCTTTTAAAGGCAATGAACACACGAAGGCTTCAAGGATGAGAGATTTTCCTAGGAAATGTATCTCTTGAAGTCTCACAAAACAATTTAGCAACCTATTTGCTTGACAAAAAATTCATAGGTGGCTAACAGTGGCTCCACATGGGTATGGCTTCTTCTTGAAGGAGTCAAGAACTCAGAAAATCAATCTTTGGAGTAGGCGAGATGCCTGATTTTTGAACCATATTCCATATTTTATTAAGCTGTAAAAACACGATGGATATTAATCAGCATAAAACATTCCCCAAACAATCTACCTACCCATCCTACAATCCTAACATTTTTTCTTCAAGGTGCATTTGGATTCGTAGACCTTCTTCATCATTTTTATTGAAAGCAGGAAACAAACTAGTCTATTTATACCCTTATTCCTTCATGAGACCAGGTTTAACTGTTGGCCTCATATGTTTCTCTACCTAATCTAATATCTGCTGGGATTAAATTGTCCAACAGATTTCTTCTCTACATTTTACAACAGAAATTTAAAAACAGTCAAACTAGGATTGAAAAGTCTAGTTTGCTGTGTATCCAAGGCATAAAGACAGCTGCACATGGACTGAAATTGCAGAAATTTGACAACAAAATCTTGAAGGCTTGGTATTTTGAAAACTTTTAAGCATCCTTATTATTTTTGTGACTCAAGTTTTAAGCTTGTTAGAGTCGCTATTCTCTTCTTTGTTTCAGCTCTGTTTTTGGGTTTGCTAGAGCTAATTCTTCTTTCTCCTTTGGTGATCTAGGTTTTGAGCAGATTAGGACCAGCTTGCCATACCTCCCTTTGGCTAAGGTTTTGATCATGTTTGAGCTGTCACTTTTTTGAATATCAGAGGTTCAAGTTTTGGGCATGTCTGAACCTCTCTTTCTCTATTTTCTAGAACATTTTCTCTTTTTTACGAAACAAAACACTTCAATGATATGTACAATGGAAATGAAAACTATAAATTGGAAATCAGCAGTAGTAATGCTTGAGAATCCTACCATTGATAGGACCCCCAAACAGATCTGTACCATCTAGCTCTTGTAGAAAAAATGCATTGGGACCAATAGTGGACTGAATAATGTATGGACCCTGCCACATACTGTCAAATTTTCCATGCTTTCCTTTGTCCTCTCTCTTGGAGTCCCACTTCAGAACTTTGTATCCAATTTTGAAGTCTGAGGCCTTGGTTCTCTTGTCAAATAACTTCTTAATATTTTCCTGGACTTTTAGAGCTCTGATATAGACCTCTTCTCTTGTTTTTTGGAGATGAATCATCTTATTTATCCTCCTCACCATACTGTCCTCTTCTGTCTGGATCTCTTGGACTAGTTTAATCACTGGTATCCCAAGGCTGGTTGGACACACTGCCTCTGTCCCATAGACAAGCTGATAGGGTGACGTGCCAATGGATTTCTTTGTTGTATGTCTGTCATCCCAAAAATCATGTACTAATTTGTTATGCCATGACCTTTTTTTATCCTCCAGAAGCTTTTCGATAATGATCACCAAGCTCTTGTTTGATGATTCAGCTAACCTATTACCCTATGGGTAATAAACAATTGAATGACCGAGTGCTATTTGATACTTGTGACAAAAATCAATCATCTTCTTGGATCCAAAGGCAGCAACGTTATCGTTGATTATTTTCCTTGGGCAGCCAAACCTAGAGAGGATGTGGTCTTCTAGGAACTTAATGATGACAAAATCTGTGGCATTCTTAGAAGGTATGGCCTCAATCCATTTTGTGAAATAGTCTGTCGCTGTAATGATCCACTTGTGTTGTGCAAAAGAAGCAGAGTGTATTTCCCTTATGATGTCTAGGCCCCATTGCAAAAAAGGGCCCTCAACAGTAATGGGTTGGAATGGCAAAGGGAGGAGTTTTCTCTTGCCTTCAAAAATCTGGCATTTATGGCAGGCAATTATCATTTTGTGTATGTCATTGAAAAGTGTAGGCTAGTAATAGCCAGCCCTGAGTATTTTGTTAGCAGTGGCTTTCCAACTCAAGTGACCTCCACACTCTCCTGCATGGAATTCCGGTTTAATTCTCTCAGCTTCGGTTTCAGGAAAACATTTAAGCAGTAGACCATTTGCATTTTTCCAGTATAAACATTCATTCAATATGAAGTAGTTTCTAGCCTTTAGTTTCAGGAATCTGGCCCTAGTCTTCGATAGGTCAGGAGGGGCATTTAGGTTCGTGAGCACATACAAGATATCGGAATACCATGGAGAGTTTGAAACTTTTCCTCAATAGTTGTATCAGGAAATCCTACCTGTCCATCCCAGGCATCTACCATGTTAATGTCAAGGGCATGTAAATTCGATTCAGCCATTAATTAAGCTAAGCCCTGACCTTTGATCAGTCTTGTGGGTTTTATTTCTAGGTCATATTCTAAAATCACAGCGACCCATTTTCCCCTCTTTCCGTCTGGATCTTGGGACAAGATGTATTTAACCACTATGTTAGGCACGTAAGCTATGGTGTGAGAATGCAGTATGTACACCCTAAAGTCCTTCAAGGCCTTTACTAAAACATAGGCCTGTTTTTCCATTATATTATATTTTAAGGGTGCATCCCTTAGAGCCTTGCTGAAGAAAGCAATAGGCTGTTCCATTCCCTCTAGATTTTTTTGCAGTAGAACTGCAGCCACTATATGCTCGGAGGCGAACGAAAATATCAAGAAATATTTAGAGAAATCTGGGCTGATTAGGACAGGGGCCTGAGTGAGTGTGAGTTTGACTGATTCAAAATATTTTTTAGCATCTACAGTCCACTTAACTCCTACACCTTTCTTCACCATGTTGGTCATATTACTGAGGTGTTCAGCTAAGTTGGGAATAAACCTCCTCAGGAAGTTAATTTTCCCAATAAAGGACTATAAATCTTTAATTTTTCTGGGGTGTGTGATCTGTAGTATTCCCTCAACCCTCTATGGGTCTATCTTAATCCCCTTCTTAGATATAATGTGGCTGAGATGCTTTCCTTCTTGCAGCCCTAATACAGTCTTTTTGGGATTTAATGACAGATCGAACCTCCTATATTTTTCAAAAACTTTTCTCAGATGTCTTAAGTGCTCTTCATCAGTCTTGGAATATACTGTTATGTCATCCAGGTAGATGACAATGAAGTGCCCTATTTCATCCGAAAAATCTATTTCCATCGCTCATTGGAAGGTTTCACTAGCGTTCATCAGTCCAAAGGGAATTTTTATGTACATAAAAGTGCCCCATGGAGTGGTAAAAACTGTCTTGAGTTGGTCTTCTGGGAGTACTAAAACTTGGTTGTAACCTAAAAAACCATCTAACAGGGAGATCCTCTTTGAGCCTACTACCCTCTGAAGGATGTGTTCCATCTTTGGCAAAGGGTAATTGTCCTTAAGTGAGGCTCTGTTAAGGTTTCTGAAATCAATGCACAATTTGATCTCACCTGTCTTTTTCCTCACAACTACTAGGTTTGAGACCCAATCAGAGAAACTCACAGGGACTATTATTCCTGCCTCGTACATATTTTTTATTTCCTTTTCAACTGCAGGTAGTTGTTTCGGGTTAATTTTGTGAATTTTCTGTCTGAAGGGTTTTTGATTCTCTTTCAAAGGTATTTTGTGATGTATAATGTTTGTGTCGTAGGCCTTTAAGTCCTCATAGCTCCAGGCAAACACATCAATGAATTATTTAAATAGGTCAATGTATTTCCATTTCATGTCTGCAGGCAATGACTTAGCCAATTTTATCATCCTAGGCTTGTATTCAGTGCCTATATTGCATTCTTTAACATCAGAGTCTGAGTGTTCTATGGTGGGTTTTTTCTCTACATCATCGAAATTGAAAAGGTCCTCTAAAGGTGCTAGACCTCGTGGTATGTTTTTATCTTTTGCCTGTAGCACCTCTATTTCCTCTTTATCTGCATTCTTGTATTCTTCTGTTGTATTTCCAATATGTTTAGTTAAATTTTTTATTTCAATATTACGGGGTAATTTTTCCTTGTCGGGAGGGCCCTCGCTTAGGCAACTATCCTCGGATTTAGAGTTTGAATCAAAGAATTAAAACTCATTCTTGCCTATCAGGAAATCCTCAATCTAATTATCACCCTCAAAGACCTACCAATATTTCTCGTTGTCAAGTACTGCAAGTCTGAACTTCATCTAGATGATGATTTGTTGGTCACTGGGAGGCTTATGATATGAACTAGCTATGCAGGCTAATCTGTTTGCAATTACATTCTGACTTCTAGGGACAAACACTAGTTCATATTCCACAAAGGTTTTCAAAAAATCCACAGCATCGTTCCTATACGCTCTCAACCTAGGGTGTATCGCCTTGTATTAGCTATTCACCTGTTTAATGATTAGCTTAGAGTTTCCATGCACATCTATCCTTCGGGCTCCTAGTTTTCTTAATAAATCCAGGCCTAGGATCAAAGCCTCATATTCTGTAATATTGTTCGTACACTTGAAGTTTAGATTGAAGGCATGAATCTTGGCATAGTCACTCTCAGCGTTATGTAACCAAACTCCCACCCCTGCAGTCTTTCTAGTACAAGACCCATCGAAATTCATTTCCCATAAAGGTTCGCTCTTGAGTTTGCCATCGGTTTATTTCCTAGCGTTGGTTTCATCATTATGCTATAGTGGGGGGCCTATGTTTTGGTGTGGAGGGTTCCGATATTCATGTGGTATATGGGCTTGAGCAAGGCGACTAACCGGTTGTTTGCATTCTGCTTCTACCTCACTCTGAGTTTCAGACTCGGTGCACCGCTCAAAGGGTTCTTCTTCATTTTTTTTCAAGTCTAGAGTGGCCATTATGTAAAAATATATGGGCTCTATCTCATCATCCATATCTCTATTCTCTGATTCTGGCTCTTTTAAGGATTCATCATTGCAGAGGATAAAGAAGTCCAGATCGGTGTGTACAGAGTAAAAAGGTGAATTCTCAGGCTTTTCAGGGCTGCTAACCAAGAATTTCATTTGGGCCTCTCTATACAGTTTCCTAGGCTGGCTAAAGACAGGGATTGTGGCATATGCCCCATCCATATGCATTTTACCTTGTAGCTTGGCTCCCCATGACCTTGACAGTAACATGCCATAATTAGGTGGCACATCTGCCACTACAACATCCATGACCATACATTTTGTTGGAATCTGGGTCAAGTTCACACACAAGTCTTTAATTAGGCCAAGGAATTTTACCCTACTAGAGTCAAATGAATATAAATCCTTGTAGGGGTGGGATATCTCTAGGCCTAACGTCTCCATAACTACCTTAGTTATCAGGTTGTTTGATGCCCCGGAGTCATGCATCACGTTATGAAGGATCTTGTCATGGATATTGAGGCTGATATAAAAAGGAGGCACTACCCCTTCCTGAAACTTCCCTTCTATCTTTGGACCAAAAAGAAGGGTTGGTTGATCATCACTCAGGTTGGCAGTATCATTTTTTCCCCTAGATTTAAAGCTTTCAAAATTTGGCCTTTATATACATCCTGAGTGGCCAGCTCAGAGAGTGGAATAAAGATCTTAATTTTTGCAATCTCACTCTCCAGATTGAAAGTGGGTTGACTCTTCGTGATGCTCGACTCTGTTTTGTTAGCCACTATCTTAGTGGCTGAATTAGTGTGAAAATATTCACTTGGTACGGTGTTGGGAACTATTTTATCAGGAACACTAACTGCAGTGCTAGTGCTACTAATTGGTTGACTTTATTTTTCGGTAATTTGGTCGTCTTTCTCTTTGTTCTTCCCAAAACTAATAGATGCTGATTTATTATTTTTAGCAGTCACTTTAGAAGTTTTCTCAGGCCTTTTCTTAATAGTCATCTCAGAAGATTTTTGTTTGGAGTTGTCTAAGTTCTTTTTTCTTCTAAGTTCATATTGTTCTCTGACCTGCATGATAGAATTTTCAAGCTCAAGCCTATAATCCTTAAATTCTAACCTTTCCTCATCCCAATATGAGGGTGAGGGCTGATCTTCTTCTATGGAATAGTTGTGGATTGAGTTTTCTATTTCAAACATATTTATTGTAGTCCCCTCAGACTCTTCTATGATTCCCTCATCTTCATCAAGAAAATTTTCCTGAAACGGGGGTATGACTTGTTGATCTGATTCTCTTTGTCTGTTGGGAGTGGTATTGTTTCTCCTAAAGTTTTGGTTCTGGTTATGATTTTGGCTTCTGTTCTGATTACTGAATGAGACAACCATTATTTCCATCATTTGCTGTAGCTTTTCCAAGTTTTTAGATATATGTTCGTATTTGGGATCAGATGTGGAAGCTACAACATCATCCCTATATGTTACCCTTTTCTCAGCCCTCATTCTAGCTCTCTTCTCAATTAGGTTAGCCTCTACACTCACTGCCCCTTGTTGCATATCTTCCAATTTGTTGTAATCTCTTTCCCTAAGCTAGTAGGCCATGTCAGCATCGAAGCCTTCAGGGTATTTCACTAAAGCCATACCTAGGGGAGGTTTCATATATGGAGGAAGAGTGTTCTAAACGCTATTGAACCTTGTAGAATAGTCATGGACACTCTCTCCTACATTCCTTTTAAGGTTTTTGTATTCCACTAAGATTTGGAGAGGGTTGGCATTAACTTCCAATTTGTTTATGAAGGTTTGATATAGAGAGGGAAGGTCTTGGATACTATTATGAGGTAGGCTTTTAAACCATTTCTTCACATCGCCTCCTAAACTCTAGGCAAAGATTCTCATTTTGACTATCTCATCGTCTATCTCCATATAGTCAAAGGAATCTTCCATTCTATCTACATGGTGCTGGGCTGTCGTAGAATCTTTTGTAGTGAAGTGTGGTATTTTTTATTGATAATCATTGGGTAGGGGTACTAGAGGCTGAGGTAACACCAAAGGTGCATACCAGGCTTCCATGAGGATGGTCTGTGCAGGTACAGGATTGGCTTGAGCAGCAGGTATGCAGATAACATGAATATTAAGACCAGCAACACTCTGTTGAGTTGATTTAGGGTGGCAGAGCCCCAAGTTTTGAATGAAATGAATATCCAGAGGTGTATATGGGGGAGTCTCTCTGTCCTTAACGTGTTGACCACCATGGGATGGTGAACCAATGAACTCAAAGTCTGGCTGGTCTAAAACACTGAATGACCTAGTCCTGGGTAAAATGCTTGGAGATTGTAGCTCAAAAAGAGGGTCTGATAGAGCTGTAAAGTCTTCTGGTGCAGGGTTTTCTCTATGGATATGTCTGGAAATAGTTTTCCTTCTAGGTGTAGGAGATTTCCTAGGAATTCTCTCAAGGTTTCCAACTATTTCAGGTGGGTTTGGGTTAGGCTAAGCCCTTGTATGAATGGTCATTGGAGCTAGTATGTTGTCTTTAATCAAGGAAGCTTAATTCCTACTTGTTACTTTAATTATGGCTAATGTTGTTATGGACTTTGGTCTCCCAGTGGATTCTTATGTGAACCGAGATAATCAGCAGACCTACTGATCACCAGTGGAGTATTTGATCATTGAGGAACTATGGAGTCACCCAGTGGAAGGTTTAGAATGTATCAAGAGGGTATACTATCCACCACAGTGTTTAACCACCAAAATAAGGCTACTATGGTCTTCTTTGAGTCTTAGAAGCGTTTCGAGGTGTATTTTTCTCAAAGCCCCCCCAGTGGAGTCGCCATTATGTTGGTGTTGCCATGTTTTGGAAAGTTTTGAAATACCAAAAGATGAGACAACATCAGAACCACTTTTAGACCTCAGGATCTAGCCCTCCTAGGTCCAGAGAGGGATCTCTCTATAATAGGAAAAGGTAAATTCTTTGAAGCTCCGTTTATGGGTTTTAGGCTAGTTATAAGCATGAGTTCGCTTGTTTGTTTAATCTTTTGTTTGGTTCTTGGGAATCAGGAAGGAAAGGTTCAATGTGAGACAAGGCTAGATAAAGAGGATTCTAGACAAAAAAGGAATGATTTCAGGGAACACTCGAGACCATTGGGAAATGGAGTCAGGAAAGGGTTTACTTGCTATTCAATGTGCAGGCTTTCAGTTGGGCTAGTCATCCAAAGAATTAGATCTTAAAGATGATGGTGTGACATAAGACGGAAAGAAAAAAAGTGAAAGGCAAGAAAACCTCCGAGGTGACCATTCAGGCATCGGATCTAGGGACAGGACATGCCATGAGACACCTGTGACCTGACTCCTAAATGGTAAACTCTTCAGAAAAAGGGAACATTTAAGATTTAAACGCAAAGGTGAAGACCTGAGATCAGAGAGAGACTTTGAACTCTCAATGCTTCGGCATCTAGCTTAAGGGAACTTGGGAAGGTTTAATTGATTGGGAAGGATCCTAGTAAGACAGAAACGACGTTCTAAACTCCTAGTAACCCAATTCTTTCAATTAAACCCAACAAGAACATCTAAGGATGGGTTCATTAATTAATACATCAGCTAGCAGTAAATTATAACCACTACACTGGTTAAATTAACTTGAATAGGCACTCAGATAACACATACAATAGAAAACATCAAAGTTGGGGAGAGCATAAACATAGGGTACCATGCGAGGGTAAATCCCATGCCTGATTTCTGATGCGTACCAGAGGAAATGAAATATGTTGAATCACAAAGAGAAATAAAAACAGAGATAGAAAAACATCACTGCTGCTTTAAATCAGGATCCAAAGAAATGTGCTTGTCATATTAAAGAGCAACACCAGTCATGTACAACATTGCCAACAGCTTGACGTTCAGCCTGAAAACATTTTCCTCAGCCTATCTTACAAATTTTTACAGAGAACTATATCCCAAGAGAAACAACTTACAATTCGCAGATATCCGATCAACAACCCTTTCATAGGTTTTATTGAATTTTATAGATGCAAACATAGAAAGCGGAAATTAGGTGGGACATAATGTATTCATCGAGTAGTAAAAGGGGGTCGAGGCCCATTCTGTTTTAATATTTGAGCATTAATGTCCAAAACTCTTTGGACGAAAGAGTGGTCTTTGACAGGCTGCAATTTACTTCAGGTATTTTCTTGATGTGATTCCACTGCAGTACTTGTAGTACTCTGGTAAATAAACAAAAGGCAGATAAATGGCTATGAGGCCTACCATATTGTGTAACAAATGTTCAGGTAGTATTAGGACTGCTGTCAGGAGGAGATCTTCTCCAAGACATAATGTAGAAAAAAGACAGTATGGGTACTGTGTCCTTTCCCAGGAGAAAGCTTCTGCATATGTGAAACACTGATGATATTGTTTTTGGTGTGTTAGGCCTCCCTAGGCCCTCTTCTTTAATCGTGGAGTTTTCAATCTAGTACATTTCCTCTTTAAACAATGAATCAGAGCTAAAATTCTTCGATTACAAGCATTAAACTCTCTGATTATCCACTGATACACTTGGCTGCTTCATGACTGTCTCTGTCTGTGAAATCTGGTCTTTAATGATGTTGGAGGGGTTTAACTAGTTTGAACACTTTACTCTAATGAAATATTTCCTGTACAAACCTTTCCAAACATTCCTGCAGGAATATCAGGCTCAGAAAATATCCTTTTGCGCTCTGTGTCACAATAACAGTGACAGTGAGCGTTGGCGGTTCTCATCGCCCGTGCATCTGCAAAACACACCAACCTGTTAGGAAATCCATGCATGGGGAAGGATGGATGTGGGGAATGCTGTGGATGCAAATGGAAAGCGGTGGGAACATGCAGTGAAATAGTGAAAATTGAACTAATGAAAGTCAGGCGGAATGAAAAACTTTAATGTAAACATTAAAATCTTAGTGTTTGGCGGGATGGTACAATCTAATGTGACAAATAAGGTTTGAACCTTTGAATGAAATACACAAAGGATGCGTGGGGAACATATTAAATGGGCAGATGGTGGGACCCGGCTAAGGCGGAGGGTGATTAAATGTGGACCGTTAGATCATAAAATGATCAAAAGCGGGAAACTTTGGAAGAAATCATTAGAAGCCCCGATGGATAAAAATGGACGAAGACGCGATTAAATGCAGGCCGTAGCTCTAGATTGATTGGAAGGTCATGGTTGAATCGGGGGAATGCAATTGGGGGATACAGGGGGTGACACATTGTGGGTTGCCGATTGGCGATGGTGCGATCAAGTGACAGCCATTGGATCCCGATGGGGATCAACGACAGAGATTCAATCATCGGGAAGAAAGACGGGGCAATGAGAAGGAAACTGTGACTTCTTGACTGTCAGTTCTCCAGAGATCAATGGTTGCGATTTCTCCCACACTCCACAGAACAAACACCATCGCATCGGAGAGTTTCAACTTTACAAATGAAATGCGCTCCGCTCCATCCTTTTGATGCGATGAGCTCTTTACGGTTAAGCGCTTGGGTGCATGGAGGGGGAGTGGTTAAGGGGCTAGCTGAAAAAGGGGCTAAACCCTTATAGAGAAGAAAGTGGGTTTTTAGCTTAGAAACAGAGTTTAAGGCTAACAGAGGCTTTTGGTAAAGGGAAAAAAGGAATTTAAAATCAAATGAAAGGATTTCACTTGGTTACAGGGGTGAAACAAAATGGTTAAGCCGACTTAGGAGGGATTTCTGGGGCTAAAGAGGGAAATTTGAACAAAAAATGGGGAAAAGGTTAATCACAAGGAAAATTGCAGAGATGCAAGGGAAATTCAAGGCTTTTCTGAGCACAAATCCTTCACAGGCAAGTGAAGCTTTTGGATGGAAGCGGTAGTGAGGATCCTTTAAAAGGCAATGAACACACAGAGACTTCAAGGATGAGAGATTTTCCTAGGAAATGTATCTATTGAAGTCTCAAAAAAAAATTTAGCCACCTGTTTACTTGAAAAAAAATTCATAGGTGGCTAACATTTAGATCTGAACACTGATAGGAGTAATCTCATCCTCTACATCATTCTGATCTCTGTTTCTCTTCTTCACTTCTTTGATAGCTTGATCTCACAGGCTGGGCCAGAGATCATGCTCAGAAACCACTGTAATATTCCTATATAGGAACATTTCATGAATCATGCACTGAAAAATGTATTTTCAGAAACATATGCAATGAAACAGGAAAATGACTCTTGGATCCTTTAGCTCAGACAATAAAAAAAAAATCCAAGATTTGAGCTAAAACAAATAATAATAGGTGGGTTAAACATATCTCATGCATAAAAAATTTTGATAGACACTCAACAACTAATTTCAAGTACAACATCAACTTAGATCTGAATTTAGGATCCAAAAAGTGGGGAAAAGTAGTGATTTTGACCCTAAAATAGATGTATTCAAAAATATGCGTAAAATTAAGGGAAATGGAGAGATGCTAATTTATATTAGGTCATGAGGGACCTATTATCCTAATTTAAGCTCAAACAAAGCATTCTAGCTATGTTAAATAGTTCTTCCATCCCCGGATAAGCTTAAAAATGTTGATTTCCCATGACTTGGAGTATGCAGAATATGGCTGAAGCATACATTGCGTGATTTATAAAGACATTAGACAAAATATGTCTAAAAAATCATATCTAAATTTTACTATAACTGAGCATGAAGAAAAATGGAGATTCATCTCCTTTTATACATCAAATAGATCACCCGGCAAGGGGATTTCATGAAAGAACAAATACAAGTATCAGATCTTCAGAATATGGATCTGGAAAACATAGAATCACTAAAAATATAAGTAAATGAGCTTAAATATACAAAATTACATAAGAGGGCTGAAATACAAACTTTCTGGAAGAAGGGATGGCCCTTCCTCAAGGAAATAAGCACCAATCTAGGGTAGAAACCCTGCTACAGCAATGCACTGGAAAAATGAAACAGTTTCTGAAGTATAATACACAGATGATGTTGGAAGGTCCTTTGGCATGATTCCAAGATCTGAATATGAAGCTCAAGGCTTCCTCACTAATCTTCCAGAGAAAGTAATGCTTCCTTTTCTGCAAAACTAGATCTGGAAGTGGTGTTGAAAACCCCTCACTGCAACCCCTTGCAACACATCAATTCCTGCCCAACAGAAATAAAGTTGTGATAAAGGATGAAGGTTGGACTCAAGCCTAGATGTGAGTCATTTTAGAACATACTCCTTCAAGATCTCCTCAATGAAGGAGGAGGAATTCCTAAATAGGAAATTCCTCTCTCTCTAGCTAAACAGCCAAGAGAGTTTGAGTTGCTTAAGCAATCTCAAAATGGAATTATCTTCAACTCCTTTTCCTTGTGGCTTTCCCCTTCATTTTATAAAATTAGGGCTTATAAAACCCTAAACCACCTCATATGAGTTAACCCTTTTCACATGAAGGGTCTCCATCTAAAACTTCGTTGATCAATAAGGAGGTTCAATGCATCTAGACACTGCTGAGATTTGGTCCTGTTGACCCAGTCAATATTCTTAATTCCTCTTCACACCTAAGTGTATTTATTGAAATGGCCCAGATTTTTCCATGTTCATATTGGGAATTGATTTATTTTTCTGATTAGGATTTTTAGAGTTCCTCCTTTACACTTTTATTCATGAGTTAAGAAAACTAAAAATAAAATATTATATTCCCATTACCTGCAGAAATTGGGAATATTACATACTGCCATTCACTCATCCCAATGTGGGTGATGGATCTCATTCTGCAAATACTTAGTATCCTCCCATGGTAGGACACCAGCCTCCTCAAATTTTTGAATAACTTTTCACTTCATGAAATGTTGAAGTGCACCTCCAATGGGATCTCTTGATGAGACCTCCTCCTCATGCATGGCCTTCCAAAACCAATAAGGTCTTGGATCTGCTGCAAGTAGAAGTCTCTATTTGAGTTGTGGCATGCTTATTAAGAAAGTTTCATCTAGAGAGGAGAAAAAGTTTCTCATCTCAAGATTTCTACCCCTTGACATCTCTTCCTCCATGACTTCCTGAATGAAGCTGACATCTGAACGCTCCCATGAGGAATGGGTCCTTATTTCTTCACTGCTACTCTTGGACAGGACAGTGCAACCTTGCTGCTCTAGATTAGCAGTAAGTGATGATCCTGGTTCATGCAACAACAAATTTCCACAATCTTCTGAAATATTTTCTGCAATAATAGAAAGTGGAAATCCAATCATACCTTGATGGGTTGTGGGAACACCTTGCATGGCTGCAATAGTTCCTTCTTCCACTGTCTTGGCTCCCTCAACTGCTGATGTTGAAGGCTACTCCTCCAAGGTTGTGAAAACACTAATATAAGTCTTCTCAAGAGGTGGTGAGGGCTCCTCCCTCTCTTATTGTTCTTCATCAAATCTCTTGATCATCCTCTGAGTGAAATCTACAAGAGTAGATACTCTTGCATGATTTATGTGACTGAACCTCCAAGTGTTTGCTTTGCCCTTCATGTGCAGCACTGAAATATCTACTACTTCTCTTTCTACCACTGGATGTAGTAGGAATAATGCTTCAAGTCTTCTTGCCCAAGCTCTCATTGTAGATGTCCCATCAAAAGTGGACAATAGAAACCTATTGCCCTTGATTTCTCCCTTGCTGCAGGGTCTCCTCTCTTTGTCCAGTTGAATGAACTGTGGGAAGGCTAGAGTCTCAATGAAGGCTCTAGGTTGAGACTTGTACTCAATAAGTTACTCACTCAGAATATGTTGATCCAAGTGTCTTCCGTGCTTTTTGTCTTCTTCTTCATGAGAATAGGAAGTGCATGGTTCTTCCTCTTCTTGAAACCCTCTAGGAGTTTCTTGGATTCTCTTCTCCTTCATCTGTTTAACCTCTTGGGAGAGGTTCTTTATAGTTCTGAAAAGTGATGAGAGCAAACTAATCCTCTCCATCATTCTGATCTCGCTTCTTTTGATAGGTGGAACTCATAGGCTGAGCCAAAGATCATGCTCTGATACCACTGTAATATCCCCAAATTTGTATTGCTAGCAAGACATGCCTGAAAAATGCATTTTTCAGGAATGTGTGCTACAACAAACAAGATCATCCCTTAGATCCCTTAGATCTAATCTAAGACCCAAATCCAAGAGGAAATAAGAAACCAATCAAACTAGGTGAGGTAAACAGGCTTCTCACACCTAGTATGGCTGGAAAATGCCCAAGAATGGGACTGCAGCAATATGTAAACACAATGTTGGAGCATAAGAAAGCTATTAACTCATGAAATGTGTTAATACACACATATCCATCATTAAATGTTACAACAAAAACTTATTACACATTTTATGATCCCAAAAGTTGGGGAAATGCAGCAAATAGGGCCATAAAAAGGATTTCTTCAATAAATTACACTATAACTATGAGAAATGGGACTTGGATACCTTTGAGTATACACTATACAACTCACATATAGAATTGGATAAAAAAAAAATGCCTCTAGCCAAGCTAAACAGGTCTCGCCAAACCAATACAGCTCAAATAAGCCCAAACCCCATGAATTTTGCTAACAGAAATTACTGAAGAAAGTAACAACGTTATTTTAATGAGGTTTTATCAAGAAAATAATGAGAAATATCATATCTAGAGTTTAAAATCATCAATGGCTGAGAAAATGGAGATTTATTCCCTTTTTATACAAATAAGAACCACCCGACAAGGGCTGCATGAAAGTACAAGTACAAAAATGGTAGATCTGTAGATCTAGATCTGGAAAACGTAGTTATACTGCAGCTCTATATACATGTAAATAAAATGTATATAAAATAGAATAAGATTCTCTGTACAAGCCTTCCGGGAGAAGGGTTGTACCTCTCTCCAGGGAATAAGCTCACAAACAAGGGTCTTGACCCTGCTACATCAACACTGAGTAAAATAACGTAGTTCCTTTAAGGGAATTCACTGTAGGATAAGAAAAATACATTGGACACCTGCCAAGATCTAAAATGAAGCTCAAAGACTCCCTCACTGATCTCCCAGAGAAAGAAAGGCTTCCTTCTCTGAAATATAAGCTCCGGAAGTGGTGTTCTGGTGCTTCCACTGCAACACCCTGCAACACAACCCAGCTCTCAACATAAACTATGTTTTAGCTGAAGGAGGATGCTTGGCCTCAAGCCTGAATGTGGAAAACTGAAGTGAAATACTCCTCAAATATACCTCTCAAGGTAGGAGAAGGAATTCCTAAACAGGAATGCCTTGTGCTAAACAACACTGCAACTCTGCTAAACAGCACTGCAACTTTGCTAAACAACAAGAGGATGCCAAACTGTCATATAGAACATCAAATCAATAATCATCAAGCTAATCTCAAATGGCTGCCATCCCCTTCCTTATAAGCTATGTGAGGCTCCTCACATTGGGTCCCACCCATTAGGGTTTCCACATGCACATGATCAATCTCCCTCCAAAACTGTGTTGTGTCTCCATGAAGGCCACTCCTCTTCATGCATGCTGTTGACTTGGTAAACAAGAAAAAAAATCCCTTTTCACACATGAGGGTGTGAAATCCAGCTACTACAATGATCCCCTTTCACACCAAGAGGGTTCTTTTATGCTGATTTAAGTTAAATATGGGTCTCTTGCCCCATTTATTCATCTACTAAGTGCAAAAATAAAAAATTAATATTCCCATTAGCTGCTTGCTAATGTAGGAATATTACATGGGAACACCCTTGTGTTAAATAGCACTGTAGTCTCTGCTAAATAACTGAAGAGAGCAACATGTCATACATACCATAAAAAAATAATACTCAATCATGATTTCCATGGCTGCCATCCCCTTCCTTATATTCTTTGTGAGCCTTCTCACCTTGGGCCCCACTCATTAAAGCCACTACTTCCATGAAAGGAATCTCCCTCCAAAAATGTGTTGTCCCTTAATGAATGTCCACTCCCTCCATACCAACGTTGTTGATTTTGTCAAAATTGACCTAGTCCACATGCTTGATCCCCTATTCACACATAAGGGTGCTTAATCCAGCTACTTTGATGATCCCTTTTCACATTGAGAGGGATTTTATTCCTACTAAAGATATTTATGGGTCTCCCTACCCACTTATTCATCTATCTAAACGATAAAAACAAAAATTAATATTCCAATTAGTCGCATGGTAATTTTGGAATATTTCATTTCCCCCCTCCCAAATTTTGTTTGTCCTAAAGAAACTACAAGGATAGAATTGAAGATCCTCCTCTCCTCCTCCTGTAGCATCCTCATATGATAAGTTCCTCCAATGAGAAAGATGCTCTCCCATCAATATGTCCCCAAGTTGCTCCTCCCAAGTGTATAAGTAAGCCTTTGGTGATAAATCCAAATGGGTCTCATCATGAAAAAGTGGGATATCCATGGAGGAAATTATATGCTGTCTAGAGGCCTTCTTGAGGCATGGAATCAGAAAAATATTGGGAACCTTCATTCCCATGTGAAGCTCCCATCCCCAAGCTATCATCCACACAAAATGAATCGCCCTCCAGAATGGTAATTCATAGAAAAAATCCTCCCAAATGCTCATGAGAGGTATCTCCCAAGTGCTTAGGTTAACCAAATGGCCCATCCCATAAGGAAACAAGAGGTCAAATGTAGTAATCATTTGTTGCCCAATGTTCTCCCTGAAGTATGAAGCATAAGAAATGTGGAGAGTCTCATTCCCAATGGACACATCCAACCTATGTGTCATCCCTCCAATTATTCCCACAACAATGATAAGAACATCATCAACATATGGGATCACAATCAAATTCATACTAGCTACCATGTGTAATAATAGAGAAGGACAATGGTCCATCAAGTGAAACCAACACAATTTTACTCCTAACTACCTTAGAATATGATATGATGAGTGGTTTTCCAACCACTTACTTTCTGCTTGAATCCTCTCACATGCTTGGAGAAGGTGAATGATGTGTGGTGCCAATTGGGCACACTCTGAATAAGACATCACCTCCCCAAAATCTCCTAGGGAGTGGCCATCACCATCATTACTTATGGCCCCAAATGGACCATGTGGTCTATGTGTAATATTCCAAAATGGGAAAAGCACGAATATAGTGCAAAATTATTGAACAAATGTGTAAATCAGTGTTACACCATTTTTTGGTCATCTAACCTGTTACTATTAGATGGACCAAAGTACACCATGTAAGACCAATTTTACCCTAAGTAAAATTTCTTTCACTATGAAAAATAACTTATAAAACCACATTTATTAAGTTTTTTATGGTCTAAACCAGAAACCCCATGAGGAAATATTAAATAAATCCACATTTGTTTGATTTTCCTCAAGGAATAATTAGTTAAACAATAGTTTAATTAATATTCCTGGTCATATTTAACCCAAAACAGGAAAATTAATTAGATAAATCATTATTTATTTGATTATTACTCAACTACATCCTTAAAATAATAAATAAATCATTTATTTATTTATTATTTACAAATAAAGGGATTTGACCAAAGTCAAATTCTTTTTCCCTCCAACAAATATAATAAAATATTCCAAAAAAGTTGGATCTTGATTTAGTTTAATCATGCACCAATATCTAAACTAACTCAATATTTTGTTATAAATAGAAGGGTTTTCCCATTCATTCACTACCTTTTGTTGCCTAAATATCACTCTGGATCTATACTTTTGGTCTAACTTTGGTCCACCATCATTTTCATATTTTGCTACCATTTTTCTTGTGAACTCCCTTTGAGTTCCATTTTTGTCTGGGTTTTCTATACCATCAAGAGAGAGGTATTTTAGATCTGAAGTGCCGAGGACTTACAAGAACCCATCCCATTGAGGGGGACTGATATCATCTTTCTATGTTCCCTTCCGAGGTGTCAAAAAATACAAAAATTCTTTAAAACAATCTTGTCTTGTCTATTGGATGCATGTTGCAATTCTTGATTTTATTTACTGCTTAATATCTTTTAATGCATAGATATAGATTTTTGCAACATTTATCTTGATTAACTAATTGCAGATCTAAAGATATTGGTAGCCATCTTTGCTGTTAGGGTTTTTTGTTATGCACGGATAAAGTGAGCATTTTTCGTACGCTTACGATTAAGATTCATACTGACAACTGGCGACTCCACAAGGGTTTACAATTACAACCTCTGTCATTTTTCAGATCCCTACATATCCAGCCGCTTCAAACCCTAGGATTTCTCTTCAGCTTCTTGTTTTTATTTTCTTGATGTTGTTTTTAACCTATAAAACCATAAAACATTGAAAAATATAACTTCCATGTGTTTTCAGACCTATTGCGTAGGTGGCAGGCATCAGCCGCAACTGAGATGACAAAATTTTCTGAAACCTGCTCCCGAGAGTGTCGGAAGTGCAGGTCGCACTTTTTGGGCCAAAACCTGCAACTTGAACCTCCAGGGCACAGAAAATAGGCCAAAACCTATGACCTCTGCAAAAAGTAGGTCAGAAACTGCGACATGGACTTTTTGCGGGAATTTTTCTAAGATTCTTCTCGGATTGTCTAGGACTTTGTTCAGGGTTGTCTGACCTCTGTCTCCACCATTTTTGGACCTGTAATTATTTTGTTTTACTCATAAAAGTGGGAACCTAGCCCCATAGGGCTTCAGTACCCTCCACCTTTCGTGGAAGAGTTTTAGCTGCTGCAAGTCGTCTAATCAGTGTGTTCAGCCATTTTTTAGATCTGATACTTTACCTTTAGATCCACTTCAGATTGGTTATATATCCATCCAAAACAACTCCTTTTAGTTTTTTTTGGGTTTTCCTCTAGGGTCCCCTCATCTTCCCTCCAGGTTATAGCCTTTTGCCACCTCATTTATAGAAAATTTTCCTCTGATTTCTTGTTGTTTTTCTACACCTATTTCCATTAGATCTGACCTTTACATCATTGTCCCTCCCGACTTTAGATCTATTGGATATTTTTGTGTGTTTTGACTAGATTTTTTCCCACCCACAGACTACTTATTGAGAGGCCCGCCTCCTTGGGTTTAGATTAATGCATAATTAGATATTTATTTTCTATTATTTCACTTTCATATACTGTTATCTGTAGGTTTATTTATAGTTATATAGCACACTTTTTCTTTTTTCTCTACAAATGTATGGGTTTAAAAATTAAAATTTACACACATAACACACACACCTTAAGTGAAGAAGAGCCTAATTAACACCACCAGGAAAATACTTTAACATTGTAATATTTTGATCCTGCACCTCTTTTCCCTTGTTTCGACATTTTAATCAGTTGATCCTGCACCTCCTTTCCCTTTTTGGTCTCTCTTCCCTTTGTGGCGTGTTTGTGCCTTCATCATTGTGCCCCCAAGGCATTTATCATAGAGACTTCTTGGCCTTCATCCTTAGTTTCTGGTAGGAAGACTTACTCCTTCGTGTAGGATCCAAGTTAGTCCTCCACCGAGTCTGCACTCTGACTCCTCTTTTGGTTCATTAGGTTCCCCTTCTGGTTCCTCCCTCGGTTCTCCCCCTGTCACCTTCACCATGTCTAGTTCAGGACCTAACGCTGGTGGTAGCCTTGACCCTAATTTTGGGAATACTACTAGTGGGACCGCAATAGGAACTACCCTAGCTACTCCCTTTCTCTCCTATATGGCAGGCCTCAATATTCCCAATTTTAACCAGTTGATCAATAACCCTATATGCCATGACGCTGGTTGGCCTTGTATGGAAAACAAGCTCCCTTCCGACATACCCAAGTTTAAAGGTCTTTCTAGAGAATATCCTACAAATCATGTTTGATATTTCCACATGTGGTGTTCGTCTATCTTCATTACCGATGAATCTATTTGTCTTCGGTTGTTCCAACATACGCTTACTGGCGAAGCTTCTAAGTGGTATGTTGATCAAGCCTCATCCTCTCATACCACCTTTGCGACTCCTGCCCGGGATTTTCTGTCTTATTTCTAGCTCCCCCTCCATTATGACACTGGTACCGAAATTTTGACTTCTTTCCGTCAATTTTCTACGACTTGCCTCTCCGATCATGTCCAGGAATGGCAGAGAAGAAAGAGCCTATGTCCAGCCCCTACCTTCGAAGACCGTGTCTACATGGACTGGTTCCTTAGATCCCTTTTTCCTGCTATAGGCAAAGATGTTGCATTGCATTTCCCTCAAACCGAAGAAGCTGCTCTCCAGATTGCGTTAAAATATGACCTAATCTACACACAATCGGGTTATGTTTATACTGTCTTACTTGATATTCCTAGACTCGGTGGTGCCAATGCACCGGAGTCATCTCATGCCACCGATGGTATCATTGGAGCTATTTCTTATCCATACACTTAGCCTCCCATGGGCTATGGTTTACCTCAGGGAGGGGCCAGAACCTGCAGTACTTTTCCCCCTCCCGGTAGCATGCATTCAGGATATGACATGCCTCCTCCTTTTGCCCAACCTATTTACCACAATGTTACTCAACCTCCTTATTATCCATATCCGTAGCCTAGTGCTCCAACTCCTCAAGCATTAGCACCTCCACCTCCCTTGCCTTGTCAACCCCCGCAACAGTAGCCACACCCACTCAGGGGTAGGAGTATGAATAGCAGGGCGGGACTAATCCTCCTACTTCAAAAAAGAAGAGGAAAGGCACTCAAAATCAATCTTCCCCCCGGTAATCCTGGGCCTAATCCCCAAATTAATGCACCTAACACTGCTAACCAGCAATAGGGCACTCAGCCCAAGCAGGACAGGCATGTTTGCATGAATAATACTTGTTCTTGTTGTGGTGTTTATGGTCATTACACTCACGATTGTCCTCTTTTACCAAAGATGCGGCAGATGTGGGAGACTCAAGTAGCATCGCGAGGACATCAAGCCTCCCCTTCCGTCCCTCCCCATGCTACCCCTAGTCTTCTGGTTGTGTTTACTAATCCTTTCCCTCAACAAGGATTCATGGCTACCCAACCACCTAAAGGTCAGAAGGCCACTCAACCTCCTCCATCTGGTACCTCAGATTACCAGATTCTCATGATGAACTCTGAGCAACCCACTACCATTGACCTCAACCTTCAGACTTGGTCCCGTCAGTAAAAGAATCTTCCCACTACGTCTACCGTCGAGCGCCATTATTTAGGTTCTATAGAGCCTCCTTCGACACCTAATGGTCCTTTATAGATCCCTCAGCCTAAGGTGTAGGTTCATACCAAGATCCCTAAGGGAACATTATGCCAAAATGCTGCGTCTGGAAAAACTACCCATTCGTATAGTGTAGTATATGATTTAGCGCAATATCCTGCTGCCATCTCAACGCTGGAACTCCTCCAGTTGTTCCCTTCACAATGAAAAGCTCTAATATCTGCCATGGGTGTTGTAGATCCTTCAGATTATTGATTGATCATCTTCGATGTTGACCGATCAGAACATCCTCCTCTTCCTGCTTTTGTCACCTTCCAAATCCTAGTCAAGATCCGAAATGCCAACATTTCCTATTGTATCATTAATGAGGGGGCATCCACTTGCATGATGTCTGCTTGAATTTGGAAGCAACTCAGATCACCTAAATTGGCCCCTTCCACAATCACCCTCCGAGCATGGGATGGCCACGCTTCCCAGCCCATTGGCCTGTTCCACAATTGTCCTATTACTCTTGCAAGCAAGACTGTTTGCATTGACGTAGAAGTCATTGACAACCCCTTAGATTACAAAATCCTATTGGGTCATAGCTACACCTATGCGATGTCTGTTGTATCATCTGTGGTTCACCATAAGATGTCATTTCCCCATTGTTGTGGTGGATTAGTCACACAGGTGCACGAAATCGCACCAGCTTAAAGAGTGTGGTCTACTCTTTAAACTATTGGTAATACACAAAAATTGGGGGAGCTCAAAAGCATAACATTTAATGAAAAACAGTATGCTAAAGTATTCTCTGGTTAAAATAAAACTAAAACACAAATATACAGAAGCTATAAAGAGAGTCAAAATGATAATAATGCAAATTATGGCTCGATGGCCTCTTCTTATTAAACGTTTGAAATGGAGAAGAAATTTTACCCACTTGCCAAAGGGTCCCTAGGCAATGGCTCTAGGTGCCGATGAAAGGATGTTGCCTTCCAAGCTCTGCCTCTGATGCATTCTCCATCTCTCTCTCTCTCTGTTTTGGTAGACTAAGATGTTGGGTGGCCAATGATCGAGTCCTCTTTAGCTCCAGCTCTGGGTCACACACTGCTGGTGTTGCTTAGGCAACTTTGGCCAGCATAACAATGTGATCACCATTTCTTCATCTCTTGGTGGCTTTATATAAGTGAGTTTCAAATCCTCCTTCCCTCCCTTGGTACATGCTGGATAATGACCCAAGTGAGAGGTATGTTTCCATTGTGTGCTCAAATATTCTTTTGTGTGTTCACATAGTGTCTAAGGAGGCTCTGGTGGTTGTCCTTAGGTGGCTTTCACACAAGGAGTAATTTTCATTTGCTTGGTGTGGTCCCAGAAAGAGACTTTTTTCCATTTCCAGGAATGCGCGCTTATCAGGCAAAAATGCGCACAAAAGGCACTCTTCTTGAAGGATAAAGCGTGCAATTCATCATTTATGACTAGTTCAAATCTGATTTTCTCAAAACCTTAGAGATTTTAAATACTTCTTGATTCCATAATGTGTTCCTGCCCTGTAAATCCTTAGGCTTGACATTAATTAATGTCGTCTTATGCTGTAGGATTTTCTAGTGCTAACACCCATAATGGAAAGTTAGTCACCATTGACTAGTTGACATATTATGAACCGAAGTCTTAGACCTCCCCTGAGTCCATCATATCTTCAGTGGCCAATAAGAAAACCATCGACCCTTTGACCAGTGTCTCACCTGGAGTCTACAAATACTCCTCTTTTCTTGGTTCATTCCCTAGTCTCCCTCCTCCTATCTCTAATCCCAGTTCATCAAATGTTTGCAAGATGCAATCATCTCAGGCTTCCCTCAAGCGGCCCGCTTTGGCTAGTCAACAGCCCCACCCACCGTAATATGCTCCTAGCCCTTTGATTCAGCCTTCTGGACCCCCTCCTCGTGGCCCTTCACCTGCAGCTAGTATCCATGAGCCTCTCTACCCTCCTGGATCAATTCCTCCAGGCCTTAACCATCTTGGAGCTGTCCCGCCTGGCCACTACCCCTCCGGTGAGATAACGTTCCTAGCTCCCCGTCCTGGAGTGTTTTGGTACTTTTTATGGCTACCCTATCCCTTCCTAACCTGACCTTGGGGATTACTATCTGGTACATTGATCCCCAAGCCACTACCCCGCCTGTTCAACCCAAACCTTATCTTGCTTTGAACTGAGTTCAACCAGTCCCCATGACCCCTCCTGCTGCTACTGTGCCTTAGCCACCTCAACAGGAACCTCCTTCTGTTGTGACAGCTTCAGGTAATGGGGGAAAAGCCAACAGGAAGGCATTTAAAGACAAGGCTGCCCTGACAAACACTGCCCATCATTAGCTGCCAAAGCATACCATCCAGTGTGCTTTGTGTGATGTTGTCAGTCATGCCACCCATAATTGTCCTAAATTGCCTCATCTCAAGCCCATGGTTAATTTCGCGTTCCTTGATTCTATGGTCCCACAAACCTTTGTTCCTTCCTCGACTGTAGCCAAGAACCCCAAGACTATTTACACTAACCACCCTTGTGTGTTGTGTGATTATACCCACCTCTGTCCCCGCTTCGAGGACTTCCGCACCTCTCCAGTGGAAATTCGCCAATTTGAGGTCAAGCGCAATGAGTCCACCTCTCACTTATTTATGCATTTTGCTTTAGAATAACTAGAGGATACATCCACACCTATTGAAATTCCCCCTCTAGATGTTGAAATGATAGAATCTTTAGCCACTGTCCACTACCTATCATCTTCTATGAGATCCATGGTGGAAGACCCCCCTGAGACTTCTCCTTTTGTTTCGCTTGACCTCCCTTCAACGATCACCTTGGGCTCAACATCGATGGATCATTCATCTACTTTTTCTTTCATCAGCCCCCATGATGATGTGCATGTGAACCTTTCTTCTCATGATGATGAGTCAGGTAGCTTTGCCTCATCACATGGTATTTCTTCCACTAGCCACCCCATCTTATATTGCGATGACGACATTATGGAAGAATTTACCACCCCTAAATTTATCTATCCCCCCTTATATCGAACCCATGCATTCGATCCACATGCACCTTGTGGTCATTACATTGACACCCAATGTTTTAATAAGGGGGAACCCATATTTGAGGGTCCAGAAGAAGAATTTCTCCATAACCCTCATAGTGCATCTGGTTGTGTCGACGCTAGTACCATTATTATTCCCCATTTAGAAGAACCTCTAGAGTCCCATATCACTTCAGATCACTCTAGGGATGATACCCCTCATCATTCCTTCATCTTACATCAGCAACCCATTCCCCTAGACATTGTTGTTGACCATCCTGTGGGTTTTCTAGGAGAGCACCAGTTCATTATCTCCAAATCCTCTCTTTGGGATAGTGACACCATGTATGCCAACCTAGAAACTTAGTCCATTTTCTTCATATATGCAGTACCAAAAGAGATGGGTAATCCTCCATTCCCTTTCTCGAACTGCATAACCATTATGAAAAACAAATGGCACACCACATCATAAAAATGTATTTAGTTTCCCCTTTTCTAAATACATTTTAGCATGACCATAACATGCTTGGGGACACCCATGCCCCTCAACCATAAAAATCCTAGATCTAACCCAAAAACAGCGTTGAAACCCCCTTTCTCTGACAGGTCGCACTTTCTAGGTCATTTCCTAGGATAGGTCACAGTTTTCTGCCCAGTACCTGCTACCTAGGTCGCAGAACAAACCCCAAAAATTGCGACCTGGCCTATTCATGAACTCTGGGTACCTAAAATGAAATTTTGATCCCCTTAATTGAAAGAGTAGGGTTAGGCCTCTTACCTACAACTAAAGGATCTCGATTCCAATTCTCGGTTTGTCTGTTATGATCGTCACAAGATTTAGGGCCTTCTCTCCTCCCTACATTCACCACAGCTACACTTGCAAATGAGTGAATTTGGAGGGAAAATGCCTTATTAAAAGATAAACCATTGATTCTTATTTCTCCCACTATCGCCAAACCGTAGCTCAGTTTGTCAAACTGCCCATACCATTGGAAAGCTCTCACCAAGCTCTCAAATGGGTATCTGTTATTTTTTCATGATTTGATACTTCACCAGGACACATTTTGTCCAAGAAGGGTCACTTCACCACTCCTCAAAATTGAATTTCTTCACCTGCAACACTTGTACTTGGGGCACCACTTTTCCTCCATACTTGTCTATGCGCGTGTCAATTTTCATTGTGAGTAACCATCTTGTACTCTTGTCTTTATGGTCCCCACCAGACCTTTTCTGTGTGGCAACATCATTGAGTCGCCCTTGTTTAGAGCATCATAGTTGAGTCATCATCACATCCATGGAGTCTATCCCAAGTCCCTTTGTATCTTGCTATATTCCTCCATCCTTTATTGCTTGGTTCCTCTCTCGTGTCACACATTATGGCCTTCAATCCTATCATCCCCTATCCCCTTTGATATTATGTCAGTCACTGTTAGGTCATCCATGCCCTTTATGCTCTAACAAGGGAAGTCGTCTGTCTGCTACTCAGTACCCCCCATTTCATCATCATCCCTGGTGTCAGTCTGTCAATCACTCTACTATTTTCTTTCATGCCTTAGTTGAGGATCCTTTATTGCCTCACCTATGGTGGACCTCCTTTTTTCAACATCAGATCATTCATTCCAGAAGATAGGTCTAGAGGGCAGTGTACCTTGGTTCCACTTCCACTCTTGTCTGGTGCCTCAGATCAGGCAAAGGGACTCCTTATTGCCCTTTGACTTTATTTTTTCTTGGCTCCAGCTCCTTACAACATGATCTAGTTCTGTATACTTAATGGTTTAGTGATGCAACAGATTGTACCGGTGATGCCCGGGTGTGTGTGAGATGTTTCAGACCTCATGAGGGGGTGGCCCTTAAAGTAGCCCCCCACATGCCCAGCTGACCTCTTCATTACAGCCTTTGATGCAGCTCCATATATTTTATGATGTCGGCCTTAGCCACTTGCAGCGCCTTTTATTTTGCATGTATCAGTCAGATTTTTAGAGCCCTTTCCTGTTTACAGGGGCACTTTGGTTGTACTTATATCTCATGTACTTAGATATTATTGTCTAAGTCCTGGTTGTTATCCCAGGAACAATATGTATGTGAGATTCATTATCATGCTTTTATTTGTTTCATGTTTATGCCAGCATGTACTATATAGTTTAGTCCCTTGTTTATTGGACACATTTTTCTTTGTACTTTGTGTCAACGGGCATAGGTATG
This sequence comes from Pinus albicaulis, assembly GCA_034641835.2. NCBI lineage: Eukaryota > Viridiplantae > Streptophyta > Pinopsida > Pinales > Pinaceae > Pinus > Pinus albicaulis. Next base: position 694,951,928 of record CM076575.1, read on the forward strand.
CCTCCCCCACCGCCTATCGCACAGGTACTCACTCATAAAAGAGACTTATCACACTTGTAAGTCTCAACTCCTTAGGGTCTAGTCCTCTAGCACTTTGGTCTACCTTATATTTATCTCTCTTTGACTTCCCCTTAGATGTCTAGTGATTGAGTTCTTACAATGTACTTCGGTCATATGATTAGCTCCTAATGCTCGCACGTTGGGGAGAAATCTATTACACCATTTTTTGGTCATCTAACATATTACTATTAGATGGACCAAAGTACACCATGTAGGACCAATTTTACCCTAAGTAAAATTTCTTTCACTATGAAAAATAACTTAGTAAACCATATTTATTAAGTTGTTTATGGTCTAAACAGGAAACCCCACGAGGAAATATTAAATAAATCCACATTTGTTTGATTTTTCTCAACGAATAATTAGTTAAACATCAGTTTAATTAATATTCCTGGTCATATTTAACCCAAAATAGGAAAATTAATTAGATAAATCACTATTTATCTTATTACTTTCTAGGAATAATTATTTAAACCTTATTTAAGTAATATTCCTTGTTAAATTTGACTAAACCATTTATAACTAATTGAATAAATCATTATTTATTTGATTATTACTCAACCACATCCTTAAAATAATAAATAAATAATTTATTTATTTATTATTTACAAATAAAGGGATTTGACCAAAGTCAAATTCTTTTTCCCTCCAACAAATATAATAAAATATTCCATAAAATTTGGATCTTGATTTAGTTTAATCATGCACCAATATCTAGACTAACTCAATATTTTGTTATAAATATAAGGGTTTTCCCATTCATTCACTACCTTTTGTTGCCTAAATATCACTCTGCATCTATACTTTTGGTCTGACTTTGATCCACCATCATTGTCATATTTTGCTACCATTTTTCTTGTGAACTCCCTTTGAGTTCCATTTTTGTCTGGGTTTTCTACACCATCAAGAGAGAGGGATTTTGGATATGAAGTGTTGAGGACTTACAAGAACCCATCCCATTGAGGGGGATTGGTAACATCTTTCTATGTTCCCTTCCCAGGTGTCAAAAATTAAAAAAAACCTTTAAAACAATATTGTCTTGTCTATTGGATGCATGGAGCAACTCTTGATTTTATTTACTGCTTAATGTATTTTAATGCATAGATATAGATTTTTGCATCATTTATCTTGATCAACTAATTGCAAATCTAAATATATTGGCAGCCATCTTTGTTGTTAGGGTTGTTTGTTATGCACGGCTAAAGTGAGCCTTTTTCGTACGCTTATGATTAAGATTCATACTAACAATCATAATTTAAAAGCAAGAGGAAAATATGGAGACCATTCATATGTTATAAAAACAACACAATATACATGAGAAATGGGCCACAATATGCATAACAAGAAAGTACAAGCTTCCAATGGACAAAATCCCTCAAGATGAGGTGTTGCAACTATGTATAAAAGTTGGAAGACCCTTACAGTGTTATTTTATTATCTCTTCTATAGAAAATTATTTTGCATCTGATCTAGGGCTGATATGTGCCTCAGAAGATAGATCTATTGAAGATCTGAGCACTATACAAGCTCCTTTGAAGAACCCCTCAAGGGTTTTCAGCAAAACACCAAGTACAAGATGTAGATCTAAGCCCCAAGACTACAGATATACTGCAAAATACATATCTAGAAAGTGTGGTTGATCTAATATGATAAATAGAATAGCCTCCTCCAATAGATCCTCTAAGTGAAAGGAAGATCCCCTTCAATAGAAAATCAGTTCTCCAAATGGTGTGCTAAAACACCCCGCAACTCCTCCTACAGAAATAACACAGATCTGGAAGTAAAATGCACTATAGGGATAAATAACCAGTTGGCTTGATGCCAAGATCTAAAAATAAGCACAAATCCCTTCAATACTCTCCTCCCAATGGAAAGGAAGCCTCCTCCACTGAAAATGAGAAATGAAATGGCCTAGATCTAGAGATATAGTCTCCACTTGCTGCAACCTGCAAAAAAACCAAAACCTCAATAGGATTTGTGCTGTAAATGAAAGATGAAGCTTAGCCTTAAGCCTGATAGTGGAAAATGTAGTACAAGACTCCTCCAAGAGCTTCTCAATGGAAGATGTGGGATTCTCGATCAAGAACACCCTGTGCTAAAGAACACTCTATCTCAGCTAAACAATGAGAGAAAGGTATATGTATAAATAGACCATATATTTAGAAATATAATAAACCGATACATAATGAATATGGCTTCCATGGAAAATTTTAGGGGCTAATATTTGTAGGTGGGCTAATTTTCCATGATTTTTCAAAAAAAAATATTTGCCAATTTCCATTTTTTTTGTAAAAATGATTCTCCCAAATTTTACAATATAAAATTATTTTACCTTAAAAATAGCCAACCTTATATAGAAACTATATATAAAATCATTATAAATTTGTATAATTTTACAAATACATCAATAAAATTTTATAGTTCACATATTAGGGACTAGTGAAATTCGCCAACATTTTAAGCTTCAAGATAATTTTCCATCCTTAAAATTATCCCTGATGGCTACCATCCTCTTCCTTAAATGAGATATGAGCTTGCATACCCTAAGCCCCATCCAACAAAATCACTACATTCACACAAATCATCTCCATCGAAAACTGCACTATCCCTCATTGATGACCACTCCTCCATGACAGCATTGTTGATTTGGTCAAGGTTGACCCAGTGAAAGTGATCCAGCCACTTTTCACACCAAGGGTGCTTAATTAAGTTGCCAAGATCTATCTCTTTCAATTTTGGAAATGATTTATTCATTATTAAGGAGAATTATGGACCTCCTTTTCCCTCTTATTCTTTAAACAAAGTAGTAAAAAAAAATTGAATATTCCAACTAGCTCATGGCTAATTAGGAATATTACAGTTCTCCTTTCCCAAATGTTGCTTGTCCTCAAGCAACTGAAAAGGTGAGTGCTGCAACTCTTATCCTCCTCCATTGGTGACACCAACATGTGATAAGCTTCCCTCATAAGCTAAGTGTTCACCAATCCATCCCTCCATGAATTTCTCCTCAAAATTTCTCATGAGATGCAAATAATCTATCCCATAAGGAGACAATAGTTCAAATGAAACAAGCATGGTTTTCCCAATGGCCTCCCTGAAACATGTAGCATAATGAACATGGATAATCTCTATCCCATAGGGCACATTCATACCTCCCATCCTCCCTCCATATATTCCCATAAAAAGTACAGGTACATCATCAATGTATGGGATCAAAATTAAGTACATGCAAACATAAATTTGTGCAAACGGAGGTGGGTCATAGTACCACATGTGGAACCAGCACAGTAAATATCTTGACTGCATTAGAAAATGATATGGTAAGTGGTTTCCCCACCACTTACTTGTTTCCCAAGTCATCTCACTATGGCTAAAAGTGTGAGATATATTCGGTGCTTTTGGAATGCACCCACAATGATACAATATCTCCCTTTGTCGTCCAAGAAGTGGCCATATTCAGAAATTTTTGTGGCCCAAATTTGGCCATGAAGTTTATATGGAATAATACTCCTTCTTGGAGCTATTACCTGCATATACATGGTGAAAGAATGCAAATAATAATAAAATGAAACATTAGATATAAAAGCATGTTTTTCACCAAAATTTCTCCTCATACAAATGGAGTGGTGCATAGATCTATCTCCTCTCATTCCAAAAGGTGAAAGAGGTGGCTGAATTAAATCCTTCATAGAGTTATCTCGCTCTCCCAACTCCACATGGTTCATACATATTTGAAAATTCTGATATATTTCGTCTTCAAAGCCCTTCCAAGTGTAGCTTTCCATGATAGTGTTGTAGGACTTCATGTAATAAGTATGGCTAAAAAAGAACTCTTGATAATATCTTTGTAGCAACTTCTCCTTGATCTTGGAGGCTATAGATAAGAAGATCCTACTATGATAATAGATGAATCCTTCTTGGACTAAATAGCCCTCTTCATGTAGCTGGTCATCAAGTATCATACATGTGAAAATTTCCTTGGAATAATCCACCAACAGTTGGGATTTCCAATATGGATCAATCTCCCATAGTGACTGTTAGTGTCGGTATCTTCATCCCTCTGTCAGTGATCAAATTCTCTTGTCGCAATGCATATTAGGTGTCTCACTCAGTCAGCTACATTCCATTAGGAGCATGGATCATCCAAAGGTAGTGGCATGTTGTACATTTTCCCTCATGTCCTTTACCTACTGGCCCATTTCCATTCATCAAGATCATCTGCAGTCACTTTTTGTCTTTAAATTTGTAAGAGTCATTTCTAGGGTTTCAGTTTCATTAGGTCTAGGGTTTCATCAAAAAGGTCTTCAACATGTTCAATAATGGTCAACAGGCGCATGAGGAGGTTGAATAAAGTTCCAGTACTAGATAAATTCCATCATCATATGCCCAGAAATGAAATTTTCCTCAAAACTTTGTTTTGAGGAAACACATAGTATTTTATCTTTTATGTATAAATTTGATGTAATTTAAAGTTCTCTCATATGTAAATAACTTCAATGGAAACCCTGGTCACTTTGTCAAGCTTCAACAACTCCATCCCCTGTAAGGAAAACAAAAAATCAAGTCATTCAGTTAATCAGAGGCGAAATAAAGAAAAATTTCCTAAAACAGAGTTTTAAAAGAAAGTGTCAAAAGTAAACATTACAAAAGTGGGTTTTATGAAGTGAAAAATTAAAGTCTTTTGTATATAAGTTGTTTCTTGTGTTTAAAAGACTCATTTGCATCCAAAAGAGCAAGAGAGATTTAGAGCAAGCTCGTGGTCACAAAATCACAGCAGAGAGTTTCAGTTTCGGGGGCGTGGCACATTGGGTGAGTGGCGCGGCGCATTGGAGCGCCCTCCACAGTGCAAGAAACACACAGGTGCAGCGCATCAGGGAGGCATGACGCACTGGGTTTGAGGCATGGCGCACAGAGCTGCAAGCCATTTTCACCACAAATTCATCCAAATTCCCAATTTGCTTGGTTTCCTCCGGTCCAAAGTAAGTCAACAACTCTGTAAATGCCAATGAAAGTGTGTCTTAAGATGTTTATGATGATTTAGTAAAAAATTTCAAACCCTACTTCCTTGCAATTTTTGCTCAAGACATGATTTCTTGGGACTTGTAAATTTGTTTTTGTGGCCATCACTCCCTCACCTTTTTTCCCTCACTTATCTTCTAGTTTCATTAACCTATCTTACTATCCCCCATATCCCTAAATTCATTCACCCCTATCTCCAATTCCCATTATCCCAAACCCTAGCTACAAAATCCCCAAACCCTAATTGCTATCCAAAAAATCTAAAAATTTTCCCTAAAACCCTTCAATCCAAAAATTCCAGTCAACAACATTCCCAAAATCCCTCTTACCCTCTCCCTTCATAATCCCTCACACATTTTCATACACTTGGCAACAAAAGATCAAAGATACCTAAAATCTCTTCATACTCATCTAAGACAACACAGAATTTGGCAAACATGGAGTCAGATTCCTCCTATGACCAAGATGAGGAGACACACAGTGACTCTCCTACAGAAACGCATGCACCAAGGAGACCTCACAAGGGTGGCAAACATGTACGAGAGGAACCTACTTCACTTGCCGAGCTGCAGGCTTGCCCTCTTGCTGTCACATGTTTTCAACAGCAATCTGTTATCAGTTCTGTGAGATGGTTGCTAGAATCCAGTGCCATCATGAGTTGGCTAGGTTGTTTGTGCTTCATCTACATAATGGCCAAGTCACTCTTGCAGGTGTGACATTCACCTTGACACCAGAGTCTATTTCTCTAGCAATTGGCATTCCAAATGTCAGAGAGCAGTGGAATAAAAGGTAGCAAATTGACAGGGAACACTATGAGCCATACATCAAGCCTGGTTATTTGAGACAACTCAGCAGAGTCTTTCCCTTTCGGTACCTGAGAAACTCATATGCTCCTTTGATGAAACTCATAATTAAGTATTTCAGTTGTGAGGGCCAGTTTTCTCGCCTATATGCCTATCACATCAGATTGTTGATGCACTTTACCAGGGTGAGAATGATGAATCTCCCCTACTTCATGTGCCGAAATATTGAGAAGATGACCAACCTAGTGCAAAAGAAAACTCCTCAGCAGCAGTATAACAGTATATATAATTTTTCACTCATCAAAATTGTGGTCATGCATCAGCTTGGTTTGCAGGACATCTCATGGGAGATTTCATTTCTCATGAGTTCTTCACAGCTCCTCAGGTACCTCCAGAATATTTTCATGAGATAGGTTGACCTTCACATCAGCAGGAGGGTCATGAGACACAGACCGCTAGTGTGCCGGTGTTTGTCACCTATCAAAAGGGCACTAGAAGGTTGTTTGCAGTAGCAAAGAGAGTATTATCTCCACCCAGTGTGGAAGAGGTCTCGCTTCCTTCATCATCAGAGAAGGTACAGGAAAGGGGAAAGTGACCATTACATGATGAGGGGCCTTCAGGAGGGTAGGAGACAGATTTCATTCTTATTCAGGATTATGACACTCATTTGGGCTCACCAAGTTCAAAGCTTAAAGAGATCATTTGGGAGCAATGAGAAGACATTAATGCTTTTTCCCTCAACCTAAAAAGAGCCAAGTGGATAATCAAATACCTTGAGCAAAGAAACAAGCAGCTAGAGGATCAGCAAACCATTATGGATCTGCAAAACATACGAGAAAACCGGCAAGCTGCCAAAAGGAGAAAAACCAAGTTGACATCACTTGAGCAAGAAATTGAAGCTGATCATGAAAATTGGCTTGAAAGGGTAAATATACATTTGGAAAAGCTATTGGAGAAGGCCAACAAAGAGAAAAACATGTTGAGGCATATGGCTAATAATTATTGGGCGAGAAACCATGTGTGCAAAGCAAGAATCAAAATTTTGAAGGCCAAGTTGAAGAAGGCATCGAGGAGGCGAAAAGAGCATGATAAAATTCAGATATTGGGAAGGCCTCCAAAATTATCTGCAAACAGGCGCTACGCATAGGGAAATCAGGCGCGGCGCATTGGAGTAATTTTGCTCATTTTTGGTCAAAAACTCTGTTTTTCGCCTAGTTTTTTCACAGTTTGACTTTTTTCCTTCTAGTTGTCAAACTCATGATGTAATTTAATGTGACATGATGGATTTTGATGTAATTTTGCTAAATTTTCACCCATAGAGGTATATTCATCCATCAAAAGGTAGTTTGCAATTGAATGAATTAGGTTCCTAGTTTTTAGAGGCAAGCTGTTCCAATGCCTACTTTCTAGTTCTCAGTTTAGATTTTGTTGGAACAGCTCCTAATCTTATGAGCTTGACCCCCAGAGGCTAGGTTGAGTTTTTGTTTGCCTATATCTTATGTTTTATCAGTCATTAGCATGGTTTGAGTTTTGGGAAATATTTGAGCATCATTGTACATTCATCTCTGTAGTTTGGCAAAGGAATAGACCAGGGTTTGCAGCACTCTAAGGGATTCATGTGGCATCTTGTTTTGATATTGTGTTTCTCTCTGTATATGTAAGTTTACTTGTGTTTTATGTATGCCATTCACTCTCTTATTTATTCTTAACTAAAACAAACAAGGATAAAGGTAGAATCCATTGAAATTGCAGTGCTCTACCTAGGGTTTGTTTAGTTATTTATGTTTTCAGCTGTTTGAAGAGGATCCCTGAAGGTTTATTGCCCTATTAAACTCCTCACTTGTCTAAATCTCTCCATTTCATTCAAATTTAAGTTTCAAATCAATTTCCTACCTTTCCCCATAGAGATCTCTGCAAAACTGAGCCTCATTCCCCAGACCCAAATCCGCCTTTCCATTTGAGCCAACAAAACATCATCAAATTCAATCAAACTCTTTTTCACACATACCTAGCCTAAGATTAGTATTCACATCAGTAATCTCAAGCCTCATTGATCATATTTTGCTGATATTAACAAGGAGAGATCCCTCTTCCGACCTGCTAGGGCTAGCTACCAGGTTAAGCGTGGTTTGATGTTACCCTAGATTCTGCCTTTCTCAACCTAAGGTAGATTTAGGCCATAATAGAGGAAACGTTGATGATTTATCATAAAGAATGTCTATCATATGTTTTTTCTTCTCCTTTAAATCTACCATGCCAAAGTTATATGATGGAAGGTTGCTATCCCCTCCTTGTTGCCCTTCTTGTATATGCACATGCTCAAGTAAATATTGAAGCTTTTGAAAGTTAGTCTCCCATGGGAGGCTATCATCTATCCAATACTTCCTTGGTTTAATCAAAGCATGCATGCATGGCCACCATATTCTATTATGTATGGAATATTTCTCTCTAAGTGAGATCATCTTTTGAGTCCCCATAGCCAAGGAATGGTCTCCTTGCCTCATGTTGGTGTCATCCTCCAATCCTGTAGCATTTCTTCTCAGCGCAATATGAGATAAGAGAGTGGGTAATGGTGATAGTGGGAGAATATCCCCATCCTCCTTGAGCCTACCCAAGACTCTCAGCATTGTATCTTGGTCTTTTAACGCTCCCATCCTTCCTGGATCTATAAATGGAGCATCAAGATGTGAGACATATTTCACCAAATCTGGATCAAGTGGTCTCCCGAGTGGTTTACCACAAGATAGTGATGTCTCATGGATCATCCTCATGTGCATAATAGATGGGATCACCATATCCCTATTTCCACTACGCAAATTCAACTATGTTTCTTGTGTGGAAGTTTCATGATAGTTGGGTACCGCTCTTAATGATGCAAGAGTGACTCTAATTGGAGCAATTGCTCCATACTCACCTCCAAGTGGTGGTGGATCATCTCCTGCTATTCCAGCGTTTTGACCCCTCCCTTTTTCTTCTTCTTCTTCCTCCTCATCATCTGAGAAGACCTCTATGTAATGTGCTTTTCTAGCTACACATCTATGTATAGGTACCCAAGCTTTTTGGCATGTGAAACAAAGCTTCCTCCTCCTCAAATCTCTTCGGACATCATCATCAAGAGGATTTTTGTATTGAATCTCGTTTGAAGGAGGAGCCATCTCTTCTTTTCCCTTTGATGGAAAAGAGAGCTTATGCTGAAATGTTGCCTTTGCTTTTGGCAAGGAATCTTGAAGCTCTCTAGCCCTTTTAATGGCATCTTGTAGGGTAGTGGGCTTGGTAGATTTAACCAACCCATGAAGAGGTTCATCTAACCCATCAATGAACATGTACACCCTACTTGCTGTAGATAAATAAGGAACCATAACATAAAGTCTTAAAAATTCAGAGATGTGAGTTTCTGCATTACCTGATTTTTTTAGCTTTGCAAGTCAGAGATGTAATTTTCTACATTACATGATTGTTTTAGCTTTGCAAGCCCCATGAATGGTGCTTTAGGATCTCTTCTATCAAATATTTCCACCAGCCTTCTAGTGAACTCTGAATATGCAGTTACATTGGCATGACCCAATGTATACAAGCCATGGAACCACCAGTCATGTGCTTCACCCTCAAGGTGCAGCACTGCAATATTAATGGCCTCCATTTCTGAAACCTTATTCAACTGAAAGTATATGTCAAGTTTCTCAACCCATGATTTGGCAGTGCACTTTGATGACCCATCAAAGTTGGGTAAGAAAAATCTACCCATAGTGTGGTGTCGATCATGATTCTGGATAAATCCACCACTTATATTGTGATTCCTTGGTCTTCTATTATCCTTGATTTGAAAAAACTTTTGAAAACTCATTTGGTCCTTAAATCTCTATGTTTGAGATTCATACTCCATAAAATAGTCTTTAAGGGATTCTTTCTCTTGAAACCCTTAATTTCCCACAACCAAGAATGTAGGCATAGTAGAGCGTTGGGAAACTTGTGGTTGATGCACTGGTTGATCATTCCAGTGGTGAGATATGCCAGAGCCTTCACCATGATGAAATATTTTAGGGGATTCCTTGTATCTATCCATCCTAATTTATTTTATATCTCTAGCAATATATTCCATGGCTCTAAGAAGAATCTTAGGGAACTCCTTCTCCTCATCTTCACCTCGAGATAAAGGGGTTTTACCCCTGTCTTCTTTGTAATTTGTATAATCAAACTTTCTGTGTCTTCTTCTTTGATACCTTTTATCCCTATCAGTGATAGGCTCTCCTTATTCAAATGAAATATTAGCTTTTCAATATGCATAGGCTGTGCCAAGATTATGCTCTGATACCACTGTAATATTCCCAAACAGAAAATAATAGAAAGTAAAACAAGTTGCCATGGGTAGCTCATCATTTAAAACTAGAGGTTTATATATATATCTACATTTTATAAAAGAAAGACAGAGAATGAATCATAAGAAAGCAGACAGAGATATATTTCCTCATTGGAAAAATCCCTCAAGATGAGGTGCTGCAATTATGTATAAAATTTGGAAGACCCTTACAGCAATATTTTATTATCTCTGCTATAGAAAATTATTATACATCAGATCTAGGGCTGATATGTGCCTCAAAATATATATATATTGTAGATCTGAGCACTATACAAGCTCCTTTGAAAAACCCCTCAATGGTTTTTAGCAAAACACCAAGTACAAGATGTAGATCTAAGCCCCAACACTGCAGATCTACTGCAAAATATAGATCTAGAAAGTGTGGCTGATCTGATATGACCAATACAATAACCTCCTCTAATAGATACTCTAAGTGAAAGGCAGATCCCCTTCACTAGAAAGTCAACTCTCCAAATGGTGTGTTAAACCACCCTGCAACTCCTCCTACAGAAATAACACAGATCTAGAAGTAAAATGCATTTTAGGGATGAATAAATAGCTGGCCTGATGCTAATATCTAAAAATAAGCACAAAGCCCTTCAATATTGTTCTCCCAATGGAAAGTAAGCCTCCTCCACTGAAAATGAGTAATGAAACGACCTAGATCTAGAGATCTAGTCTCCACTTGCTGCAACCTGCAAAACAACCAAACCCTCAACAGGATCTACACTATAAATGAAAGATGAAGCTTGGCCTTAAGCCTAAAAATGTACAATGTAGTACAAGAATCCTCCAAGAACTCCTCAATGGAAGAGGTGGGATTCCCGATCAGGAACACATTGTGCTAAACAACACTCTATCTCAGCTAAACAACAAGAGAAAGATATATGTCTAAATACACCATATATTCAGAAATATAATAAACCCATACATAAGCTTGCAAACCCTAAGCCCTATCCAACAAAAGCACTACATTCACACAAAGCATCTCCATCTAAAACTGCGTTGTCCCTCATTGATGACCACTCCTCCATGACAACATTGTTGATTTGGTCAAGGTTGACCTAGTCAAAGTGATCCAACCCCTTTTCACACCAAGGGTGCTTAATTAAGCTACCAAGATTTATCTCTTTCACATTTGGCATTGATTTATTCATTATTAAGGAGAATTATGAACCTCCTTTTCCCTCTTATTCTTTAAACAAAGAAGTAAAACAAAATTGAATATTCCAACAAGCTCATGGCTAATTTGGAATATTACAGTATAGGAAAGAATGCCCCTCTTGGAGAAATGACCTGTACATGGATGGAAAGGAAATACAAATACATAGTAAGTGAATCATGATGCACATAAATACAATCCTTACCATGTACCTTGAACAAGTTGGTGAAGTGGCTCATAGATGGGCCTCTTCTCATTCCCAATGAGGAAGGAAGTGGCTATGATAACTCTATCAAAGAGCTATGTCCCTCCTCCAAAAATTCCATGATTATCCTCATATGATGGTGCATCTCTTCTTTGATGCCTTCCCAAGTGAATCCCTCCATGATAGTACAGTATGCCATTTTGAAATCGGTGTGGCTAGAAAGAAAATCCTCATGTGTTGTATGTAGTAGATTCTCCTTGAGCTTAGAGGCTCTAGTCAAGAAGATCCTACTTTGAAAATATATGATCCCATATCTTACAGCATATCTCCCATCTAATAACTAGCCATCAAGTACTCTACATGAAAAGAGATCCTTGGAGTATTCCACCAAAAACTAGGATCTCCAATAAGGATCAATACTCAATAATGACAACAATACTAATCTACAATGTAAATAATCTGTCATGTTTCTTCCCTCTTCTTTGACATATCCCATGCCAAATTCATACACCGAGATGCTACTATCTTGCCTCTACTACTCCTCCTACAGCTGCTCATGATATAGTGAACGGTGAAGTTTTTGGAGGCTAGCCTTCCATGGGAAGCTATCACCTATCAAAAAATTTCCGAGTTTGGCCAGTGTAAGCATGAGTGGCCACCAACTTCTACCATATGTGGAATAACCCTACTTATGTAGAAGTATATTCTGATTCTCAAAATCCATGGAGTGGTCTCCTTGCACCATGATGGTGCCATCATCCATCCCTAAAAAATATTCTCTCAGCACAAGATGTTTGGTGAGAGTGGGTAATACTGGAATTAGGAGAATGTCTCCCTCCTCCTTGAGCCTACCCAAGACTCTCTGCACTATACCAAGTACTCCAAAGGTTCTCACCCCTCATGGATCTATGAGTGGTGAAATCTATTGTGAGACATCTCCCATCAACTCCTGATCTGGTGGCCTCCCCGGTGGAATGCCTCCATATAATGATACATCAATGTCTAGAGTAGACTGTATATGTGAGGGGACTGATTTGTCCCTTCTCTCACTACGCAAATCAGCCTTTTTCTTTTGTCCATAACCCTCTTGTAATGGATAGTGGTGTGTAATCCTAATCACCTGATGCTTGCCATCCTTCCTATCTTCTCCTTCCATATGAAATGTCTTACAATCTATCAATGCTAGCACATGCTGCTCCTGGATTGTTCCCTGGTATCCACATGTTGGATCCTTTGGAACTCCTTTCAAAGACAAAAGGGCTCCTATGTTTGGAGAAATTGATCCATTTCCATCTCCAGGTGGTAATAGATCTCCTCCTATTGTGACATCGTTGTTACCTCTTGCCTACTCTTCCCCTTTATCATTATTGGAGGTTGCCTCATCATCATTAAGAGGCCCTTGCTCTTGATCCTCTTTTGAAAAAGGAATCTCCATGTCTTCCTTGTGAGAAGAGAGTGTTAGTCCCCTAAAATTGCATTCTTTTTTACCATTCTTCCCTTCCCAAATCGTAATCATTTACCCTGTTTTACCTATCTTATGCGCCCTCATCCTGCACTAATGCGAGAACGATGACACATTTTGCATAAACTTCATATTTTACATTTTTTAACTTATCTTAGAATTTATTAACTATCTATTATGTGATTTATTACTTAGAATTACTTTTGTAACTTATCGTTACCTCCTATGCTATTTAATAGCTGATCACTTATCTTGATCGCTAATTTTTAGTGCAGAACAGATCCCGCACCAGCACTAGCGTCGTGAATCTTGGCAGCGAATCTAGATCACTAGGGTTGATTTCCTGTTTTGTATACGATCAATGAGGATATATCTGAAGGTAGCCGAGTCCCAGCTATGACAGTAGGTAAATCGAGAGTAGATGAGATCGGACTTAAGAGAGACGGACAACTAGAGATAGTCGCGGCCTATTTTATTAAAAGCGATTTAATTTTGAACGTTGAAAGCTTATTTTGCAATCGGTTATGTAATTTGTTATAATGATTTATATAATTGGCTATGTAATGGTAAACGATCCTTTTGGCCTACGACCAAAAGGATCTATATAAACATAAATGTAAATAGGACAAACAATTCAATGTTTTTAAGAATCGAATAGATCAGAGAATAGAACCAAGAGGTAGTAAGAGGACTGTTTTGTGTTATCGCCCAAATCTGGGCTGGATATGTACTCATGTATGTAATTTCTTTAAGGATTCAATAAGAAGAGCTCTGCCTCATGTTTCGTATATTTTATCCTTTGGATTAAATATTTGATGAGTTAATTCTGAGTAGCGTTTTCGTTTGAAAGGGAAACGTGCTGGTTGGCTAAGGGCCCATCCAATCCAGCACGTTCTCCCTCCTTGTTGATCTTGTAATTTATGTTTTAAATCGTCAAGTGTGATTCAATTTGTAGTATTTGAATTTCTGTTTGAGTGGAAGCAGATCTGCTGCGTGAAGTAGTTAAGTTAATTTTTTGCACAGCTGATTTTTTTCCCTTGCCTGGTTCAAGCAGGAGGAGATTCCTCCCCTAGTGCATGTTCGTGTGCTATTTATTTTCTGCACGATTTAGTTTATTTCCTTTGCCTAGTTCATTCCTGCACCAGTGCACATAGGTGTGCTATTCATTTTCTGCACGATTTCGTTTATTTCTTCTGCCTGGTTCGTTCCTGCACCAGTGCATATTGATGTGTTATTTATTTTCTGCACATTGGTTTGATTTCTCCCTGGTGCAAGCAGGAGAACTATTCTCGCACCAGCGCTAGATAATATGATGCAGCAAGTCTTTTTAGCTTACTTCTAACAAATTTCTTGCTTTCAATCATATCTTAATTAAAATATATTGTTTTCTTATTTTCTACAGATATTCATCTTTACTGATATATGATTTGGTTTTATCACACTGCAGTAATGAATCATTGATTTCAAGGATCAAACGTTAAGGTGCAAGAAGCTCGGATCGAGTACAAGAACCAGTTTCTTGGTATTGAATCTGAGTGCTACGGACTTGATAAAGTTCAAAGCCCTTACACGAAGGAAAGCATTTTTAGTGAAGACATTACTTTACACTTTCTGCATAAATTGTTGATTCCTGCACTAGTGCAGGAACACTGCACTAGTGCAAGATTGATTTTCACAAGAAGGATATCCTTACATATGCAGGATTGAAGGGGCCCATTTGTTGAAAAATGATAAGGTGTATTTGCTGAAGGGAACACATTCTCAGTAGCTAATCAATATTTAGCTAGGGTGATTGCTCCTCTTTATTTCTGAATCTCTTTTGCAAGTACATTTCTTCTTGTTCTAGCCTCAGATTGTTTTTGTGGTTTGATTTTTCTCTTTCTTCTCTAAAGTTTATTCTGCAATTCTTCTTTTCAAAAGTAGGAGTTGATATTAGAAATATTCATACCATCTCTAGCATTTCCTGTGCTTCGTCTCTAAGTTTACGAATCCCCCGGGTTGACAATTAAGTGTTGAGGATTTTTACTTAAGTGTAATTCCTGCACCCAACAGAGAGCTCTTCCTGAAGTGGGGATATTTCCTTTAGAAAATTATTCTCCAAGTTTCTAACCCCCTCAATAGCGTTCTAGAATGGAGTTGGGTTTATTGATCCTTCCAACTCATGTAAAGGTTTTGACTGTTTGGGCTTTGCTAGCTCAACCAAGGATGTTTCAGAATGTTTTAGATCAAACCTTTTCACTAACCTCCTTGTGAACCTTGCATAAGTAGCTAAATTTGCATGACTCAATGAAGAATAAATATAAAACCACCAATCATGAGCCTTACCTTCAAGATGCAACGCTGCTACTTTAATGGATTTCTCTTTTGAAACTCGGTGCTGCTGAAAATAGGTGTCTAGCTCCTTCACCCAAGCCTTAGCTGTGCATTTAGGTGACCCATCAAAAGTAGCCAGAAATAATCTACCCTAAGCATGATGCTTGCAACTTTACTTATATTGTGATTTCCAGGCCTTCTATCCTCCTTGATTTGGAAAAACCCTTGGAAGTTTAGATGATCCTTGAACCTATGAAACTGAAACTGCGCTGTAAGGGATGATGGTAACTTGGCCTGGTGCCAAAATATGAAATGAAGCCCAATGACCCTCCTTGTTGGCCTCCCAATGGAAAGGCTACCTCTCCACTGAAACAAAAGCTCAGAAAATGGCCCTACAAACCCTCCACAACTTCTGCCTTACAACACAGCACAACCCTAAAAGAAATTGCACTGTATAATAAGATTGAAGCTTTGGCCTAAAGCCGGAATGTGGAAATGTAGTTCAATCACATCTCTTGAGTGGGCACTCGAAGTCCCCCAAGGATGAGGGTGGGATTCCCACTCAGGAACACCCTTGTGCTAAACAGCACTGTAGTCTCCATTAAACAACTAAAGAGAGTAGCAAGTCATACAGACCATAAAAAAAATAATACTCAATCATGCTTTCCATGGATTTCATCCCCTTCCTTATATTCTTTGTGAGCCTTCTCACCTTGGGCCCCACTCATTAAAGCCACTACTTCCATGCAAGGAATCTCCCTCCAAAACTGCACTGTCCCTCAATAAATGTCCACTCCCTCCATACCAGCGTTGATGATTTGGTCATAGTTGACCTAGTCCACATGCTTCATCCCCTATTCACACATAAGGGTGCTTAATCCAGCTACTTTGATGATCCCTTTTCAAATTGAGAGGGATTTTATTCCTACTAAAGATATTTATGGGTCTCCCTACCCACTTATTCATCTATATAAATGATAAAAAGAAAAAATTAATAGTCCAATTAGTTGCATGCTAATTTGGAATATTACAGGGAGAAACATAGAAATGAACAATTCCTTATGTTGAGTATCATCAATAACAAATCCACCATCTCTGATGGTGCGCAACAATCTTTGATTGGCCTCCCATGTAGATTCATTAGGTTCCTGATGAATATCTTTCATTTCTGTCACTAGTTGCGCGTATGACTTGGTTTCTTAAACTGCTCTTTTAGGGCCACTTTAATTTCTTCCAAGTTAGCATTAGGGTTTTCTTGTGCGTACCTAATGTACCAGTCTAATGCGTGATCTTGGAATGCAGTATCTAGCTACGCTTTTCTAATATCAATATTTTTAACTTGATGAGCCTACCGTACGACCTCATTTACAAACCAAAAGTGATCAATGTTTGCATTTCCAATGCCTCTGAAATTAGGTAACTTATTTGATGCAACCATATCTACTTTAGGGGGAGGTGGAGGTGGTGGTGGAGATGGATTGCGCAGTGGATTGTGTGATCTGTGATGTGAGTTCAAAAGTGGATTGGATGGAGTGGGAAACAGGTTCAAGGTTTTCTGATGTGATGAGATTTCTTCTTCAGAGTCACTTGAGCCAACAATTTCTGGTTTAGGTTCACTATTAGATCTAGGCTTCAGAGGGCTATAAATGATTTTTTTAGAGTCTCCGCGATAAATTTTTCGACTGCACATACTTGAACCTCTTTTATTAATTCAAGCAGTATGTTCGCACAAACAACTTCATTCACACAATAGAATTTTCGGTAATAATTTCAATGAGTGCATGAACTTACCTCTAGCACCTTTGAAAAACCTTCTTTATGCTTCAGAATATGACACAAATTGGTCAATGGAAAATTCAGTCACAAGACCTCCCAAGAGGTGATCGATCCAATGATCTACCGTGCGATTGATCTTATTATCAAAATTCTATACTTGCTCAATCAATTCAGGAGTCCACTCAATGACTACGTCGTCCTTTATGCATTGATGGAATTCAGATAAGCACAAAACCCACTCATATAGTTCATGTGCAAAAGAAGAAAATAAAATTTCATGCACCTCTGTATAAATATATTTCTATACCCATTGTTCGTCAAACAATTTAGTACTTATATTTTCTTGGAGCGCAAATTCAAGGATCTTTCTATCTAGCCAATATTGTAATTCATTTAGTGACATATGACACAACATCTAATCTCCCTCAAAATGATGATCCTAGTCCCAGGAATGAAACCATTTTTTAGCTTGAGAGGTCTTGACCCAAGTTCAAGTTTTATGGATAAACCAACAAACCCTCCAACTACTAGCCCTTTCGGTAGTGATCTTCTTGTGCAAAACAAAGTCTCACCTGAAGCAGTATGGTGGGGGGGTGTTGGTGGAACTAGGTTTCCACACCCCGAGGGAGAAAATAATGAAGTGGTCCTCAGAAAAACCCAATTTGAACTTAAACAAATGCACGCAATGATATATAACATAATCATAGACAATGCACACTCATTAACATGATAACACAGAAATGGTGTTCGCTTTAGTGCATATAACAAAACATAACTAGATCTAGATATTAACCAATGCGAATACTTAAACAGATCTATTAAACATCAATAATCATGCATAATAAAATAAAATATCTTTGCACAATGACCAATAAGCAAGGCATATAACGCGGTATTAACAAGCATAAACAGTAAAAAATTCATATGCAAAACACGGTGACTTCACCAAAACTTTTCTTTTTATTATCTTCAGATCTTTCAATTAGTACATCAACTATTCCTTACATAAACACTTACAAACCCCTTCCGCGCACATAGCCAGCGGAGTCCACACATAGCCAAAACTAGGTCACCACGCACACAGCTAGCAGGAGCCTCTTAACCCAACCCAACAATCCTTACAGACGCATAAACTTATCAGAATATCATGAACATAGTTAGAATTTAACTTAACTACTTAGCTTAGACATACTCTATCTATTTATATACGCCTAACGCGCAGATACTATCGTCTCAAACCATAGTTTACATTTAAGCAAATTTACATTAAAATTTGGGACTTTGACCCACCCTAAAGTCCCCTGACTCCATTTTCTTAGTGCACAAATACAAAATTAAATAAAAATGTCCTCAAAACTTTTCCCTTTGGGGACCCTGCTCCAACAAGAATATTTCTCATCATAATTTTTTTATAACAAGAGTTGTGTTTCTCACTCTGATGAACAATATTGGATAACATATTCATGCCAGTATTTATGTGATATTGTTTTTGCTCCAAGTGGTTGATCTCTAAGACAAGATTTTAGTTGAACTACAATCATTCCACCAACATACCACATCATGTGGTTTTTGTTATTGACAAGTCTATTTCAATGTCCAGTTCTGATATAAAACCAACCATGGCCAAATTATATCTATACATAATTGTAGGTTGGGATGTGTGTATGAGGCTATCATTTGATTCATCACTGCCATCCATAGAACTAGAAGTGATGATTATTTATCTGTGGATCTATTTGACAATACAACAATATTTTCTCTAGAAATGTAAGAGATGAATTAAGAGATAAAGGTTTATCTAGAAATATTTTGGAGTGCTATTGTTTTGTTATAGCTTCCAATTTTGGAAAATTGTGGAAAAGGTTATCTACAACCAATTTATGTAAACGAACATGAATTTAACATGATAGCTTTTTCAAGTTGCAAATGTCCAAATGCAACCATAAATCAAATTTTTAGTCCACACTGTGCAAATTTCTTTTCTCAGCCTTATTAATTAAAAGTATTTTATTAGGGAATGTTATTCATGCCTATTTTCACTTGGTGATGGCGAAAATAAATTGGAGAATTTTATATATCTTGACCTAGTGTTTTCAAACCAAACTATTTGTAAGTCATGGTCTTTGAGAGAGTTTCTTTCACAACATTTCATATGCTCTCTTTTTGGATCACTTAACATGAGAGGCTAACGTAGTTGAGAAGAATTTTGGAGATAGTGTTCTTGGTGGTGTTAGAAACTTGCATGGGATGTTGGTAATCAAGGTGACCAAAGCCATTATCAAGAATCAAGTTCACAACTTCAAGATGCAGGTTAATGGAAAGATGCTACAATGTTAGATGCTACTCACCTCCAAGGATTTGATTATGACATGGTATTGTAAAGGTGGGTTGATCATTATGTTGTTGCGGGTGCATTATATGAGGTTGTGGCATTTCTTCAGGATGCAAAGGAATCTATCAAAGCAGCCATGTTTCTATTAGCATGTCATAAAATCAAAGTGAAAATTACATCCCAAAAATCTAGACTTGAACGTAGTGCATTTCCAAAATAAGACAAATAAGATCAAGGAAATTCCGATAGCTTGGATTTAACTAGTAATTTATATCAAAGTCAAAGGGAATACAGATAAAAACTCCAGTTTTGAGTGGATTATCATGAGATTTCATTCACTATTTTTGGAAAAAATAAAATCCAAGAAAAATCAGCAGTTTAATATTCAAAGGAGACTCAAGAGTCATTCAATATTTCCAAATATCAAGGCACCATATTTCCAAACACTTTTAAATTTCTGGCAAAATATCTAGAGATTATTTATTTTTAGTTTCTTGTTTAGGATTTTGTTCCTGAAAGTTTGTAATAGTTTAGCAGTTTGTATTTCTATATATTTGATGAATTGTAATAGAAAAGTCTGACCTTTTGATGCCAAAACCTTTCAGTTGTATAAAACTTCTATTATAGAATTCCTTATCAAAAAATCCTTCCGACTCCAGTTTATGACAGAATTTGTGTTTCTAGTATGTCTTTCTAGTGTTTCCATAACTTTTTTCTGCACATGTTCAAAGTATTATAGAAGAGATGGGTAAGAATAGATTAAGTTTCAATGTCTCTGAAATCCCCTGCAAACTTATAGTTGTTTAAAGAGATTAGTATATTGGATTTTCTATTTGGGTTAGCTCCTCTTTGAATTAGTTATTGTTTGTCATTCTATATTCTCCTGAATGTGTTTTGTTGGGATATAGAAGATTTATACATGCATCTAATTTTTCCTGGTTAATTAAGTGTTACGTCTGACTCCTTAATTATCATGAATCCCCTTATATTCTTCTTTCAAATTCTTTAAAAATTTAAGTTATTTTGTCACGCTGGAAGCTGACACTTTGAGAAAGGACTCTACAAAGGAGGGATTTATTCATGAATAGGAATTGTGCAATCATTAGCATCCACCCCATTAAATCCTAAATCTGGCCATTGTGCTTCATAGGTTGCTATTACACCAATTTTTGGTCATCTAACCATTTACAATTAGGTGGATCGACATACACCATGTAAGACCAATTTTACCATAGTAAAATTTCATTCACTATAAGAAATAATTTAATAAACCATATGTTATTAAGTTATTTCTAGCTCAAACAGGGAACCCCATGAGGAATAATTAAATCAATCCTTATTTATTTGATTTTACTCTAGGAATAATTAAGTAAAACATTGTTTAAATAATATTCATGGTCATACTTAACCCAATTATGAGAAATAATTAGATAAATCATTATTTTTCTTATTTTTCTCTAAGAATAACTAATTAAATCATTATTTAGTTATTATTCCTTGTTAAATTTGACTAAATCACCTAGAAATAATTAAACAAATCATTATTTGTTAAATTATTCCTTAAACTGATTCTTGAAATGATAAATAAATCATTTATTTGTTTATTATTTCCAAATGAAGGTATTTAACGAATTTAAATTCCTTTTCCCTCCAACAAAATTAATAAAATATTCCAAGAAAATAGATCTAGATCTTGGTTAATAATATTTTATTATTCACCATTGTCGAGGATAACTCAATATTTTGGTATAAATAGGAGGGCTTTCCATTCATTATTCACTTTGATCACTTTCATTGTCGTGCTTTGATAATTCTCATTGTTGCCACTATTTTCTTGCTGCTTGAGATCCCATATAGTTCAACACGTCTTGGGTTTTGTAAACCATTGAGAGAGAGAAACTTCTCGAGTTGAAGCTTTGAGGACAACCAAGAACCCATCTCATTAAGGGGGGCTGGTAACATCATTATTTGTTCCCTTCCCAAGTGTTATAATACATATAAAATTATTTATATCTTATCTTGTCTATTGGATATTTGGAGCAACTCTTATTTATTTTTACTATTTAACTGATTTTACTGAATAGATCTGGGTTGTTGCAACATTTGTTTTCCTGTCGATTGCATATATAAGGAATTTAAGCACCCATATTTGTTGTTAGTTTTGTTTATCATACATAGTTAAAGTGAGCTCTTTTCATACACTTGTGTTAAGAATTTACACTAACAAATGGCGACTCCACTATTCTAATTCATATTCCTACATGACCAACTGCTTTAGTAACTAGGGTGTTTCTTTAGCTATTTTTAGTCTCTTGATGTTTTTTTTACCTTCTATGCCCTAAAACAGTAAAAAATATAACTTATGTGTGTTTTCGGGTGTTTTCCGTAAGTAACAGGTATCAGCTGCGCCAGAGACAAAAAAAAAATTTGCAACCTACCGCCCTAGGATTCCAGATATGAAACTCACACTTTTTGTCCCAAAACCTTCAATTTCTACCTGAATTGACAACTATCAACCCATAAACTGTGATTTTCATAGTTTATAGGTTAGTACCTGTGAGCTGCAACTTTTTCTTGATTTTCTTCTCTGACAGTCAGGGTTTACCTCAAGCACTATTCTGGGTTGTATTACCTCTGTCTCAGCCCGTATTAGGCTTGTATATGCTCAATTTGTCTCCTTGAACTAGGACCAAGCCCCTTACGGTTTCAGTACACTTACACCTTTCTAGGAGCGGTTTAGCTGAGTAGGTAGTATGAGATTTTGCAGCACTTTTAGCCATTGTTTAGGGTCTGATCTATCCTTATTTTAGGTCCCCTTTGATTAGTTATTATTCCATCCAAAACCCCCTCTTGAGTTTTTTTTGGTCTCTCCCTTAGGGTTCCCTTTGTTTCCCCTAAGGTTTTAACCTTTCGCGTCCCATTTTGCAGCAGTTTTCCCTCTGATTTCTTGTTCTTTTATGCGCCTTTTCCAACAAATATGATTCATTAGATCCCTATCCCTTAGAACTTATATCTTTTGGCCATATTATGTGTTTTCAGTCAATTTCGCCTGCCTTAGAGACTACTCATTTGGGAAGCCTTCTTTTGGGTTGAATTTATGCAAATATAGTTGTTTATTTTACTGTCGTTTCAGTTTTATTTACAATTATTCAACATTTTTTCTTTTTCTTTATACAACCTTCTGGGATTAATTAAAATTAACACATTTCTTGCACATACACACACCTAAAGCGAAGAGCACTTGGTTTACACCACAAATTCAAGACATAAACATCGTAATTATTTTATCTGCCTCACTGAGCCTTTGTTTATCACTCTTCACCCTTTTCATGTCATCTGTGTCTTTCCATCATTGTACCCCCAAGGAATTTATATCAGAGACTCCAAGGCATTCATCCTCAGTTTCCATTGGGACGACTTACTCCAACTTGTAGAATCCGAGTTAGTTCTTTGTCGAGTCCCCATACTGACTCTGATTCAGGTTCATTGGGTTCTTCCTCTCATTCTGAACCCGGTTTGACTCCACCTCATTTTGTCACCATGTCACGCGCTAATGTAGGTGTTGGTCCTCAAGCTGGTGGTGGAATCGAACCTAATTCTACAACTACTACTAGTGGAGTCACTACTGGAACTATTATGGCTACTCCTTTGCTACCTTTTATTGCTTGTTTAAGCCTTCCTGATTTCAGCCAATTAATCAACAACCCTATACTCCACGACACAGGTTGGCCTGCTATGCCAAATAAACTTCCTTCAGACATTCCTATGTTTGAAGTAAATAGTGGAGAGGACCATACTAATCACGCCCACTCCTTTCACATGTGGCGTTCATCCAATTCTATCATTGATGACTCCATCTGTCTTTGGTTATTCCAACGTACGCTCACTAGAGAAGCTAAAAATTGGTATGTCAACCAGGCCACCACCTCTTATTCCACTTTTGTGACTCTTGCTAAAGTGTTTCTATCCTATCCCCAGCTACCTCTCCGATATGATATAGGTACAAATTTGTTGGCCGCATTCTGTCAAACTTCTGCCACTCGCCTTTCTGACCAAGAATAGCGTAGAAGGAGGAGCTTGTGTCAAGCTCCTACATTCAACAACCGTGTCTATATGGATTGGTTTCTCAGAATGCTTTTGCCTTCTATTGGTAAATATGTTGTGTCTCATTTTCCTCAGACAAAGGAAGAAGCTCTCCAAGTTGCATTGAAATATGACTTGATCTATGCCCAGTCTGGTTATGTTTATACTGTTTTATTGGATCTTCCTAGACCTCGTGGTGCCAACGCATTGAGGAAATCTCATGTCACTGATGTTATGATTAGAGCTATTTCACATACATACACTCATCCTTCTATGGGTTATCTTTTTCCTCAGGGAGGGACTAGCTCCTCTACATTTATCCCCCTCTAGGCAACATGTATCTAGGACAAAGCACACCTTACGCATTTGAAAAACTGTATCAACCAATGACAGGGTCAGTTGTTTCTCAACCTATTTTCCCCAATGTTTATCAACCTCCTTTCTATCCTTATCCATAGCCTGGTGCTCCAGCCCCTCTAGAATCAACACCTCAGCCTCCCGTGCAATCTCAACCTCTGCCAAAGTGGTCACTTCACGCTCAGGATCAGGTGTATGCGTAGAAGAGTGCGAATAATACTCCTAATTCAAAGAAAAATAGGAAAGGAAACTAGAACCAACCAGTGCAGGGTAATCAAGGGCGCCAAGGTAATCAACCAAACACACCCTAAGGGAACCAAACTAACACTACAAACCAGCAACAGGGTGATCAACCTAAGCAGAACATGCCTCTTCATACAAACAAGCCTTGCTCTTGTTGTGGTGTCCATGGCCATTATAATCATGATTGCCCCCTCTTACCCTAGATGTGTTAGTTGTGGGAAGCACAAGCAGCATGTAGAGGACAAAAAGCCACTGCTTCGGCTCCTCCAAGTACTGCACCAGCTAAACTGACTATTTTCACTAATCCTTTCCCTCGGAAAGGATATGTGGCCACCCAACCCCCTAAAGTTCAGGCTGCCCCTAAACCTTCACAGTCTAGTACCCCAAAGTACCATATTATCATGATGAATTATAACAAGTTCAATACCACTGATGTCAACCTTTAGACTCGGTCGCGCCAATATGACAAGCCACCTTGTAATATTCCTACATTAGCATGCAGCTATTAGGAATATTATTTTTTATCCAAACACATAGTTAGATGAATAAATGCGTAAGGAGACTCATAAATATTTCTAACAGCAAAAAAAACCCTCTTAATGGGGAAAGGATCATATTCACAGCTGGATAAAAACATCTTCATGTGTGAACAAGGCTTAATGCATATAGACAAAGTCAAGTTTGACCAAGTCAACTAGGCTAAGATGGAGGATGTGGAACATTAATGAAGATAACTCAGTGGGAATATAGATCTATTTAGATAGATAGAATAAAGCCACATTGAGTGTGGAAGAAGACTTTACATGGAGATCCAGTCAAGGTTGATCCAGTCAATATTGATCCAGTCAAGATTGAACAAATCAAACAACATTGTAAAAAGATGAGTAAGAATAATGGAGACAGCGTAATTTTTGAGGGAGATTCATTGCATGAAGATGGAAACCTTAATGAGTGGGACCCAAGATGAGAAGGCTCACATTGTTTATAAGGAGGAGGATGGCAGCCATATGGGGTTAGCTTATGATTATGATTTTATGATTATATGGTCTGTTTAGACATATTTTCTTTCTCTGGCTGTTTAGCTGAGATAGAGTGTTGTTTAGCACACGGTCTTCCTATTTAGGAATTAATTCTCTTCCATTGAGTAGCTCTTGGAGGAGCCTTGCACCATATTGTCCACTACATGTCTTAAGGCCAAGCTTCATATTCCTTTGACAATAGAGATCCTATTGTGGGTTTGCATGTTTCGGTAAGCTGTAGCAAGTGGAGGCTAGATCTTCATATCTAGGCCATTTCAGTGCTTCTTTTTAGTGGATGAGTCTTCTAATCCATTGGGAGGATAGTATTAAAGGTTTTGAGGTACATTTTCATATCTTGGATATAGGCCAACATTATTTTGTCCCCTATAGTGTAGAAGAAGTCTAGATCTGCATATTTCTGAAGGAGCTACTGCAGGGTGATTCAGTGCACTATTTGGAGAGCTGATTTTCTGAGTGTTGGGGATCTTCCCTTCACTTTGGATAAATGTTGGAGGAGATCAGTTTATTATTTATATCAAATAAGATCCACTTTCTAGATCTGAATAGTTCCATATATCTGCAGTCTTAGAACTTAGATCTACACTTTGTACTTGGTGTATTGCTGAAAACCCCAAGGGGGATTGATAAAAGAACTTGTATAGTGCATGGATTTGCTATAGATATAACTTTTTGTCCACATCTTTCTCTATATATGTTGTAAAACCTACTTCTATTGCAGAGGTAATAAAATAATGTTGTCATGGTATTCAAGCTTTCACACATGGTTGCAGTCCCTATTTTTGCATGATTTTGAGATATTTATGGCATGGGAGGCCTGTTTAACTATGCAAAGGTGATTTTTTTCTGATTTCCTTTTAGATATAGTCATTATAAAATCAGATCTAAGGGATCCATGAGCTGAATTTAAATTTCATTGCATACATTTATGAAAAATGCATTATTTTAGTATGCATTGTTGAGCAGTCCCATTTTGGGATATTACAGTGGTATCAGAGCATAATTTTGGATCAGCCTGTGAATTCAAGCCAAAGTGCTATAAGAAAAAGGAAAGATCATAATGATGGATAAAATGAGCTATGTCTCATCATTTTTCAGATCTATGAAGAACCTCTCGAAATAGGTTAAACAGAAAGAAGAAAAAAGAAGCAGTGAAACTTCTAGAGGGTTTCAAGATTAGGAAGGTCCATGTACTTCCTATCAGCAAAAATAAGGTTTGGTATTGCATAAAGCTCAAAAGAAACATACTATGGCCTTTTATTTGAAATATAAAAGGCATAAAAGTGAATAATACTTAGATCATGAGATTCTAAGTGAATATCTTGCAGAATATAAGTCTCAACCTAGAGCTATCAAGAAGAATCTGACTCTTCCAGAGTTTATTCAGCTCAAAGAAGAAAGGAGACCTTGCAGCAATAGAAGAATGAAGGGTAATAGATTTCTATTTTCTACCTTTTATGGGTCATCCTCATGCACAACAAAGTCCCGGGGAAGGAATTTGGATGCCTTTTTCCTGCTACATCCAGTAGTGGAGAAAGAAGCTGTTGAGATTGCAGCACTGCACCTTCAAGGTGAAGTACAAAATTGGTGGTTCAACCATTTGAGTCATGAAAAAGTGACTGCATATGCATATTTCACTCAAAAATTGATCAAGAAGTTTGACAATAAGAAACCAGAAGGGAATAAGCCTTCATCACTGTAATATTCCCACTTTAGCACACCACTAAATGGAATATTAAATTTTTTTGTTTACACATAGGAGGTAAATAAATGGGTAAGGAGGCCCATACATTGAATAATAATAAATAAAATCCCTCATAGTATGAAAGGGGATATTCATAAGAGTGTGATTTCACACCCTCAAGTGTGAAAGAGGACATTTGCATGGAGACAAGGTCAAGTTTGACCAAGTCAACAGCACTAGGATAGGAGGTGGAGAACACTTTGATAGACAATTTAGTATGAATGGGAAGAGGGTTATTTGGTGAAGGAAACCCTAATGAGTGGGACCCATGGAGAGAGGGAATTCACTTTTTTAAAATGAGGGCAAGGCATCCATTGTTATTCATGTTATGTATTATTGATTTCTTGGTCTATTCAGACTTTGTGCATTCTCCTATTGTTTAGCAGAGTTGCAGTGCTGCTTAGCACAAGGATTTCCTGTTTAGGAATTCCTTCTCATTTCAATAGAGGCCTCTTGAAGGATCTTGCACTTCATTTCTCCACATCCAGGCTTGTGGCCAAGCTACCTCCTTCAGCTATAGCGCAGTTTAAGTTGAGAGTTGGGTTGTGTTGCAGGGTGTTGCAGCGGAGGGTTGACAACACCACTTCCAGGGATTTTTTTTCAAAGGAGAAAGCTTTATTTCCTTTGGAACATCAGTGAGGAAGATTATAGAGCTTATTGCAGATTTTGGCACTTGGCCAATACATTCCCTTTCACCTACAACGTATTCCCTTCTCTAGACTGCGTTATTTTTAGTGTGCAATTGCAGTAAGGGCTTGCAGGATTATTGGAGGGTGAGATCTTCAGTGATAGGATCAGCCTTTCACTTGATAGATCCATTGGAGGAGTTCTATTCATATAATGCATAATCTTTAGTCATCTCCATCCATTTCTAGTTCTTGAGTTGCAGCTGCTACCCTGCAACTCCGACATTTCTGCAATTTTGCATATTTCAGCCAATCCTTCTAGGATTGACTTGAAATAGTCTTTGAGAGCTTAGATCTTCTCTCCCATTATTTTATGAGCCATATATATGTAGATATATTATTTTTAATATTACTTATAGCAGTTCTCTATCTATGATAGCGCAGTTTTTGATCCATAGACATTCAACTATGTAGCAGCATTCCACCTTTTGTACATGTATTCATGAGAGGCTTGTTGCCTTGTTCATTTGAGTTGTATTGTAAATGTTTGTTGCTGATTTACATAATAAAATATATCCATGGTTTCCATACATTTTTTTATGATGTTTTTCACTGCTATTTCCAATTTGTGTTTACATATTGCTGGATCTCCAATTTAGGAATACTATAACATATTCCTAACATTGTAGATTTTCCCTATTTTGGGATATTACAGTGGTATCAAAGCATCAATATTGGCTCAGCCTGTGGATCTAAGCCAATATGTTATCTAGAAGACAAGAATACAAAGAGATGAACAGAAAAGAGAAGACTCCATTATGTGGAAGAAGAAAGGAAGATAGGCTTACAAAGCTTCTTCCAAGATCTGTACAGAGCATTCATGAAGATTTCAAGAAGATAAGAAGGGAGATGTATATAGAATCTCCAAGAGGGTTTGAAACTGAATAAAACTCTAGGTTTTCTTATAAGGATTGTGAGCATGCAGACACACCCTATGATGCACAGTGCAATCTCATGCCCAGTTTTTCCATAAGAGAAAGGGAGGAAGAAGTAATGCCTAAGAGGGGAACTCTTAGTGGTTTTTTGCATGAATATGAATCTCAAACTCAAAAGTTTAGAGATCATATCACTTTCCCAAAGTTTTTCAATATCAAGGTGAGGAGGAGCAAGCAACATAATGTGGATAGATTTCTTCTTTCTACCTTTGATGGTTCCCCTACATGTTCAGCCAGGGCTTGGGTGGAAGAGCTAGACACCATTTTGCAGCAGCATCAAATTTCTGAAGATGAAGCCATCAGAGTAGCGACGTTGAATTTTCGAGGTAAGGCCTATGCATGGTGGATATTTGAGTCTTTTTATTTAAAGAATTAAAAAACTTTTTCCTATGCAAGGTTCATTAAAAAATTGGTGGAAAAGTTTGATAAGAAAATTTCTGAAACACATGTGGTGAAGCAAAACAAATCTAAACAAAAAAAGACCTTACATGTGATGGAGGAAACCTTAAAACCAAAACCACTTCAGAAAACCATGGAAGAGGATGATAACTTGCATCATAATTTGCTAGAGGCAAGACCTTTATCTTGTATGTTGGCACAAGAAGGCATGGATATCCCTTTTTCAAAGGAGGATCCAATCATTGGGAGGTTTCCCATTCATGTTGAGGAGGCTGAGGGCAACAACGCTGCCATATCTAAAGTTGATCTAGCACCTCATATAGAGGAAGGATGATCTCTTTCTCCAACTAGAGGGATTCTTGTATCATTGCAAGGAATTCCCTAGGATCTCACATGTGGAGATCAAGGCACAACTCATGATTTACATGTGCCATTGATGATAGAGTGTGAACCTGTGGAGATACAAGGAGGAGATAGTGAGGATGACCAGCATCATGAGATGAGGAGAACACACCCCTATATATTTCTAGAGGTTGATGCACCTAAGAGGGAGACTAGATTGCCTAGTGAGAGTAGGGACAAGTCTATACATTCATATATGCAGTCTACTCTTGATAATGATGTCTCATTGCATGGAGACATTTCACCAAGGAGACCACCAGATCAACAGATGATGAGAAGTGCTTTACATTTTGAGGCACCATTCATTGATTTCAAAGGAGTGGGGACCTTTGGAGGTCATTTTATAGCGCTAAGAGTCTTGGGTAGACTCAAGGAGGAGAGAGGCATTCTCTCAACAACATATTTACCCACTCTCATTTCAAATTTTTCACTGTGGCAGAAGAATTAGGGGAAGGATAGCATCCTTCCAACTCGCATCTTTTGCATGGGAGATGTAAAAGGAGTGGATAACCATATGACAAATGTTCTTCATGAGAGATCATCAACGCTGTCACTATGGAGGATAGATCCATATTGGAACTCCCAGCTGTTGGTGGAGTGTTCCAAGGATCTTTTCACTTGTATGATATTGGATGATCAGCATAGGGGGAGATGCATGGATCATGTGGAGATGGAGGAGATACATAAATCTTTGAAAGAGTTAGCACAACCATCTCTTTTCTCTTTGAGGATGAGAGGAAAATCATCTATGAGCCACTCCATTTGCATGAGCAAGACATATGGTAAGGGTATTGTTTTTTTTCATAATGAATTGTATGATGTATATATGCATCCCTTAACCATACATGTGCAGGATGTTACTCCAATAAGGAGCATTCTTTTTTCTAGACTTCATGTTCTACTTGAGGTCATGAGCAGTATTGATGACCACTGCCTAGGAGGAGTTGGGGAGGAGATGTATTTTGGAGAACATGCTCACTTTGTACCCTACATCATTCACTTTTTCCAAACATATGAGGAGATTGGGACAACAAGCAAGTGGTTGAGAAACCACACTTTTTGTCACTCTATTTTGTAGTTGAGGATCAAACTGTGTTGGCTACCTCTGAGGGACAATTTTCCTTCTCCCTTTCTTCATATGGTAGCTAACATGATTCTCATTGTAGTTCCTTATGTTGTTGTTGTTCTTATTTTTATTGGGAGCATGATTGGGGGAGTGGCACATTGGTTGGATGTGTCCCTTGGGAGAGATATTTCCCACATTGTTTGCCTTGCATGTTCTGATGGGAGCATGAGAGAGTATGTGGCCACTACAAAAAAACACTTGTTTCCATTTGAGGTGAGCCATATGACTGATTGGATTCCATATGATGGTGACTTCCAACTCATCACATATGAGATGATTTGGGCCAACATGTTTCATAACATTGGAGAAGAGATCCTTGAGGATCTAGTCTTCTTCTTGCCACTTGAGGGAAACATTATTGTAGCCCAGGATCACTAGACACTCTACACTTATCTTAAGTGGAGAGGAGGACAACGTGGGGTAGGCTATTTTGTCTACCATGATCAAATTTTCAGCCCACCTATACTACAGGAGCACAAGGTGGAGGAGCATTTTCAGGAGTTGCCATGTTGGGAGGTAACTCATTTTGTATGGATGATTGCTTGGGAATGGGAGCTTCATATGGGGATGGTAGATTGTTATAGTTCAAAATACCTCCTCATCAGCTCAGAGGAGAAGACAAATATGGAAGGAATAAAAAGACCTAAATTAAACCTATTTCTGCGAAGGTAACGCCTCACTATAACAACACAAGAGCGTTATAATGCATCTGATCAGTGAATAGGCCGTGTTAGTGGCTAGGGAAATGCTCTGTTTACACTAGAGGGCAGCGTTACCCATGTTTTAAGTTTGAAACGGGAAAAACCCACGGAGAATGATTTGAATCTCTAGCTTTTTCTGACAAGAGAGTCAGTACAAAAAGGAAACTGCAAAGCACTAATCTCTTATTGGGCCTTGCCATAAACAACTGAACTCTCAAAGAAGGCAAAAGCATGGAGGTTGGAGAAACGTCTTGGTTTTTTCTATTCAAAACTAGTGGAAAGAGAAGGGCAATGATTGCTCTCTCCATCTCCTATAAAATGGAGTTGAAGGCTCTTGGTTCAAGGTCGAAGGATTGTCAAAGTTTGAATACTTGTGAAGTAGAGATCATTGTTGTAGTGTGAAGGTTAAAGGTCAAAGAGGTTCATTGAGAACTTGTTGATCAAGACATCATCACTTAGAGAGATAGAGAGATTGGAAGGCTGAGGAGGGCTTGGTACAACCGACGGTTGTAATCCTCCTTTTTATAAATCAATAGAACTGTATCTGTTTTTTCCATTCTATGCGTTGATATTGTCATTATTATTTAATCACTTATATAGCATGAGATGAATGGCTTAGATGTGCATGGTTTAAATGTTCATTATATATTGACTTAATTCATAGGAAATATATGATATGGTAGAGATTACACGGGTGCTTTAATTGATTTCAGGGCCAAGATTTGGAGCTGGTGAAGGAGAACTCCTGCTTCGCTACCTAGTGCTCTCCAAGGGACTCCAAGATCATTAAAGAGGTAATATTCCATCTTATTCCATCAAGTTGTTTTAAGTTAATATGAATATATATGTGCCATCTTTGTGAACTATACAGCTAATCTTATTGTCTGTCTTAGGCACTGGAAAGCCTTGAGAGGGATATCTGATAACGAACAACCCAAGAATTTTACCCTATAGCAGAATTGGCAACTCCGCTAGGGAGTTTCCCCATAGTTTCTGGACTATTTCTTTCCTCCTTTCTTCTCTCCTCTATTCACAGACCCTTTCGACCAGTAATTATGCCCAGTAGACATTTCAAAAGCTCGAAGAGTTCAATCCTGTTTCTGTTTGACCATCTAAATAACTTTACCCTAGCTAATGCTACCTCTGTGTGTTTTCCAGTGCATTATAACGCTGACTCTGCTTAAATATAGTGTGTTAGTCTCTGGATTAATGCTGTCTCTACTCAGATACAGTGCGTTACTCAGCCAAAATTTCTTGTTCACTACTGTGATTATGTTTTGGTTGCAAAGTTTTTTGGCCATCAGTATCTCTCCTTGACTGAATCCATGTGCTTGTTTACTAAGCTGTCATTTCTGTTTGTTTGCTCTTGTTTGGAAAGTTAGTGTTAAAAGCATTTACTTTTGATAAAATATATATTTTTTAGTTTTTCTGCATCTAGCTGAGTTAATTCTGAAAATTTCAGTTCATATACTATTAAGAAGAGGTAGATAGAAGTCTGAATCTTTAAAGTTGAACTGTGCTATTTTAATGTTAGTGCATGGATGTTGAAAAGAAACCTCTCCTTGTAGAAATACCCTTCATCGAATTGAATATTTAGAGCATATTTTTGCATGGTTTCTTGATTCAAAGTCTCATTACATTTCATATTTCCACTCCCCCTCCGCAAGACTAATAATCAAGTACACTAAGAATCAAGCGATAATAAAATAAATCACAATTACTCCTTTTTTAGCTCACACAAATAGTAGTTTAGGCTAGGGGTTAGGAAAAGTGAGAAAATCACCCAAGATCTCAAAACTTGAAACTAGAGTCATTAACGAGCGAAATCCTACTACACTCATATTATTGGGACCGTTCCTTTATTGAAGCTCAGCGCGAGACAACACTTGGGTGCACAAGAAGGTATCCTGCCTTCAACTGCATCCAGTGGGTGTGTTATATATTGGGGTTCCCTTCGGGGATGTCGAAACTAGATCGGGGATCTAGGTGTTCTGCCCATATAGCATGATGTCCTTTACTGTGGACCCCCTTGATGATGTCTATGATTTGAGGTATCTTTAGTGGCCATAATTTTTAGGGACTTACATAAGGTGACTGGGACGGGCTGTCCTGGTACCTAAAATAGACGAACCCACTCTATCTTCGGTCTTTAGGAGGGTACTCGTCTTCACGAGAGTGCTTACACCTATCGTCTTAGGTTCGGGCGAAGCTCTAGAGTGACCATAACTATAATTTCGACCAACCCTCTATGTATACTATTGTGATACTGGATTTCATCACCAGAAAACGGTAGTACTTAGACAAGGCACCCTATTCTGGCTACTTGCTGATTGATTTTAGAGATTCCTTTTTTATTTTTTAGGTGTGTGGTTACTGTCATTGATACATCACAATTTATTAAAATTTTTTAAAACTAAAAAGGTCACCGTGGCGTCATCTGAACCATGCTGTCTATCTCGACGACAACAAGGTCTACCTCCTCTAACTATTGAGGAAGAACTGAACCTTGGTGAACCCATGCCTCCTACGAAAGAGCAGTCTCCATTGTGTTGGGAAACCAGCTCCAAAAAGAGAAGAAAAGAGATATCAACGCCTTAGAAATAAGCCACTTCGAGGGGGAAACCTCCAATACATTACATGAATGAAAAATTCTTGGATGATACAATTTACAAAACCTCCTTTCTATATATAGGAGTCCATGGGGCCATAATGTAATCCTAGTGGTCCACAATGTAATCCTAGCCGACCTAACAATAATAATTTAAGGGCACAATAATAATAAAATGGGGGTTACAAGGGTACAATAATAACAATAAGGGGGTTACACTAACAACAATAAGGGACTATACTAGTAATATAGGGACCTAACATGCCCCTCTCCTTCAAAAAAGTGTTGTCCTCAACACTTGAGTAGCTCGGGGTGCTTCTGTATAAAATTCTCATCCTCCCATGTAGAATCTTCAGTGGGTAAGTTCTTCCACTTGATGAGATACTCTGAAATTGATCGATTCCGTAGTTGTCGAGTTCTTGTTTCCATGACCGCTTCTGGTTCCAATATGATTTTTCCTTCCTCATCAAGTTCTGGCAATATTGTTTGAACTGGAAGATTTTTTCCTATAACCTTCTTTAAGCATGAAACATGGAAAACTGGATGTACTCGCGAAGAAGCAGGAAGCTCCAATTTGTATGCCATAGTACCAATCTTTTGCAACACCTTGTAAGGACCATAGTACTTTGGCGATAATTTATTATCCTTCTTAGCTTGCTTGAGGGACATTTTTTTATATGGTTGTAGCCGTAAAAATACCCAATCTCCTACGTCAAAACTTCTCTCGCTGCGATGTTGATCTGCCTGTTGTTTCATTCGATTTTGTGCCAAATTCAGGTTATCCTTTAAGAGTTGGAGAACTTCTTCCTGATGCTCGATGTGATCTTCCACTGCTTGAACCTTCGAATTTTCCCTTAAAGATGATGTGATCGATGGTGGATGATATCCATAAAGTGCCATAAATGGGGTCATTTTTGCTGCAGTATCGAAGGAAGTGTTATACCACCATTCAGCGAGAGGTAACCACTTGACCCATTGTGTTTGTTTATCAGATACAAAACAACGAAGATATCCTTCCAAAAATTTATTTACTATCTCAGTTTTACCATTAGATTGAGGATGATAAGATGAGCTATGAGTTAATTGAGTACCCAAACAAGAAAATAACTCTGTCCAAAAATTTCCAGTAAAAATGGGATCTCTGTCGCTCACAATATCCCTTGGGCTTCCATGTAGCTTCTGAATTCTGTCCATAAATGTAGTAGCAACTGTAATTTCTTTAAATGGATGAGATAATGCACAAAAGTGTGCATACTTGGTAAGTCTATCAACTACCACCATGATGACATTATTTCCTTCGGACTTAGGTAAACCTATGATAAAATCCATTGAAATCTCCTCCCAACGTTGACTTGTAATGGATAAAGGTTGTAGAAGTCTCGGGGTCTTAATTGTCTCAATTTTATTCTGCTGGCAAACCAAACATTCCGTCACAAATTTTTGAATATCAGATTTAAGGCCATCCCAAAAAAATTCTTTCTTCACCATATGGTAAGTTTTTAAAATTCCCAAGTGTCCTCCTAAAGGAGAAGTGTGCAATTCTAGAAGAATATTTTGTTTTAGTTGGGAATTCTTACAAAGATATAAGCAATCTTTGTACCATAAGGAATCATTTTTCCAACTAAATGTATCAGATGTACTAGGATATTGCTGAAAATTTTGAATGAGTGTCCATACATCTTTTTCCTTCTTCCATTCATCTCTTGCTTCGGTTATCCAATCTGGTTGGATAATAGAAATGGCACAAAGCAATGCTTCCACCTCTTCATTCTTTCTTGAGAGTGCATCTGCAACAACATTAAGCTTTCCTTTTTGTAGATTATTTCAAATTCATAACCCAACATATTTGTGACCCATTTTTGCTGCTCTTCTGAAGATAGTCTTTGTTCCAAAAAGTGTTTAAGACTATCATGATCAGTTTTTACCTTGAAGTGTCTTCCCATTAGGTAAGTTCGCCATTTCGTTAGTGCATGCAATATTGCTAACATTTCCTTCTCATAAATAGGTTTCTGTAAATACTTTCCTTTGATTGGACGACTTTCAAACAAAATGGGTCTTCCTTCCTGCATTAAGACAACACCAATTCCATTTCCTGAGGCATCACATTCCCCAATAAAGGTTTTTGTGAAGTTTGGCGTAGCTAAGACAGGCGCTAGGCACATTGCCTCTTTAAGATGTTCAAAAGCCTTAGTTGCTTTAGGAGTCCATGAAAATGCATCTTTCTTCAATAATGTTGTTAGAGGTGCTGCTATTCTCCCATAATTCTTAACAAACTTGCGATAATACCTTGTTAACCCGAGAAATCCTCGCAACTGCTTTATGGTTGTGGAGACTTTCCATTCCTTAATGGCTTTAATTTTGTTAGGGTCTACCTTAACACCCTCGTGAGATACAATATGACCCAGATATTCCACCTCTTGTACTCAAAAGAAACATTTGGATGTTTTTGCATATAATTGTTTCTCCTGCAATAGTTTGAGCACCCTGTCAACATGTTCAACGTGATCCTTCCAAGACCTGGTGTAGATTAGTATGTCATCAAAAAATTCTAGCACAAATTTTCTAAGGAAGGTTTTGAAAATGGAATTCATCAACCCTTGAAATGTAGAAGGTGCATTGGTAAGGCCAAAAGGCATGACCAAAAAATTCATAATGACCCTCATGAGTTCGAAATGCTGTTTTTGGAATATCTTCAGTCTTCATTCTAATTTGATGATATCCTGAACGAAGATCCAACTTGGTAAAATAAATTGCTCCATGTAATTCATCCAATAATTCATCAATCACAGGAATGGGAAATTATCTTTAATGGTGAGCTTATTGAGCTCCCTATAATCCGGACACATTCGCCATGATCCATCCTTCTTGTGTACCAATACTACAGGAGCAGAGAAAGAACTTTGACTAGGTTGAATTATACTTGCCTCTAACATTTCTGCAATCATACGTTCAATTTCACTCTTTTGGAAGTAAGGATATCTATAAGGCCTGATGTTTGGAGGAACACTTCCTGGAATCAAATGAATAGCATGATCATGATCACGAATAGGTGGGAGTCCTTTGAGAGTTTCAAACACCTTGGAATGATTGTCCAAGACTTGTTGGAGATCTGCAGAAATAGATGATTTTGATGTCGGAACTTCTAGTGAGCATAATTGTGCAATTACGCCTCGTTGTTCTTTATTTAGAAGCTTTGTCATGACATTAGAGCTTGTTATCCTTCCTGGCTTCCCTTCAATACCCCGTAATTCGACTTCCTTTCCTTCTGAAAAAAATTTCAAGAAAAGTTCTTGAAAATTAAAAGCTACCGTCCCCAAAGATTGTAACCATTGTACTCCTGGTACAACATCAGCACCTCCCATAGGAATGGAAAGCATTGGACTAGTCAATACATATTCCCCCATGGTTAGCTTGATATTATGGCATTTTCCAGAGCAATTTATAGTTCCTCCATTTGCAACCATGACTTGACATTCTGGTGCTGGGTATAGGAAACAATTTAATTCCTTGGCTACCTTACAATGAATAAAATTATGGGTGCTACCTGAATCAATCAACACTATTACCTTTTTCTTCTTGATCTATCCTTCTATCTTGAGAGTTTTAGGAGTGGTAATTCCTTCCAGTGCATTACATGATATGGTCAGATTCATTTCTTCCTCTTCTAGGGCCAGTTCCTGGTGTATATCCTCTTCTTGTTCATTTTCTTCTTCTTCTTCACAATCTATGTAAAATAATTTCTTTTCAGCACACTTATGACCTTTAGTGTATTTGCTATCACAACTATAGCAAAGCCCTTTTGCTCTTTTTTCTTCCAATTTTTGTGGTGTCAACCTTGTAGGTTGTGGAAATCTAGGCGTAGCAACACTTCCTTCTTTATAGAATTGAGTGGTAGGCTTCCTTGTCGCCATAATTTTACATTCAACTTTTCTTGCCAACCTGAATGCCTTCTCCAATGAATCGGGTTCCAAAACGCGAACTTCATGTTGGATGTTATCCTTTAAAGTGCCTATGAAGAGATCAATCATGTGTTCCTCTGAAATATCAGTTACCCTTATATTCAATTTTTGGAAGTCCTCAATGTGCTCCCCCACTAAGCCCTTTTGTTTGAGATTTATCAATTGGCTAAAGAAGGTGTTGCTCTTTGTATCCTCATAATGTGCTATCATTTCCTCGTAAAAATTGACCAAGTGACAATTTTTTTACGGGAGCAAAGCCATCGATACCATACAAATGTATTTTGTTCTAAATGTAAAGTTGCAATGCTTACCTTTTGTGTGTTTTGCACGTTATGGAGATCAAAATATTGCTCCATCTGTAGTATCCATGTTACAGGATCCTTTCCATCAAACTTCCTCATATCCATCTTTGGAATATGGTGGTTCTTTCCACCAACATTAGAGTTTATGAAATCACAATTAACATTTATTTTGTTCTCATCATGAGGTTCTTCTACTATCTTTTCACCATTAGGAAACCTTTCTTGTATCAACTTTGTCAAACCTTCCATGTCTTCTTTTAGAACATTCTTCATGTTTTCCATTTTCTCATCGATCTTAGCTTCCATGTCATCCATCTTAGATTCCATGCCAGCCTCCATGCCATCAATCTTAGATTCCATGCCATCTATCTTAGATTCCACACCTTTCTTCAAACCATCCATCTTAGTTTCCACGCCTTTCTTCAAAACTTCCATGTCATTTTTTGTTGCTCTTTGCGAGAGCGAAATTTTTTGCACTTGCTCTTGTAATTTTGATATGTAATGTTGCCATTCTTCGTCTTCATGAGTAATAGTAGAGCTTTCCAAAGGCTTAATGGGTGTTGAATTCTTTTTAGGGGCCATTTTATAATCCAATACTGATATCTATTCTACAATATGCCCTTGCAATCAATGCAACTTGATTCTTCAAACAAGACTTATGCAATTCGGAAAAAAAATAAACACCTTTTACTTTCTTTTAAGGAGCTCAATATTGAAATTGTATTATATCTGTGATTGCAGCTCTTCAATATCTGAAATTCAGCATTGATGTAGCCCTCTGAATTCTCTTTTGAATTCCATAGGTCTGACTTGATTTGGATTCTCCAAGACAAATTTATGTCCAATCTCCCACAATGACCTAATTATGGACTGGTTCAGTATAGCGAACTTGTACGACTTTCCACGTGTCATTGTTTCATCCTTCACCTCTGAAATTGATAGCCAAGAAACTATAGTCCGTGTACTTGCAACCAATTTTTACGTCACTCCAATCCGATGCTCAGAGAGAGAGTTATTGAAATTTTCCCACGATCACCTTTTTGAGATGAAATTCGGGAGCCTGAAAAAGCACTACCTTCCACAGATCACATCTCCAAAAATATTGCGAAACAAGATCTGAAATTTTTTTAAGAGTTTCAATAGGATTTTGGCTTTGCACCCTAAAAATTTCAGCTTTTGAAACTTCGTAGAAAAAAAATTATAGCGAAAATTCCATGATGACCTGTTTGGAGCAGCGAAACCCTAGAATCCAAAGCTCTGATACCAAATGTTGAGTAACCAGCTCCAAAAATAGAAGAAAAGAGATATCAACGCCTTAGAAATAAGCCACTTCGAGGGGGAAACCTCCAATACATTACATAAATGAACAATTCTTGGATGATACAATTTACAAACCTCCTTTCTATATATAGGAGTCCATGTGGCCATAATGTAATCCTAGTGGGCCACAATGTAATCCTAGCCGACCTAACAATAATAATTTAAGGGCACAATAATAACAAAATGGGGGTTACAAGGGTACAAAAATAACAATAAGGGGTTTACACTAACAATAATAAGGGACTATACTAGTGATATAGTGACCTAACACATTGACAAACCCTGATTTTCACATAGCCTCATATCATACGGAATTTTCGGAGGACCCTTTCACGGAAGGGGTTGTACCTCATTAAAATCCTCCACTCACTGATCCATTGGGGCCTGTGATAGTTCATATTCCACCATGCCAAGACATGTCTTTGGCCACACAAACATCCATTTCACCACTGGCATCCACAGGGTCGATGCCAATGGAAACCATTACAGGTTTGCCACCATCCTCCCCGCCGATTGTCAGTTTTATGCCATTACTTGGTAACCCCAGTAGTCAACATATACCTGATCCCAACCCTACGGTCATCACAACTGTCAGTATCCCGCCGAGTCCTTCGAGATCTACTCCTACCGTGACCACGTTGGGACCCATGGTTGCTCTTCCCACGAGTGTGACTACTTCGGTTCCTTTTAGAAACCCTTTCGGTTGGAACCCCTTGCTGAGTTCAAACCCCTTGGCCACTATACCAGGGGGTAGTGTCACCAGCACACAGGTAGTAGGGAAAATTTCACTTCCCCTGCAATCCTTAGGACAAACAGGACAACCTATTGTTAATACTATTCCCTTAAGTGGTTCAAATATAGGTGTAGGGTCTATGCCATTGCCAAACTATGCAAGTAGTAGCATGCCTCTGGGAATATCTATTGCATCCATATGGACTAACCCACCCTAACCTCCATCTGGAATGGGAGGGCACTTTTATACTGGAGGCAACCAACCGTTCACCCCACAATAAAATATGCCATATGGACAGCAACCATATGTCCCTACCCCTTCACCTATAGGAAATTTTTATCAAAGTCCTACTTATCCTTCTGGTAACACATTGATGGGTGGACCCTATGGTCTAAGTAGTCAACCCATACTTCCTTGGTTAGATTTGGGGGAAAATCCACAATTTCCATTTTTGACAGCTTTGGACATCCCTGACATCCATAAACTGACTAATGATCCCATCAATCACAACCCACTCTGGCCTCCAGTACCGCACAACATTCCTTCTGATATCCCAAAGTTTGATGGGAAACAAGGGGACGACCCAGCCGCACACATCACTACCTTTCATCTATGGTCTATATCCAATTCCATGGTGGATGATAGTGTCCGGCTTCGACTGTTTCCCCGCACCCTTACAGGAAATGCTACCAAGTGGTATATTGAATTACCACGCGCCACCATCAACACTTTTGGTGCTTTAACGACAGAGTTTCTAAAGAACTTCCAATTACCAATCAGATTTGAAACTGGGATGGAACTGTTAACCTCGTTGTGCCAAGACACTGCCACCCACATCTCTGATCACATTCATGAATGGAG
This sequence comes from Pinus albicaulis, assembly GCA_034641835.2. Taxonomy (NCBI): domain Eukaryota; kingdom Viridiplantae; phylum Streptophyta; class Pinopsida; order Pinales; family Pinaceae; genus Pinus; species Pinus albicaulis. Next base: position 694,992,913 of record CM076575.1, read on the forward strand.
ACGTAGGAGGAGGCTAGTCAAAGAGCCAATCCCAGATCATCTCTTAGCTAATTGGTTTTGTAAGTCTCTCTTACTCCGCATCTCTAAAGACATTGGACTTTCCGGTGCGGTTACAGAAGATCAATGCATTCGTCGTGCCCAACATTTGGATTTAATATATTCACAATCTGGCATGCTATATGATTTGCTCCCCAATGCCCCTGGTAACCCAAATCCTCCGACCACTCAGAAAACCGGAGCACATGCCGATAGTCTCGTTGGAAAAATCTCCTGTGTGGCCAAAAAATAGTCTCGGGGGCAAACCTCCCAGCCATCTTCGACTGCCACCGCCCCTCACCAAACGACTACTCTTCCTACTGCTGAGGTAAATTCTGTGCAAACTTCATAAAAACCTAGTGGGAAAAATAAGAAGAACAAGAAAAAGAAATCTTCTTCGGAAGAGCAGTTGAACAATCAAAATAACCCTAATCAGAAAAACGCTACCAAAAATGACAAAGGGAAGGATAAACCCATGAAATTTCCTTGCAAGATCTGTGCGGAGGACCACTTGACATACAAATGTCCTCGGCTGCAAGAATGCACCGATTTTATCGCAAACAAGGATTCTGGGTGAACACCTGTCGTTCTTCATAATCCTTTCCCTAATCAACAGCAGCAACATCAACACATGGTTGACAACCCGTCACACCCCCAGCAAAGGGACAATGGTGGTTCTCATCCTTTTGGAGAAGGACCATCTACCATTTATGGCATTGAGAGTGTTGAACTTCAAACAAGAACCAAGCTTTATGGAAATCCTACTATAGATTCTCAAGAACCTAGTACTAGTTCAAATCCACCGCCGCCCAACAATTTGAATATCGAACGACCTACTGCTGACCTCGTGATTCGTCCCCACAAAGGGACACTTCGACGCACGAATCATAATCGCTCTGCACGTGCAGCCCAAAACTACAACATTGTAGAATATTTGGCGCAGGCACCGTCAGCTATGTCTGCTCTCGAAGTATTACAAACTTGTCCAGCACAAAGGAAAGCCTTGCTTTCGACCATTGGTGGAATAGACCCCCAGGATTCTATGCTAGCTGTCTTTGATATGGAAAAATCTAAACCTCGCCTCTCACACCAACTCGCATTCTAGGTGCAGGTTGTGTCGAAAGGGAGACCAATCCATCGCACTGTCATAGACGAAGGTGCTTCAACCTGCATTATGTCACAAGCTTGTTGGCTCAATTTAGGTTCTCCTACCTTAACACTACCGTCGAATTCTCTCAAATATTTTGACGACCACACGTTCCTCCCAAAAGGATACCTTGCTAGCTTTCCCATCACCCTGAGTGGGAAAACGGTAACCGTGGACGTTGAAGTCATAGAGCACCATCTCGACTATAATCTATTGCTTGGTTGCAGTTGGTCTTATGCCATGACCGCCATTGTTTCTTTGGTCTTTCGAATCATCCTATTTCCATTGGATGGGAAAATAGTCACAGTGGATCAGTTATCCTTTTGCACCCCTGATTATACCATGTTACCAAGTAGCACTATACACCTAATAGGAGGCTTTCCTGACTCTTACGTCAATATCAGTACCGGCCTTCTGAAGGCATCTTCCCTACTGGGTTGTTTTCCTCTCCTGTCGCCATAGATCCCAAACACGGTTGCAATCATATCCACCACTTTGGATGGCTCTATCGACCCATGGATCATCCCGGCACCTTCAAACATTGATTCCTATGGAGAACAGATGCTGCTCTCACCAGCTGAGTTGGCTTACCAAGCCATCCAAATAACATTTGAACCCTCCACTGCTATGGTTTCAATCGAAGGTACAAACCTCCCACCCATCATAGTTCTCTCTAAATATCTCCTCAATGACGTCTAGCCTACAGACGAAGCTATTCGAGAGATCATGTCTCTAGAAGAACGACCTTGGGGAGAGTTTCACCATTGTGCTTCGATGATTGACTCGGACGTGATAACAATTGAAATCCCATCCTTTGACCCACCTGAGATGTTTCCCTCTAATTACACGACTGTTCAAATTATCAATTCAGAAGGGAACATGGGCAATATTTTTAAGACAATTCTCATTGATATCTCGGTCAAAACGGGTATCGTGGAAAATATTCAGATTGGAGCCGATTGCAATCCTGAGGAAATTGCATGCTTCACATCCCTTTTCAAGGAATTCTGCAATGTGTTTGCTTGGTCTTATGATGAAATTCTTAGCATAGATCCATCTATATTCGAGCACGAAATCAAGATTTATGACAATGCCAAACCAATTCGGCAGCAACTCAGACCTGTCCACCCATGCAAAGGAGCCACCATCAAAATTGAGGTAGAAAAACTTTTAAATGCTGGTTTCATCTATCTCGTTCCTTTGACGGAATGGGTTTCCAATCCGGTTCCCATCGATAAAAAACAAGGCACCATTCAAGTTTGTGTTGACTATCGCGATCTGAATGCCGCTTGTCCCAAAGAAAATTATCCTACATCGTTCATAGATCAGATTCTCGACAATTGTGCCAGATGAAAATATTTTTCCTTCATGGATGGATTCTCGGGCTATAACCAGATTTCAATTAAAAAATACGACCAGCATAAAACTGCCTTCATCTGTCCTTGGGGCACATTTGCGTATCGAAAACTCCCATTCGGACTGAAGAATGCTGAAGCAACTTTTCAGTGGGCTATGGACTACGCTTTTCATGAAATTTGACATATTTTATAGGCTTACTTGGATGACCTTCCGGCCCACTCCAAGAAACGACCTGATCATCTAGCTCATCTGAAAGAAATTTTTGCTAGATGTAGTTTCTACAATATATGTTTGAATCCTCATAAGTGCATATTTATGGTCGAGTCTGGACGTTTGTTAGGTTTCATTGTCTCCAAGCACGGGATTAGGGTTGATCCCGATAAGGTTAAGGCAATTGTTGAATTGCCAGCACCACAATCCATCCTTCAACTCCAATGTTTGCAAGGGAAGGAAAACTTTTTACGTCGTTTCATCATTAACTATGCCGAGATGACGAAAGGATTTATGCGATTATTGAAGAAGGGAACACTATATTTATGGGATGACCAAGCTCAATGGTCATTTTATGCTTTAAAATATGCACTTGTTTCAGCCCCACTCCTTAGTGCCCCCGACTACTCACGCGACTTTCTCCTCTACCTGGCAGCCTCACCATCCTCACTTGGAATGGTTCTGGTTCAAGTTCACAGTGACGACAGTGAACATGTGATTTACTATTTATCCAAAGTTCTAATCATACTTGAATTACGTTATTCACATGTGGAGAAACTTTCTCTGGAAGTAGTTTTTTCCGTCACCCGACTCCGACACTATATATTTCTACGATAGACTACGGTTATTGCTTTGGAGAACCCCATGCGACACATCCTGTCTAGACAAATTATTGGAGGAAAATATTCCAAATGGATCATAATCTCCAACAATTTTATTTGTTCTTCATAGCTGCCAAAGCAAAGAAATCCCTCGTCTTCGCCGAATTATTATCGAACCTTCCCAGAATTGACCCAGGAGAAGTAGCTCATGATCCATTCCCTGATGAATCTGTATACTTGGTCAATTCTTCGGACCCATGGTATGGAGACATTTTGGTCTACCTACAAACCCAATGCTTCCGCCCAACTCTCACATCCGACGACCGTCATATCCGCCACCAAGAAAAGCACTACCTCGTACTAAACGATACACTATATCATCATGGTGTTGATACTATTCTCCGACGTTGTCTCACTTTCGATGAGGCGGAATGCGTTTTGAATGACTGCCATGCAGGGGCATGCGGTGGTCATCTTTCAGGCATAGATACTACCCAAAAAATCTTGCACGCAAGGTACTATTGGCCCACTTTGTTTAAAGACTGCATTGCAATGGTCCAAAAGTGCCATCCATGTCAAATTTTCACAAAGAAAATGCATGCTCATCCTACCCCGCTTCATCCGGTTATCTCCATTGGTCCTTTCGCTAAATGGGGAATTGACTTCATCACCTGCAATCCCACTTCATAAAATGGACACAACTACATCGTGGTTGCGATCGACTATTTTACGAAATTGGCGGAAGCCATTCCCACTTTTAAGGCCAATGGTGAAACTGCCGCTCTCTTCCTGTTCAATCAGGTAATCTGTCGGTTCGACGTACCCCTATCTATTGTCACAGATCATGGATCCCACTTCCAAAGTCATATGATGACTGAATTAACATCCATGCTAGGTTTTTGTCAATATCAATCTTCATCTTATTATCCTCAAGGTAATGGTCAAGTCGAAGCCGTAAATGGTGTCCTTAAAACCATGATTCGTCAATTGGTCAGAAATCATAAAACCACATGGAATTGGAAGTTGTATTCCGCGTTATGGGCATACCGAACATTAGTCAAAACTGCCACAGGCTTCATGCCATTTAAACTTGCATTCGGCCTGGAGGCAGTACTTCCAATCGAGTGCGAAATTCCATCACTCCAACTTTCCGTTGAACTCCTGCCTGGCACCACCGCCACAGAAGAGCGCTTGCTCTCACTCGATCATTTGGATGAAACTCGTCGAGATGCTACACTAGCACTTGAAGCTCATTGGCGCTGAGTCAAAGCTCAATACAACATATTTGTCAAGCCTCGTTCTTTCCAAGAGGGCGATCTTGTTCTACTCTATGATAAAAAAACATGACCTCTTGGGGGCAGGAACACTCCAACCATTATGGCTTGGTCCTTACATCGTCACTAAAGTCCTCTCAAAAGGGGCTTATGAACTTTAGGACTATAACTAAATTCCACTCACGGAGCCCTGCAATGGGCTCTATCTAAAGAAGTATTTTTCCTAGTTTCGCACTAGGCATATGCTTTGTAATTTTATGTATATAAGTTTTTCCTATTGTTTTGATGTTTCTGGATATTTTTTGGTTTTCAAGGTGTTTTTCTCATGTCTAATATTTTTTATTTCACATAGATTCCATCACCCCCCTTATCATACGTCGGATATGCGGACGGTGCTAGTTGTCACACTGGACACATTGCTTCAGCTGCTTGGGTTATATATACTCCTGAGTCAAAACTTCTTGGTTCTGGGGGAATTTTCCTAGGTAGCGCCACCAATAATTTTGTCGAGTACATGTCAGTGATCCAACTCCTCACGGAAGTGACATCTCGTGACATCTCCAATTTAGTGGTCAGGTTAGATTCCCAACTCGTCATTATGTAGTTAAACAATCAATACCGTGTCCGTCATCCAATATTGTTACGTTATTTTTTAAGGGTGCAACTTTTAGAATGTCAATTCCAAACAACTACATTTGAGCATGTTCCTTGAGAATTTAATTCATTAGACGATTCTTTGGCAAACTATGTGTTAGATTGGCATTTGTCACATTTACATTAAGAGATTTACACATGAGTATATATATTTTTATACATTTAATGTATTTAGCTTCCAAAATCTATAAATATATGTATATATATATATATATATATATATATATATATATATATATATATATATATATATATATATATGTCATGTCCAGTACAATAGTTACATCAAAAAATCTTCTAAAACTTGGGTGTTTTACAAAAATTTTGGCTATACTAAACCACGCTCTGACACTAATACATATGCTCCACCAGCTAGGCTTGATGATCATGGTAACATACAACTGCTCTAGCTATCCTCCTTAGAGGCACCAGGTATCTCTCTGGCACACCTACGGTATGCCGCTGCAAACGAATTGGAACCTCCTACATAGGAAGGGGTGGTATTCCCATAATCAAACCCTCCAGGTTTCTTGAGAGTTCATGTAAAACCTGGGCATCATCATCCTCGGCGACTTCTGCATCCTCTTCTGGTGCGCCAGCCCTAGGTAACTGCAGTCCTCACCGTGCATAGCGAGGGGCCCCAACTGGAAGAACGAGTGCCACATCTATTTCAAGAAAACAATGCTTCATGTCAAAACATAATTTTCACCCTATTCCAAAAAAAAGAAAAATTGCATAAATATTCAAAAGACAAAAACAAAGTACTTCCATGAAAGACACTGATCATTTCCTTCTTACCATCGAGTCCCCACTGGGTTCCAGGGGGCAGCACTAACTCCGGATCACCTGTGAAGTTCATCCCTGCATAGGGATAATCCTCAATCATAATAATCTATGAGTTTAGCCAATCAAAAAATCCATCATCAAAACAGTGGCGGACGGGAATCTCTCCAGTCCGCGAAAGAAAAGCGGCCCACTGAGCCTTCCTCGGCTCGCGTGGGCCCAATGGCACTGTAATGATCCTGGGCCTCATCAATGGTACCCGCTCCAGTAAGAAAGAGACAATCATTGTACCGTACCCAAACTCTCTCTAGGTACGGGTCTTACATGTAGTAAGCTCTGCTTGGACCCGACGGACAACTCCGTTACACCAATCAAACACTTGAGGTTGCATACAGTCCAAGGCTAGTAGCATCTGGGCCTTGGTGGCCACATGTTGACTCTTGGCACCTGCCAAGTGAATAATCATCCATATTATAGACCTCAATGGTCTCAAAGTCACCCATACGATCGGTACCCAGTTGCTCACAGCTTGAGTGTCACATATGCAATGCGCATGAATCAGATTAGTAGTGGAACGTGGGTCAGCTCTGGACCCCGTCAGGTTGGGCCTTGGACCACGACATGATAGGCTGGTCAAAAATTACACATCGTCCTTTTCGATTGAAAGCTCATTGCGCCTAATCCGAAAGACATGGTGCTATTCGTCCCATTGCTGAATTAGCCACCTCAGGAGGTCCTCTTGATCCCTCATTAGTTCTAAGTGGGCATATTTTAGCAATCCACATCTGCGGAGAGCCATAAAGCTTGTAGCATCTTTCATCATCTCTCGTTCTTCCCATTCATGTTCTCTCTCTCGCTAGATACTCATGATTAACAGCTGAATACCTGCAAATGCAACATTTTCAACCGATTAAAAACTGTTTGGACCACTTCAGAACAATGGGAAATGAGTTTCTAAAAAACACATTGCACCTAACGCTAGCCTTAGTGTGAAATAGAGCGTGCTAACGTGGCATCCCTTCACAGGATATGCGCTTAACGCAGCTCTAACGCTACTGGCCCGCGTTAGGCACAAAAAAATTTTAGGGCCTCACAAATTTTCCATTTTGAACCAGCAAAAAGTAACAAAAAGACAATTAAATGATAGCAGGAGGTTCTAGCTCTTACATGCATCTCGTGGGAAGGAAAACTGTTTCCTGGGTTGACCGTAATCGTTAGCTGAAGATTTCACCCCTTTTCACCCCAGAGCTCCTTCACTGCACTCAAAACAGTGAAAATGAAGGTCTTCCGACCTTCTTATAGCCAATTTTGGGGCATGACTCTCTAAGCTAGTCGGAAAAAGTCGTGAATTCTTACTGCGCATGTGTCGCAACTATTGAGATTTGGTACTAATGTTTTGATGAGTGATCAAGATTCATATGTAGACATACTCATGTTTACTCGAGCATTCTTTTTACGGTATTTTTCTTGCTCATTAATCGGAAAAACCTCGAGTTCCCTTCTTCGGACTCGTTAAACTTATATGAGGTTGATATTGAGCATTATTTTTATGGTCTTTTTCTTGCTCGTTAATCTGAAAAACCTGGAGTCCTCTTCTTCAGAATCATTAAAACTGATATGAAGAAGCACTGAGCTTTCTTTTTAGGGACCTTTTTCTCGGTCATAAAACTAAAAAAACCTCGAGTTGACTTTGTCGAGCTCACTAAACTACCATGATAGAGAGTAAAGAGCCATTATTTTCCTCTTTTTCAAAGCTCTTTAAATTAAAAAAGTAACCGAGTTTTCTCCCCGTGACTCGTTAAAATTTCACCGAAGTAACCGAGTTTTCTCCGCATGACTCGTTAAAATTTCAGGGAGGGCATCGAGTTTTTCTTTGTTGGACTCGTTAAAATTTCACAAAGATTACTGAGTTTACTCTGTATCCTCGTACTCATAACAAAATGAGGTAGACGTCGATCGAACATAGATTTCTCACTTTTCCGGCTTCGATGGACTAACTCACGGAAAATGAACTGTTTCGGGCTTACTATTCTCCCTTTGCCGTGCCCGGTTATCAAGACATGACAAAGGCACCCCAATGGAGTCATCTTTTACGATATTTTTCAGACTCTTTAAATATGAAAAATTCACCAAGTTTACTCGTCTGGACTCGTTAAACCTAATCAGACGGGGCATGGAGTCGTCTTTTACGATATTTTTCAAACTCTTTAAATATGAAAAATTCACCGAGTTTACTCGTCTGGACTCGTTAAACCTAATTAGATGGGGCACGAAGTTGTCTTTTACGATATTTATCAGACTCTCTAAATATGAAAAATTCACCGAGTTTACTCGTCTGGACTCATTAAACTTAATCAGACAGGGAAAAATTTGGACAAAATGGATACTAGCTCTGTTACATTTCAGAAAGGTCGATTTGGCAGCAAAAATCTTGAACATGGCACTTCCCAAAAAACTCTTTCGCAGTTAGTCGAACCCTACCATCTATGAGTATTAGCCTTCATCTCCCAGTGCCCCCACACCAGTAAAATCCTAACACACTCTTTGGTGTTCATTAAGCCTTAGCTGCCTAGTACCTTGTTACAGTGCCTTCTATTGTTCAAGCAGATCTCGCTATCTACTGCTCCTGTTATCAACCAAACCACTCATTATGCCAGAAATTATTTGTCGTCCGACATCCCCATTTACTCTTCATTATCTCAATCATAAACAAAATCAGATGGTTTTCGTTTCATGTTGACTGATGTAGGATGCCTCAGTGCCTACCTTTCAACAGATCTCTTCCTATTGACTTCAACATCCTATCTAGGAAGTTGATCCAGAAACCCATCAGTACCCAGATACTTGCAAAAATCAGTGGTAGGTAGTCTTGTGTTTGATCAAGAGTCTTCATCATTGGCTCCTGGTCGAATGATTCTACGAGTGTTCGACTTCAACTCATTTTATTCACACTCGCTAGATTGTACTGTGCATATTAGGGACCATCATCATTATCGGTGGACACCTTCGCGTCTGTTAACATTTTTCATTATTGAATGGTAATCAGATGATTTCTCACATGTTCAACAACATATACTTCATTCACATGTTGAGGAATATGTAGTTTAAGTGAATCAGCGGTCAAGACCTTGGGGCAAAGGTTACATCATTAAAGTTGTGTTCCCTTCCCCAAGTTGCGATATTCTTTATGGAGACAGCTTTTTCAGCCTGATCCTGTTATGAAAAACACTTCCACATTGTGCTCATCAGTGGAAATATTCTTCATATCTCTATTCTAGATAAATCATGTTGTTTAAGCTACTGAGCATGGAAATGCCCGACTCAAGACAGATACTATATTTTCTGACATATGTTGTTGTTTCAGGCTTTCTTCAGTATTTCAATCTCTTTATCTCTACTACAAACATTGTAAAGTATTTCGGCCATTGTCTTCATCTCTAACCTCACACTTTAGGGGGCATCTATTACAGGTCAAAATACCTCCTCATCAGCTCAGAGGAGAAGACAAATATGGAATGAATACAAAGACCTAAATTAAACCTATTTCTGCCAATGTAACGCCTCACTATAACAACACAAAAGCGTTATAACACATCTGATCAGTGAATAGGCCACATTAGTGGCTAGGGAAACACTTTGTTTACACTAGAGGTTAGCGTTACCTGTTTTTTAAGTTTGAAACATGAAAAACCCATAGAGAATGATTTGAATCTCCAGCTTTTTCTCACAAGAGAGTCAATACAAAAAGGAAACTGCAAAGCACTAATCTCTTATTGGGCCTTGCCATAAACAACTAAACTATGAAAGAAGGCAAAAGCATGGAAGTTGGAGAAACATCTTGTTTTTTTCTATTCATAAATGGTGGAAAGAGAAGGGCAATGATTGCTCTCTCCATCTCCTATAAAATGGAGTTGAAGGCTCTTGGTTCAAGGTCAAAGGATTTTCAAAGTTTGAATACTTGTGAAGTAGAGATCATTGTTGTAGTGTGAAGGTAAAAGGTCAAAGAGGTTCATTGAGAACTTTTTGATCAAGACATCATCACTTTGAGAGATAGAGATATTGGAAGGTTGAGGAGGGCTTGGTACAACCGATAGTTGTAATCCTCCTTTTTATAAATCAATAGAACTGTATCTGTTTTGTCCATTCTATGCGTTGATATTGTCATTATTATTTAATCACTTATATAGCATGAGATGAATGGATTAGATGTGAATATTTTAAGAGTTCATTATATATTGACTTAATTGATAGGAAATGTATGATATGGTAGAGATTACACGGGTGCTTTAATTGATTGCAGGGCCAAGATTTGGAGCTGATGAAGGATAAATACTGCTTCACTGCCTAGTGCTCTCCAAGGGAATCCAAGATCATTAAAGATGTAATATTCCATCTTATTCCATCAATTTTTTTTAAGTTAATATGAATATATATGTGCCGTCTTTGTGAACTATATAGCTAATCTTACTGTCTGCCTCGAGCACCGGAAAGCCTTGAGAGGGATATTCGATAACCAAAAACCCAAGCATTTTACCCTATAGCATAGATCCCAACTCATATCAGACCTCATGCCTCAAGAAGACCCCTTAGTTTTATCTTTGGATTTGCTTGAGGAAAAGCAACATTTGGGAGGGGAAGACAGTAATATTCCCACTTTAGCACACCGCTAAATGGAATATTAAATTATTTTTTTACACATAGGACGTAAATAAATGGGTAAGGAGGCCCATACATTGCAGAAGAATGAATAAAATAACTCATAGTATGAAATGGGATATTCATAAGAGTGGGATTTCACACCCTCAAGTGTGAAAAAGGACATTTGCACGGAGACAAGGTCAAGTTTGACCAAGTCAACAACGCTGGGATAGGAGGTGGAGAACACTTTGATAGACAACGCAGTATGAATGGGAAGAGGGTTATTTGGTGAAGGAAACCCTAATGAGTGGGACCCATGGAGAGAGGGCATTCACTTTTTTAAAATGAGGGCAAGGCATCCATTGTTATTCATGTTATGTATTATTGATTTCTTCGTCTGTTTAGACTTTGTGCATTCTCCTGTTGTTTAGCAGAGTTGCAGTGCTGCTTAGCACAAGGATTTCCTATTTAGGAATTCCTTCTCCTTTCAAGAGAGGCCTCTTGAAGGAGCTTGCACTTCATTTCTCCACATCCAGGCTTGTGGCCAAGCTACCTCCTTTAGCTATAGTGCAGTTTATGTTGAGAGCTGGGTTGTGTTGCAGGGTGTTGCCGTGGAGGGTTGACAACACCACTTACAGGGCTTGTTTTTCAAATGCGAAAGCTTTATTTCCTTTGGAAAATCAGTGAGGAAGATTATAGAGCTTATTGAAGATTTTGGAACTTGGCCAATACATTTCCTTTCACCTACAGTGCAGTCCCTTCTCTAGACTCTGTTATTTTTAGTGTGCAATTGTAGTAAGGGCTTGCAAGATTATTGGAGGGTGATATCTTCAGTTATAGGATCAGCCTTTCACTTGATAGATCCATTGGAGGAGTTCTATTCATATAATGCATAATCTTCAGTCATCTCCATCCAGTTCCAGTTCTTGAGTTGCAGCTGCTACCCTGCAACTCTGACATTTCTGCAATTTTTCATATTTCAGCCAATCCTTCTAGGATTGACTTGAAATAGTATTTGGGAGCTTATATATTCTCTCCCATTATTGTATGAGCCATATATATGTAGATCTATGATTTTTTGTCTTCCCCATAGTAGTTCTCTATCTATGACAATGCAGTTTTTGATCCATAGACATTCAGTTATGTAGCAGCATTCCACCTTTTGTACATGTATTCATGAGAGCCCTGTTGCCTTGTTCATTTGAGTTGTATTGTAAAATGTTTGTTTCTGATTTACATAATAAAATGGCTCCATGGTTTCCATACATTTTTTTATGATGTTTTTCACTGCTATTTCCATTTTGTGTTTACATATTGTTGGATCTCCAATTTAGGAATACTATAACATATTCCTAACATTCTAGATTTTCCCTATTTTGGGATATTACAGTGGTATCAAAGCATCAATATTGGCTCAGCCTGTGGATCTAAGCCAATATGTTATCTAGAAGGCAAGAATACAAAGAGATGAATAGAAAAGAGAAGACTCCATTATGTGGAAGAAGAAAGGAAGACAGGATTACAAAGCTTCTTCCAAGATCTGTACATAGCATTCATGAAGATTTCAAGAAGATAAGAAGGGAGATGTATACAGAATCACCAAGAGGGTTTGAAACTGAATCAAACTCTAGGTTTTCTTATGAGGAGTGTGAGCATGCAGACACACCCTATGATGCACAGTGCAATCTCATGCCCAGTTTTTCCATAAGAGAAAGGGAGGAAGAAGGAATGCCTAAGAGGGGAACTCTTAGTGGTTTTTTGCATAAATACAAATCTCAAACTCAAAATTTTAGAGATCATATTACTTTCCTAGAGTTTTTCAAGATCAAGGTGAGGAGGATCATGCAACATAATGTGGATATATTTATTTTGTATACCTTTAATGGTTCCCCTACATGTTCAGCTAGGGCTTGGGTGGAAGAGCTAGACAGATTTTAGCAGCAACATATAATTTCTGAAGATGAAGCCATCAGAGTAGCAGCGCTGCATTTTGGAGGTAAGGCCTATGCATGGTGGATATTTGAGTCATTTTATTTAAAGAATGCAAGTACTTCTTCCTATGCAAGGTTCATTAAAACATTGGTGGAAAAGTTTGATAAGAAAATTTTTGAAACACATGTGGTGAAGCAAAACAAATCTAAAAAAACAAAGACCTTACATGTGATGGAGGAAACCTTAAAAGCAAAACCATTTCAGAAAACCATGGAAGGGGATGATAAATTGCATCATACTTTGCAAGAGGCAAGACCTTTATCTTGTATGTTGGCAGAAGAAGGCATGGAGATCCCTTTTTCAAAGGAGGATCCAATCATTGGGAGGTTTCCCATTCATGTTGAGGAGGCCGAGGGCAACAACGCTGCCATATCTAGAGTTGATATAGCACCTCATGCAGAGGAAGGAGGATCTCTTGCTCCAACTAGAGGGATTCTTGTATCATTGCAAGGAATTCCCTAGGATCTCACATGTGGAGATCAAGGCACAACTCATGATTTACATGTTCCATTGATGATAGAGTGTGAACCTATGGAGATAAAAGTAGGAGATAAGGAGGATGAATAACATCATGAGATGAGGAGCACACACCCCTCTCTATTTCATGAGGTTGATGCACCTAAGATGGAGACTGCATTGCGCAATGACAGCACGGACAAGTCTATCCATTCATATATGCAGTCTACTCTTGATGATGATGTCTCATTACATGGAGACATTTCACCAAGGAGACCACCAGATCAACAGATGATGAGAGGTGCTTTACATTTTGAGGCACCATTCATTGATTTCAGAGGAGTGGGGACCTTGGGAGGTCATTTTATAAAGATAAGAGTCTTGGGTAGACTCAAGAAGGAGAGATACATTCTCTCAACATCATATTTACCCACTCTCATTTCAGATTTTGCGATATGGCAGAAGCAGCAGGGGAAGGATAGAAGCCTTCCAACTCGCATCTTTGGCATGGGAGATGTCAAAGGAGAGGATAACCATATGAAATATGTTCTTCATGAGAGATCATCAGCACTGTCACTATGGAGGATAGATCCATATTGGAACTCCTAGTTCTTGGTGGAGTGTTCCAAGGATATTTTCACATCTATTATATTGGATGATCAGCACAGGAGGAGATGCATGGATCATGTGGAGATGGAGGAGATACATAACTCTTTGGAAGAGTTAGCACAGCCACCTCTTTTCTCTTTGAGGATGAGAGGAGACTCATCTATGAGCCACTACATTTGCATGAGCAAGACATATGGTAAGGGTATTTTTTGTTTGCATAATGACTTGTATGATGTATATATGCATCCCTTAACCAAACATGTGCACGATGTTACTCCAAGGAGGAGCATTCTTTTTTCTAGACCTCATGGTCTACTTGCGGCCATAAGCAGTATTGATGACCATTCCCTAGGAGGACCTGGGGAGGAGATGTATTTTGGAGAACATTCTCACTTTGTACCCTACATCATTCACTTTCTCCAAATATATGAGGAGATTGGGACAACAAGCAAGTGGTTGAGAAACCACACTTTTTGTCACTCTCTTTTGCAGTTGAGGATCAAACTGCATTGGATACATATGAGGGACCATTGTCCTTCTCCCTTGCTTCATATGGTAGCTAGAATGATTCTCATTGTAGTTCCTTATGTTGTTTTCTTTCTTATTTTTATTGGGATCCTGATTGGGGGAGTGGCACATTGGTTGGATGTGTCCCTTGGGAGAGATATTTCCCACATTGTTTTCCTTGCATGTTCTAATGGGAGCATGAGAGAGTATGTGGCCACTACAAAAAAACACTTGTATCCATTTGAGGTGAGCCATATGATTGATTGGATGCCATATGATGGTGACTTCCAACTCATCACATATGATATGATTTGGGCCAACATGTTTCATAACATTGGAGAAGAGATCCTTGAGGATCTAGTCATGTTCTTGCCACTTGAGGGCAACATTATTGTAACCCAGGTTCACCAGACACTCTACACTTATCTTAAGTGGAGAGTAGGAAAACGTGGGGTAGGCTATTTTGTCTACCGTGATAAAATTTTCAGCCCACCTATACTACAGGAGCACAAGGTGGAGGAGCATTTTCAGGAGTTGCCATGTTGGGAGGTAACTCATTTTGTATGGATGATTTCTTGGGGATTGGAGCTTCATATGGGGATGGTAGATCCCAACTCATATCAGACCTCATGCCTCAAGAATGCCCCTCAGTTTTATCTTTGGATTTGCTTGAGGAAAAGCAAAATTTGGGAGGGGAAGATTATAATATTCCCACTTTAGCACACCGCTAAATGGAATATTAAATATTGTTGTTTACACATAGGAGGTAAATAAATGGGTAAGGAGGCCCATACATTGTAGAATAATGAATAAAATACCTCATATTATGAAAGTGGATATTCATAAGAGCGGGATTTCACACCCTCAAGTGTGAAAGAGGACATTTGCACGGAGACAAGGTCAAGTTTGACCAAGTCAACAGCACTGGGATAGGAGGTGCAGAACAATTTGATAGATAGCGTAGTATGAATGGGAAGAGGGTTATTTGGTGAAGGAAACCCTAATGAGTGGGACCCATGGAGAGAGGGCTTTCACTTTTTTAAAACGAGGGAAAGGCAGCCATTGTTATTCATGTTATGTATTATTGATTTCTTGGTCTGTTCAGACTTTGTGCATTCTCCTTCTATTTAGCAGAGTTGCAGTGCTGCTTAGCACAAGGATTTCATGTTTAGGAATTCCTTCTCCTTTCAAGAGAGGCCTCTTGAAGGATCTTGCACTTCATTTCTCCACATCCAGGCTTGAGGCCAAGCTACTTCCTTTAGCTATAGTGCAGTTTCTGTTGAGAGTTGGGTTATGTTGCAGGGTGTTGTAGTGGAGGGTTGACAACAAAACTTCCGGGGATTGTTTTTCAAAGGATTAAGTTTTCTTTCCTTTGGAACACCAGTGAGGAAGATTCTGGAGCTTATTTCAGATTTTGGCACTTGACCAATACATTCCCTTTCACCTACAGCGCAGTCCCTTCTCTAGACTGCGTTATTTTCAGTGTGCAATTGCAGTAAGGGCTTGCAGGATTATTGGAGGGTGAGATCTTCAGTGATAGGATCAGCCTTTCACTTGAGAGATCCATTGGAGGAGGTCTATTCATCTGATGTAGCATCTTCACTCATCTCCATCTAGTTCCAGTTCTTCATTTGTAGTTGCTACCCTACAACTCTGGCATTTCTGCAGTTTTACATATTTCAGCCAATCCTTCCAGGATTGACTTGAAATAGTCTTTGGGAGATTAGATCCTCTCTCCCATACTTTTATGAGCCATATATATGCAAATATATGATGTTTTTTATTCCCTGTAGAAGTGCTCTATCTATGACTGCGTAGTTTTTGATCCATGGACATTCTTCTATGTAGTAGCATTCCACCTTTTGTACATGTATTCGTGAGAGGCTTGTTGCCTTGTTCATTTGAGTTGTATTGTACATGTTTGCTGCTGATTTACATAATAAAATGGCTCCATGGTTTCCATACATTTTTGTATGATGTTTTTCACTTTTATTTCCAGTTTGTGTTTACATATTGCTGGATCTCCAATTTAGGAATACTATAACATATTCCTAACATTATAGATTTTCCCTATTTTGAGATATGAAAGTGGTATCAAACCATGAAACTTGGCTCAGCCTGTGGATCTCAACCAATATGTTATCTAGAATATGAGAATACAAAGAGATAAACAGAAAAGAGAAGACTCCATTATGTGGAAGAATAAAGGAAGATAGGCTTACAAAGCTTCTTCCAAGATCTGTACAGAGCATTCATGAAGATTTCAAGAAGATAATAAGGGAGATGTATACAGAATCTCCAAGAGGGTTTGAAACTGAATCAAACTCTAGGTTTTCTTATGAGGAGCACGAGCATGCAGCCACACCCTATGATGCACAATGCAGTCTCATGCCCAGTTTTTCCATAAGAGAAATGGAGGAAGAAGGAATGTCTAAGAGGGGAACTCTTAGTGGTTTTTTACATGAATATGAATCTCAAACTCAAAATTTTAGAGATCATATCACTTTCCTAGAGTTTTGCAAGATCATGGTGAGGAGGAGCAAGTAGCATAATGTGGATATATTTCTTTTGTATACCTTTGATGGTTACCCTACATGTTCAGCTAGGGCTTGGGTGGAAGATCTAGACATATTTTTGCAGCAGCATCAAATTTCTGAAGATGAAGCCATTAGAGTCGCAACACTGCATTTTGGAGGTAAGGCCTATGCATGGTGGATATTTGAGTTTTTCTTTAAAGAATGCAAATACTTCTTCCTATGCAAGGTTCATTAAAACATTGGTGGAAAATTTTGATAAGAAAATTTCTGAAACACATGTGGTGAAGCAAAACAAATCTAAACAAACAAAGACCTTAAAATGTGATGGAGGAAACCTTAAAAACAAAACCACTTCAGAAAACCATGGAAGGGGCTAATAACTTGCATCATACTTTGATAGAGGAAAGACCTTTATCTTGTATGTTGGCACAAGAAGGCATGGAGATCCCTTTTTCAAAGGAGGATCCAATCATTGGGAGGTTGCCCATTCATGTTGAGGAGGCTGAGGGCAACAACGCTGCCATATCTAGAGTTGATCTAGGAGCTCATGCAGAGGAAGGAGGAGCTCTTTCTCCAAGTAGAGGGATTATTGTATCATTTCAAGGAATTCCCCAGGATCTCACATGTGGAGATCAAGGCACAAATCATGATTTACATGTGCCATTGATGATAGAGTGTGAACCTGTGGAGATACAAGGAGGAGATAGGGAGGATGACCAACATCATGAGATGAGGAGCACACACCCCTGTCTATTTCATGAGTTTGATGCACCTAAGAGGGAGACTGGATTGCGCAGTGATATTAGGGATAATTCTATCCATTCATATATGCAGTCTACTCTTGATGATGATGTCTCATTCCATGGAGACATTTCACCAAGGATGTAATGTTCCTTTTTTCAGGAATTTCTGCAATATAGTCCTCAACGATGCAAGGCAGTGTAAAAATAAGTTGAATGGGGGCTTGGATGCCCTTGTTAACTCATTAAACACTTCTCTTCCAGAATTTGAGCTCAAAGAAATAAGCCTAGAGGGGTTATTCAAATCTCCCTAAACTAGGTTCCTTAGGGAACTACTCAAATAGAGAGCCTACAACAATATATGAACATAATCATGAAACTCTGCAAATATGCACATATCAAAAAATGGAATATAACACAGCCATCATATTTATTAATATGTCAGCAAAAATGTACAGAAATATCATGAGGAATAAACCCCTCATCCAATGGAAATCAATCTCCAAAGATTAACACATGAAATACAAGAAATGCAGCAACTGCACAAAATACCAGAAAGCAGTGACTGCACTGTCTCTAGGAGAGTAGTTGCTACTGTAGATTTCAATGAATGAAATATGGCTAATACATATAGGGAAATTCCAAAGAATAGAAGAATGGGCTCCAATACAAGATTTCTAGCCAATCTAGGAGAGATTGCTAGAAATGCTGGAAAATGTACAATGTGACAAATAACTTGTCACTGCAACTAAATCAAAATGAGAATGAGGCTATGGTAGATCTGAAATACTCATTCCCTCCTTTGATAATGTTCTCAAGCAAAGAGTTGATCCATTTCACTAAAAAAAACTCCTCTTGGCAAGCTCCAATGGCCCTCCCAGCAACTGCCTACATAAATAACGCAGTTTCTACCCTAGACTGCGCTGTGAGAGATGGTGAATGATTGGCCTGGTTCCAAAGAACTGAAATGATGCCCAAGAGTCTCTTCTACAGCTCCTCAAAATAATATACAAGATAATTACTGAAGAACAAGCCAAATAATGACTCTATGAGTTCCTATGTTTCTGCACCCAGCAACTCAACATTTTCTGCCTAGAAGAATAACGTTGTAGTTGAAGGATTAAGCTTGGAAAAATTCCGAAATTCCGAAATGTAGCTCAAACCCTCTCCTTCCTTTAGGATTAGGAAGGGATTCCTGACCGGGAACACCCTTGGGTTCAAGAACACTACAACCCTGCTAAACAGCCCGAGGATGCAAGTCTTTGCACACCCAACGAAAATGATAAGCTAATGCATATTGAAAATGGGCTACCATCTCCTCCTTATAAAGAAAATTAACTCCTCTCACCATGGGTCCCATTCACACTTTCCACCTAGCTCAAGCTAGTGGAGCCTCCACTAAAACTTTGTTGTCCAAGAAGGTTCAATGCATCTAGACAGTTTTAGTTGACTTGGTCAAAATGACTAGATCAAGGATGATCCAATCCCGTTCACACCATGTGGTGCCCAAATCAGCTTCTTTATTATTCCTCCTTTCAAAAAAGGAGTGTTATTTCTCCATCTAAAGGGGTTGAGGTGTCTCCTTACCCATTTTATTCAACAAAATGAAAATACGCAAACTATAATGTTCCTTTTAGCTTGAGGCTAAAAATTGGGAACATTACAGTCCTCCCCTGCCACATGCTGCTTGTCCTCAAGAAACTCCAAGGTAGAAAAAAATTCCTGCTCCTATTCTTGTGGCATCCTCATCAATATACCCCACCATAGCTCATCAAGGTATGCAATAAATCTGTCCTCCATGTATCCCTCCAAGTGTGTAAAACCAAAGTATACATCATGAGATAATAGAAGGTGGAAGTGGAAATATCCTTGTGGTTCAATGGCCTCCTCTAGGCAGGAGTGATGAAAAACATGGGAAGTCTTATTCCAAATGAGTAACTCCTTCACCCATGTAATCATCCAAATTAAATGAGCCATCCTAAGTAGCTCAACAAAGCAGTCCTTAACCCCGGATCTATGCAATATGTTGGGGCTGAATGGAGGGTTTAGATTTTCCCATCCAAGTAGTTTCTCCCTCCATTTATGGTAAGTATGAGGGGGTTTTTGATATTGGGCTGAAATTTCATGGCCTCCAAAATTGGCCCAAGCCTTCCCACAAAATGAATCACTCATGAAGTGCCTCCTCCAACAACACATTTTCTCCCAATAGCTCCTCCTATATGAACAGAAAAGTAGTGACATGGAAATCATGATGTGCCCATTGTTTCTCCTGAAACATACAACATGTAAAAAGGGGAGAATCATACTCCCAATGGGCTTCTTCATTTCCAAGCCCACTCTCCAAACAAAGCCTCCCATGAGTATACAAACATCAGCAACAAATGGAGGCAAAATACAATGAAAACAAGCTGCCACATGGCAACCAGAGAGTGAATCATGGTTCCACATGAGGAACCAATGCAGTGCACCTTTGGTCTACATCAAAACATAAATAAACAAGTGCTTTTCCAGCCACTTGTTTTCTACCACAAACATCTCATAAGATGAAAATATGAAAGTACAAATTGGTGCCAATGGTGCACACCAAGAAGCATGTGGCTTCCCCCACAAACCATCATGAAAATATCCCCTCCCATTGCTGCAATGGGCCACAAGTACATCATAATAAGGAGCATAGGGAGATGTGATCATCCTTATCTAATCAAGCAGCTCATAGAAAGTAAATAAAGGTAAATCAAAATGATAGTATATACCTCCTTTACCCTATACTCCGGTCCTTGAGCTGAAATGGCTCATCTGAATGCTCTCCCTCACCTCTAATGAGTAGGGAAATGGTTTTGCAAACCTCTCCAAAATAATCCAAGCTATGAATCTATCTATATGATGATATACATCATACTAAATTCCCTCCCAAATGAACTCCTATAGCAAAAAAAAAATGCATCAAAGTGCATAGCTAGAAAGTCCTCATGTGCTGCATGTAATAGTTTTTCCTTGAGTCTAGAGGCCCTAGTAAAGAAGAATCTATCATATTAATAGATGACCATATCATCCACTATGTATCTATCATATCCCTCTAGATTATCCAAAATTATGCATGCACCTAGATCCTGGGAGTACTCTACCAAAAGTTGAGACCTCTAACACGAATCAATCCTCCTCATAGATAGCACTGGTAATATGCAATATGATGCCCCCCTCATGCTACTTCCTGTCACCTTGACATCCCCCATGACAAAGTGATCCTCCAAAATTCTTCCATGCCCATCATGTAGCTTCTCATGCTCACATAATGATGGTGTCCTTTGGAAGTTGGCCTCCCATGAGAAGCTGTCATCCAAAAAGAATCTCCCAAGTTGGGTCAAAGTAAGCACGAGTGGCCTCCATCCACTCCTATGTATGAAATAGTCCCCCCTCAAAGGAAGTATCCTCTTCCTCTCCAAATCTATGGAGCATTCAACCTACATCATGAAGAAGCAATCCTCCACCCCCGCAACAAACTCTGTCAACACAGTATAACTGATGAGAGTGGGTGATACTGAAAATTAGAGAGTGTCTCCCTCCTCCTTGGGTTTACCCCAAACTCTCTACACTGTGTTGGACTCCTCCAATTTCTTCACCTCTCCAGAATCCAAGAGTGGTGAACCAAATGACAAGATGCCCCTCATCAACTCTAGATCAGGTGGCCTTACAGGTGGAATTCCTTCATATAATGAGACATCAAGTTCCGAAGTGGACTGTATGTATAAGAGGACTAATTTTTCCTTCCCTCCACTGCACTATACAGTCTCCTTCTCTAGTGCAAATATCTTCCAAAATAGATAAGGGTGTATCATCCCTTGATGCTGATCCTTCTCTTCCTCCTCCATCTCACAATCCCCAATAACTGCTACATATGACTCCAGAATTGTGCCATGGTTCTCACATGTTAAAATACTTGGAAATCCTTGTAAAGACACAAGGGATCCTCTAATGGAAGCAATGGCTCCCTTTTCACCTCCATGTGGTGATGGATCTCCTCCCAGTATGACAGCGCCGTTAGATCTCATATGCTCATCCTCCCCATCAATAAGTGAGATTACCTCATCATCAAGGAGAGACCCTAGATCTTGGTCATCTCTTGAAGGAAGTACCTCCATGACTTCACAAATGGAAGAGTGCCCTTCATACAATGGGGGTCTTGCCTCTAACAAGTCATCATTCCAGTTTTCCTCCTCTTTGGAAATAAGGAAAGGAGTTTGTTTCATGTTTCCTCCCAATGCATGAAAATTGTTTGAATTTATTATACATGATGATCCACATTGACTTCCATTAAGTTTCTTCATCAAACCCTTAGTGAATGCACAATATGTATTTTCATGACAATATGAAACATAATTTCCAAACCAAAAATCATGAGCCATACCTTTGAGTTGCAGCGCTACTCCTCCCATGGCCTCATCTCCTTCCTCCATCCTTCCGACAGTGCAAGTGGACAATGGACTGCGTTGTGGATCTGCATGTGTGGATGAATGCTCACACCCAATGTGGTCACAACTAGGTCTTGCTTCATCCACAAATCCTCTCAGAAAATATTTCTAGTTTTCCCTTTCTTTCTCCCCAAGGTCTTTAATGATACCCTCCATGGTCTAGAAAAGAATAAGGGAAAAATCCTCTTCCGTCATTCCTCTTTCCTTGTTTTCTCTGTACATCTCCTCTTCTAAATGAAGAGCTTCTCCTCCTAATGTCATATAATATTTTTTTGCACAGGCTGAGCCAAGATTGATGCTCCGATACCACTGTAATGTTCTTTTTTCGGGAATTTCTGCAATATGGTCCTCAAGGATGCTTTATAAGGAAGGCAGTGTAAAAATAAGCTAAAAGGGGGCTTGGATGCCCTTGTTAACTCATTAAACACTTCTCTTCCAGAATTTGAGCTCAAAGAAATAAGCCTAGAGAGGTTATTCAGATCTCCCCAAACTAGATCCCTTAGGAAACTACACAAATAGAGAGCCTACAACAATATATGAACATAATCATGAAAATATGAAAATTTGTACATATAAACAAATGGAATATAACATAGCCATAATTTTTATTAATATTTCAGCAACAATATACAAAAATATCATGAGGAATAAACCCCTCATGCAATGGGAATCAATCTCTAAATATTAACACATGAAATATAAGAGATGCAGCAACTGCACAAAATGCCGAAAAGAAGTGACTGCGCTGTCTCTAAGAGAGTAGTTGCTACTGTAGATGTCAATGCATGAAATATGGCTGATACATATAAAGAAATTCCCAATAATAGAAGAATGAGCTCCAATACAAGATTTCTAGCCAATCTAGGAGAGATTGCTAGAAATGCCTGAAAATGTACAATGTGACAAATAACTTGTCACTGCAACTAAATCAAAATGAGAATGTGGCTATGGCAGATCTGAAATAATCATGCCCTCCTCTGATAATGTTCCCAAGAAAATATTTGATCCCTTTCACTCAGAAACACTCCTCCTGACAAGCTCTAATGGCCCTCCCGGCAACTGCATACATAAATAACACAGTTTCTGTCCTAGACTGCGCTGTGAGAGATGGTGAATTATTGGCCTAGTGCCAAAAATATGAAATGATTCCCAAGAGTCTCCTATACTACTACTCCAAAGAATATACAAGATCTCCACTGAAGCACAAGAAAAAGAACAACTCTATGAGTTCCTTTGTTGCTGCACCCAACAACCCAACGTTTTCTGCCCAACAGAATAACAATGTAGCTGAAGGATTAAGCTTGGACAAATTCTAGAATGAGGAAATGTCGCTAAAACCCTCTCCTTCCTTGAGGATGAGGAAGGGATTCCCGACCGGGAACACCATTGGGTTCAAGAACACTACAACCCTGCTAAACAACCTGGGGATGCAAGTCTTTACAGACCCAACGACAATGATAAGCTAATGCATAATGAAAATGGGCTACCATCTCCTCCTTATAAAGAAAATTAAATCCTCTCACCATGGGTCCCATTCAAACTTCCCACCTAGCTCAAGCAAGTGGAACCTCCACTAAAAATGCGTTGTCCAAGAAGGTTCAATGCATCTAGACAGTTTTAGTTGACTTGGTCAAAATGACTAGATCAAGCATGATTCAATCTTGTTCACACCATTTGGTGCTCAAATCAGCTACTTTATTATTCCTCCTTTCATGCAAGGAGTGTTATTTCTCCATCTAAATGGTTTAAGGTGTCTCCTTACCCATTTTATTCAACAACATGAAAATATGCAAACTATAATGTTCATTTTAGCTTGAGGCTAAAAATTGGGAACATTACAAAGGAGACCACCAGATCAGCAAATGATGAGAGGTGCTTTACATTTTGAGGCACCATTCATTGATTTCAGAAGAGTGGGGACTTTGGGAGGTAATTGTACAACACTAAGAGTCTTGGGTAGACTCAAGGAGGAGAGAGGAATTCTCTCAACATCATCTTTACCCACTTTCATTTCTGCGATGTGGCAGAAGCAGCAGGGGAAGGATAGCGACCT
Organism: Pinus albicaulis; assembly: GCA_034641835.2. Taxonomy (NCBI): domain Eukaryota; kingdom Viridiplantae; phylum Streptophyta; class Pinopsida; order Pinales; family Pinaceae; genus Pinus; species Pinus albicaulis. Next base: position 695,016,979 of record CM076575.1, read on the forward strand.
TCCAACTCGCATCTTTGGCATGGGAGATGTCAAAGGAGAGGATGAACATATGACAGATGTTCTTCATCAGAGATCATTAGCACTGTCACTATGGAGGATAGATCCATATTGGAACTCCCAGCTGTTAGTGGAGTGTTCCAAGGATCTTTTCACTTGTATGATATTGGATGATCATCATAGGAGGAGATGCATGGATCATGTGGAGATGGAGGAGATACATAACTCTTTGGAAGAGTTAGCACAACCACCTCTTTTCTCTTTGAGGATGAGAGGAGACTCATCTATGAGAAACTCCATTTGCATGAGCAAGACATATGGTAAGGGTATTGTTTGTTTGCATAATGACTTGTATGATGTATATATGCATCCCTTAACCATACATGTGTAGGATGTTACTCCTAGGAGGAGCATTATTTTTTCTAGACTTCATGGTCTACTTGAGGCCATGAGTAGTATTGATGACTACTCCCTAGGAGGACTTGGGGAGGAGATGTATTTTGGAGAACATGCTCACTTTGTACCCTACATCATTCACTTTCTCCAAACATATGAGGAGATTGGGACAACAAGCAAGTGGTTGAGAAACCACACTTTTTGTCACTCTCTTTTGCAGTTGAGGATCAAGCTGCATTGGCTACATCTGAGGGGCCATTTTCCTTCTCCCTTTCTTCATATTGTAGCTAGCATTATTCTCATTTTAGTTCCTTATGTTGTTGTCTTTCTTATTTTTATTGGGAGCATGATTGGGGGAGTGGCACATTGGTTGGATGTGTCCCTTGGGAGAGATATTTCTCACATTGTTTGCCTTGCATGTTCTGATGGGAGCATGAGAGAGTATGTGGCCACTACAAAAAAACACTTGTTTCCATTTGAGGTGAGCCATATGATTTATTGGATGCCATATGATGGTGACTTCCAACTCATCACATATGAGATGATTTGGGCCAACATGTTTCATAACGTTGGAGAAGATATCCTTGAGGATCTAGTCTTCTTCTTGCCACTTGAGGGCAAAATTATTGTAGCCCAGGATCACCAGACACTCTACACTTATCTTAAGTGGAGAGGAGGACAACGTGGGGTAGGCTATTTTGTCTACCATGATCAAATTTTCAGCCCACCTATACTACAGGAGCACAAGGTGGAGGAGCATTTTCAGGAGTTGCCATGTTGGGAGGTAACTCATTTTGTATGGATGATTGCTTGGGGATGTGAGCTTCATATGGGGATGGTAGATCCCAACTCATATCAGACCTCATGCCTCAAGAAGGCCCCTCAGTTTTATCTTTGGATTTTCTTGAGGAAAAGCAAAATTTGGGAGGGGAATATTATAATATTCCCACTTTAGCACACCGCTAAATGGAATATTAAATTTTGTTGTTTACACATAGGACGTAAATAAATGGGTAAGGAGGCCCATACATTGCAGAAGAATGAATAAAATACCTCATAGTATGAAATGGGATATTCATAAGAGCGGGATTTCACACCCTCAAGTGTGAAAGAGGACATTTGCACGGAAACAAGGTCAAGTTTGACCAAGTCAACAGCGCTGGGATAGGAGGTGGAGAACACTTTGATAGATAGTGCATTATGAATGGGAAGAGGGTTATTTGGTGAAGGAAACTGTTACAAAATAATTTTTCACCGTCCCTGCAATCCCCATCTCGCCCATTGGAGGGTCATATCTATGACCAATAAGCAGTGTCATGCCTTGCAAATACCATCATTGCATCCCTTTCCATGAGGGCAACATTTCTCCTGTTGATCATTTCCTGAGCAGACCCCTAAAAACACCTGTTTTTGCCTTGGCGCTGGTAGCCCATTATATACTCGCGCCAATGAGGAAAATTAACACTGAGCCCATGCCAATTGGCGCTCTGTCCCAGTTAAGCACCCGCACCAATATGATTTTGGAAATTTTTTTAAAAAAAGAGGCGAAGTTTCGATTACAACAACTTCGTGGATGAGTCATCAGGAGTGGTTTCGACTGGATAAACATGGCCTTCCTCCTTTGGCCTCTTGTTTCCACCATATGGGGAACCTCCCAAAGGATAAGGCCTCCCTTCCACTATTGTAGGGATCCCAACCTCCTCCTCTCCTCTATAAATATAGCCTTCATCCATTGATGAAGGGGTTGAAGGGTTGAATGGCTGAATAGCGAGTCTTCAAGTTCCCAAAGTTCCCAAAAGACTTATGCTGTAAGAGCCTTGATTCATTCCCTTGAGGCCAAATCCAAGCAAGGAGATCATTTTCAAGTATCCAAAGAGAGAGGCTTGTCCCATCCCTGACAGGCTTTATCGAGACACGTTCTGCTGACGACCCTCCGAAGGATAATTCAGCGTCAGAGCTATGGTTGTATTCTTATTTTGATTGATTAATGATAAGCGACTATTGGTTATGGTTCCACTCTTGTTGTTGATTATGATCATGAGTTATGTCTTCTCTAACTGACATATAGTTGCATATACTGGATTTTACGCTTGCGTTTTTTTTGTTTCTGGTGTGTGTAGGTGTCCGATCACGGAGATCGTGAGGATTGTGATCTGCCAGAGTTAAGGAACGAGAGCGCTACCTCTTCTACAAGCAACAGTGTTGGATTCCAAGTACGCCTTCATCGCTAGTTGGTTTATTTGCAATTAGGAACCTGCACTGTAGCATGAACGATTATTGCTAGACCCGGTCTGGGCTAGTAGGGATCGCCTCTGTACGCAGAGGGGATTTACCTCCACAACAAATTGGCGACTCCGCTGGGGATCCTTCCAAGGTTACCTGTTACTTTGGGAGGTAAAACCATCCAGATGGACGTGATGGTTGTTCCAGGCCCCTTGGATTTCAATCTTCTTTTGGGGCACGATTACACCTATGCCATGAGAGCACTTGTCTCCTCCCTTTTTCGTGTGGTCTGTTTTCCACATGAAGGAAGGATCATGACCATTGATCAGATTTCATTCTTTGGTCCTGATGTGGCAGCTGGCCTGCCATCATCCCTTCTTGGTTTTTATCCACCTGTTGTATCTGCCCCACCGCAGGTCAACTATGTGGCTACCTACCCCGTGCCTGTACTCAGTGATGATGCCATCATGTATAGTGTGCTGGGGGCATTGGGTCCGGACTTCCAAGATGTTTTCCTTCCATCAAATGAGAACCTCTTGGAAGCCATGACTTCTCATTCATTATGATTAAGTCCTTCGGAGCACTGTTCGTTTCCTTGTGTCAAGCTCGTTAAAAAATGAAACTGGGTCTGGTCAGAGCACAACTCATTTTCTTGTGTCAAGCTCCTTAAAAAATGAAACAAGGTTGCGGAGCACAGTTCGTTGTCTCGTGTCAAGCTCCTTAAAAAATGAAAAAAGGTGTCACGAGGATAGTTCTTTTAATGTGTTAACCTCTTTAAAATAATGAGACACTCTTCTGTTCAATTCGAGTCTTTGATAAGTTCTCGTAAAATCCTAGTCGAGTCTTTTTCTTGATCTCGTAACTTGAACCTTCACTCCATCTACCTTTCATATGGATTGAAGCATGGGGGGCATGTACCTCGAATTGAGTCGCCATGCTGGGGGGCATGCTTAATTTGTCAAGCATAGTTTGTTTCTGTTTCAAGCTTATGTAAAAATGAAACTGGTTTCAAGCATAGTTTATCTTTGTTTCAAGCTTGTGTAAAAATGAAACCAACTTCAAGCAAAGTTTCTTGATTTCAAGCTTGTGTAAAAATGAAACCTTGCTCATGTTACCTCTTTTGATTTCCATTTTATCAGCCTGTTTTTGCCAGATGAGCCTTGGTTTTCTCACTCCATCGTCATTATCTGCTTGGCCGATCATAAGCCTTCACTTGGTTGTTTTACCCATTCCTGAGGAACCGCTACGATGAGTGGTCTTGTTAGCTAGCCTCTTGACCTTTATTTTTTTTGAGCAGTTCCACCATTACCGGAACCAGTTTCTACCCTTTATACCACTCGTTCCTCTAGGAGGAGTCATCTTTCAGCTCTTTTCTGACTCTCTAAACATGAAAATATTGCCGAGGCCCTTGTCGTTTCAATCTCGTTAAAGTGGCCACGAAACAAGATCTACCCAGTATACGTTTACCCCTTTTTCGGGCTGGGATAGATTATTTACGAAAAAGGAATACCCTAGCCTATCGCGACTAGGAGGTTTTCTCAGACATAGTTTTCTACATTTTCGGATCTGAGGAAATATTTATGAAAAGGGACCTTTGGAGTTTACTTTTCTGCTGTCTTTTCAAACTCTCTAAACATGAAAAGATGCCGATTTCTTCCTTTTTTAGACTCGTTAAACCCTGATCACATTGGATTCCGTCGTAATGACGGTATTCGAGTTCCTCCTTCCTAGGGCTCGTTAAATGTACTAGGATGGGTTCGTCCGAAGGACGAACTTATATGACAAGAATATGGTATCCTATTCAAGCTTGTGTAAAAATAAAGAGGTACTCGCCAGAAATGGTGGGGGAAAATGGAACCAACATCATTTTCGTGTCGGCAGTATGTCGCTCTTGAACATGGCACTTGTCTGCATTTGTGTCAGGTTGGGGACATCTCATCTCGTCTCTCACTTGCCTCCATGGGTTTGGGTGATCCCTTTTGACCTCTCATCTGCTCTTTGCCTTGTCATCATGACCTCTGATCTTTTGATGTCAAATACTGCCAAATCCATTGTCGTGCCACCAATATGTTCAAGAGAAGTTGACCTCTGCAGTTTTCAACCTTCCTCTGATTCTCATCTGATCGTGATTCAAAAAAAACATTATGTTCCTCTGTCTCGCGTCGATGATGTGGGAAACAATATGGCCCACCTTCGATCAAGGTCACTTCTTGTTGACTTCAGCTCATTATCCAGGAAGCTGATCTAGAGACTCCCTTCTGGTACCTTGGAGCCTACATGCCTCAATGGCAGGTTCTTCGCATTCGACGCGAGGCTTTCATCATTGGCCTCCGATCGAGTGATTCTACGGGTGTTCGATGCCAACTCATTGATTCACATGTCGTAGACTGTACCTATAGTACCTTGAGGACCATTGGCATTAATGGTGGTACCTCTTGCATCTGTTAACAACTTTCATCATTGGCTGGTACTCAGATGATGTTCTTGCATGTTCGACTTCAGCTCACATATTCACATGCTTGAACTTGTACTTTGGTCGGGTCGAGATGGAGCGCAAGACCTTGGATTCCTGTCTATTATAATCCAGGCTGCGATTTTGTGGATTCTTATGATTAGTTACATAACTCACTGATTGGATGGCTGCGACCATACCTGATTCTATTTACCGATCCTCACTGGATGGCTGCGTCCATACCTTGGATCTGGATTATTACATACTCTGTTATGGATAGCTGTGCCCATACCACGTATATATCATGTACTGGAGACATCAGTTGTACTTCTCTATGCAGGTTTTCCGATGGCGGTGTTTCAGTTGGACACGTTCTCGTAAAGAATTTCACCCCTCTCTCTCTTTCGGGCCTCATGCTTTAGGGGGCATCTGTTACACAGTAATTTGTCACCATCCCTACAATCCCCATCTCGCCCATTGGAGGGTCATTTCTATGACCAATAAGCAGTGTCATGCCTTGCAAATATCATCATTGCATCCCTTTCCATGAGGGAAACATTTCTCCTGTTGATCATTTCCTGAGCAGACCCCTAAAAACACCTGTTTTTTCCTTGGCGCTGGTAGCCTGTTATATACTCGTGCCAATGAGGAAAATTAACACTGAGCCTATGCCAATTGGCGCTCTGTCCCAGTTAAGCACCCGCGCCAATTTGATTTTGGAAAGTTTTTTAAAAAAAAGAGGCGAAGTTTCGATTACAACAACTTCATGGATGAGTCATCGGGAGTGGTTTCGACTGGATAACCACGGCCTTCCTCCTTTGGCCTCTTGTTTCCACCATATGGGGAACCTCCCAAAGGATAAGGCCTCCCTTCCACTATTGTAGGGATCCCAACCTCCTCCTCTCCTCTATAAATATAGCCTTCATCCATTGATGAAGGGGCTGAAGGGCTGAATGGTTGAATAACGAGTCTTCAAGTTCCAAAAGTTCCCAAAAGCCTTATGCTGTAAGAGCCTTGATTCATTCCCTTGAGGCAAAATCCAAGCAAGGAGATCATTGTCAAGTATCTGAAGAGAGAGGCTTGTCCCATCGCTGACAGGCTTTATCGAGACACGTTCTGCTGACGACCCTCCGAAGGAGAATTCAGCGTCAGAGCTATGGTTGTATTATTCTTTTGATTGATTAACGATAAGCGACTATTGGTTATGGTTCCACTCTTGTTGTTGATTATGATCATGAGTTATGTCTTCTTTGACTGACATATATTTGCATATACTGGATTTTACGCTTGCGTTTGTTTTGTTTCTGGCGTGTGCAGGTGTCTGATCATGGAGATCGTGAGGATTGTGATCTTCCAGAGCTAAGGAACGGGAGAGCTACCTCTTCTACAAGAAACATCGTTAGATTCCAGGTACGCCTTCATCGCTATTTGGTTTATTTGCAATTAGGAACCTGCACTCTAGCGTGAACGATTGTTGCTAGACCCGGTCTGGGCTAGTAAGGATCGCCTCTGTCTGTAGAGGGGATTTACCTCCACAACAGAAACCATAATGAGTGGGACCCATGGAGAGAGGGCTTTCAATTTTTTAAAAGGAGGGCAAGGTAGCCATTGTTATTCATGTTATGTATTATTGATTTCTTGGTCTATTCAGACTTTGTGCATTCTCCTGATGTTTAGCAGAGTTGCAGTGCTGCTTAGCACAAGGATTTCCTGTTTAGGAATTCCTTCTCCTTTCAAGAGAGGACTCTTGAAGGAGCTTGCACTTCATTTCTCCACATCCAGGCTTGAGGCCAAGCTACCTCCTTCAGCTATAGCATAATTTCTGTTGAGAGCTGGGTTGTGTTGCAGGGTGTGGTAGTGGAGGGTTGACAACACCACTTCCGGGGCTTGTTTTTCAAAGGAGAAAGCTTTATTTCCTTTGGAACACAAGTGAGGAAGATTCTAGAGCTTATTTCAGATTTTGTTACTTGGCCAATACATTCCCTTTCACCTACAGTGCAGTCCCTTTTCTAGACTGTGTTATTTTCAGTGTGCAATTGTAGTAAGAGCTTGCAAGATTATTGGAGGGTGATATATTCAGTGATAGGATCAGCCCTTCACTTGATAGATAAATTGGAAGAGGTCTATTCATCCTATGAAGCATCTTCATCCATCTCCATCTAGTTCCAGTTCTTGAGTTGCAGCTGCTACCCTGCAACTCCGGCATTTCTGCAGTTTTTCATATTTCAGCCAATCCTTCGAGGATTGACTTGAAATAGTCTTTGGGAGCTTAGATATTCACTCCCATTATTGTATGAGCCATATAAATGCATATCTATAATGTTTTGTATTCCTTGTAGCAGTGCTCTATCTATGACTGCGCAGTTTTTGATCCATAGACATTCTGCTATGTAGTAGCATTCCACCTTTTGTACATGTATTCATGAGAGGCTTGTTGCCTTGTTCATTTGAGTTGTATTGTACATGTTTGTTGCTTATTTACATAATAAAATGGCTCCATGGTTTCCATACATTTTGGTATGATGTTGTTCACTTTTATTTCCAGTTTGTGTTTAAATATTGCTAGATCTCCAATTTAGGAATACTATAACATATTCCTAACATTGTAGATTTTCCCTATTTTGGGATATGACAGTGGTATCAAACCATGAAACTTGGCTCAGCCTGTGGATCTCAACCAATATGTTATCTAGAAGACAAGAAGACAAAGAGATAAACAGGAAAGAGAAGACTCCATTATGTGGAAGAAGAAAGGAAGATAGGCTTACAAAGCTTCTTCCAAGATCTGTACAGAGCATTCATGAAGATTTCAAGAAGATAAGAAGGGAGATGTATATAGAATCTCCAAGAGGGTTTGAAATTGAATCAAACTCTAGGTTTTCTTATGAGGAGTGTGAGCATGTAGCCACACCCTATGATGCAAAATGCAGTCTCATGCCCATTTTTTCCATAAGAGAAAGGGAGGAAGAAGGAATGTCTAAGAGGGGAACTGTGGCTTTTTACATGAATATGAATCTCAAACTCAAAATTTAGAGATCATATCACTTTCCTAGAGTTTTTCAAGATCATGGTGAGGAGGAGAAAGTAGCATAATGTGGATAGATTTATTCTGTCTACCTTTGATGGTTACCCTACATGTTCAGCCATGGCTTGGGTGGAAGATCTAGACAGCTTTTTGCAGCAGCATCAAATTTCTGAAGATGAAGCCATTAGAGTAGAAACGCTGCATTTTGGAGGTAAGGCCTATGCATGGTGGATATTTGAGTCTTTTTCTTTAAAGAATGCAAATACTTCTTCCTATGCAAGGTTCGTTAAAACATTGGTGGAAAAGTTTGATAAGAAAATTTCTGAAACACATGTGGTGAAGAAAAACAAATCTAAATAAACAAAGACCTTACATGTGATGGAGGAAACCCTAAAACCAAAACCAATTCAAAAAACCATGGAAGGGGCTAATAACTTGCATCATAATTTGGTAGAGGAAAGACCTTTATCTTGTATGTTGGCACAAGAAGGCATGGAGATCCCTTTTTCAAAGGAGGATCCAATCATTGGGAGGTTGCCCATTCATTATGAGGAGGCTGAGGGCAACAGCGCTGCCATATCTAGAGTTGATCTAGGACCTCATGCAGAGGAAGGAGCTCTTGCTCCAACTAGAGGGATTATTGTATCATTTCAAGGAATTCCGCAGGATATCACATGTGGAGATCAAGGCACAACTCATGATTTACATGTGCCATTGATGATAGAGTGTGAACCTGTGGAGATACAAGGAGGAGATAGGGAGGATGACCAGCATCATGAGATGAGGAGCACACACCCCTATATATTTCATGAGTTTGATGCACCTAAGAGGGAGACTGGATTGCGCAGTGAGAGCAGGGACAAGTCTTTCCATTCATATATGTAGTCTACTCTTGATGATGATGTCTCATTCCATGGAGACATTTCACCAAGGATGTAATGTTCCTTTTTCGGTAATTTCTGCAATATCGTCCTCAGGGACGCTGTATAAGGAAGGAAATGTAAAAATAAGCTGAAAGGGGGATTTTATGCCCTTTTTAACTCATTAAAAACTTCTCTTCCAGAATTTGAGCTCAAATAAATAAGCCTAGAGGGGTTATTCAAATCTCCCCAAACTAGGTCCCTTAGGAAACTACTCAAATAGAGAGCCTCTAGCAATATATGAAAATAATCATGAAACTATGAAAATATGTACATATAAAAAAATGTAATATAACACATCCATCATGTTTATTAATATATCAGCAACAATTTACAGAAATATCATGAGGAATAAACCCCTCATGCAATGGGAATCAATCTCCAAATATTAACACATGAAATACAAGAGATGCAGCAACTGCACAAAATACCAGAAAGAAGTGACTTCATTGTCTCTAGGAGAGTAGTTTCTACTCTATATTTCAATGAATGAAATATGGCTAATACATATAAATAAATTCCCAAGAATAGAATAATGGGCTCCAATACAATATTTCTAGCCAATCTAGGAGAGATTGCTAGAAATGCCGGAAAATGTACAATGTGAAAAATAACTTGTCATTGAAACTAAATCAAAAAGAGAATGAGGCTATGGAATATCTGAAATACTCATTCCCTCCTTTGATAATGTTCTCAAGAAAAGATCTGATCCCTTTCACTCAAAAAAACTCCTCTGACAAGCTCCAATGGCCCTCCCAGCAACTGCTTACATAAATAATGCAGTTTTCACCCTAGACTGCACTGTGAGAGATGGTGAATGATTAGCCTGGTGCCAAAGATCTGAAATTATGCCTGGGAGTCTCCTCTACTGCTCCTCCAAAGAATATATAATATCTCTACTGAAGAACAAGCCAAATAATGACTCTATGAGTTCCTCTGTTGCTGCACCCAGCAACTCAACATTTTCTACCCAACAGAATAATGTTTTAGTTGAAGGATTAAGCTTGGCAAACTGCTGAAATGAGGAAATGTAGCTCAAACCCTCTCCTTCCTTGAGGATGAGGAATGGATTCCCGACCAGGAACACCCTTGGGTTCAAGAACACTACAACACTACTAAACAGCCCGAGGATGCAAGTCTTTGCAGACCCAATGAAAATGATAAGCTAATGCATAATGAAAATGGGCTACCATCTCCTCCTTATAAAGAAAATGAACTCCTCTCACCATGGGTCCCATTCACACTTTCCACCTAGCTCAAGCAAGTGGATCCTCCACTAAAACTGCGTTGTCCAAGAAGGTTCAATGCATCTAGACAGTTTTAGTTGACTTGGTCAAAATGACTAGATCAAGCATGATCCAATCCCGTTCACACGATGTTGTGCTCAAATCAGCTGCTTTATTATTCCTCCTTTCACACAAGGAGTGTTATTTCTCCATCTAAATGGGTTAAGGTGTCTCCTTACCCATTTTATTCAACAAAATTAAAATACGAAAACTATAATGTTCCTTTTAGCTTGAGGCTAAAAATTGGGAACATTACAGTCCTCCCCTCCCACATGTTGCTTGTCCTCAAGAAAATCCAAGGTAGAGAAAATTTCTTCCTCCTATTCTTGTGGCCTCCTCATCAATAGACCCCACCATAGCTCATCAATGTATGCAATAAATCTGTCCTCCATGTATCCCTCCAAGTGTGTAAAACCAAAGTATACATCATGAGATAATAGAAGTTGCAAGTGGAAATCTCCTTGTGGTTCAATCGCCTCCTCTAGGTAGGAGTGATGAAAAAAATGAGAATTCTTATTCCCAATGAGTGACTCCTTCACCCATGCAGTCATCCAAATGAAATGAGCCATCCTAAGTAGCTCAAAAAAGCAGTCCTCAACCCTGGATCTATGCAATATGTTGGGGCTGAATGGAGGGTTTAGATTTTCCCATCCAAGTAGTTTCTCCCTCCATTTATGGTAAGTATTAGGGGGTTGCTGATATTGGGCTGAAATTTCATGGCCTCCACAATTGGCCCAAGCCTCCCCACAAAATGAATCAACCATGAAGTGCCTCCTCCAACAATGCATTTTCTCCCAATAGCTCCTCCTATATGAAGAGAAAAGTAGTGACATGGCAATCATGGTGTGCCCATTGTTTCTCTTGAAACATACAAAATGTAAAAAGGGGAGAATCATACTCCCAATGGGATTCTTCATTTCCAAGCCCACTCTCCAAACAAAGCCTCCCATGAGTATACAAACATCAGCAACAAATGGAGGCAAAATACAATGAAAACAAGCTGCCACATGGCAACCGGAGAGTGAATCATAGTTCCACATGAGGAACCAGCACAGTGCACCTTTGGCATGCATCAAAACAGAAATCAAAAAGTGATTTTCCAGCCACTTGTTTTCTGCCACAAACATCTCATAAGATGAAAATATGAGAGTACAAATTGGTGCCAATGGTCCACACCAAGAAGCATGTGGATTCCCCCATAAACCATCATGAAAATATCCACTCCCATTAATGCAATGGGCCACAAGTACATCATAATAAGGAGCATAATGAGATGTGATCATCCTTAGCTAATCAAGCAGCTCATAGAAAGTAAAGAAAGGTAAATAAAAAAGATAGTATATACCTTCTTTACCCTGTACTCTAGTCCTTTAGCTGAAATGGCTCATATGAATGCTCTCCCTCACCTCTAATGAGTAGGGAAATGGTTGTGCCAACCTCTCAAAAATCATCCAGGCTATGCATCTGTCCATATGCTGATATAGATCATACTAAATTCCCTCCCAAATTAACTCCTCTAGCAAAGAAAAATATGCATCAAAGTGCATAGCTAGAAAGTCCTCATGTGCGGCATGTAATAGTTTCTCCTTGATTTTAGAGGCCCTAGTCAAGAAGAATCTATCATAATAATAGATGACCATATCATCCACTATGTATCTATCATCTCCCTTTGGATTATCCAAAATTATTCATGCACCTAGATCGTGGGAGTACTCTACCAAAAGTTGAGACCTCCAACACGGATCAATCATTAGGGGAATTTTGAGGTCTAAAATGGGCCTCCTAAGGAAAACGTACAATCAAAATTCACTTTATGAGAACCAATCACATTTTAGGGGATGACATCATTCCTAATGGTTGAGGTGGCATTGCTTGAGTTAAAGGTACTTACTTGTCACATTCTCAATGGTGGATAAAAAATCATGGTTAACCATGGTAGTGCTCTAAGTACTTTTAAAGTCAAAGTAAAGTACTCATATTAAATGTCATTTCACACTTTTTGAATAAAAATATATTATTTTAATTTCATATTTCTTGAAATAAACAATGCATATCCCTATACATTTAATATATTATATTATATTTATATAGTATATTAATTACATGTTATTATACAATTTAAATCATATAAATTTTAATTAATAACATATAATATAACTAAGAATTTATAAATTTATATTTATATTTTATTTTAAGTTATTTAAGTACAAATGACAAATGCATTACTTGTTCAATGATAATGACTTTTTATTGAAATGCTTATTCTTATTTATAGTCACATCAATACAATTTTTTTATTAATTTTACTTTGGTACAACTTTTGAATTGAATTTAACTATGGTTACATGGATTCTGGTGCAAAAAGTGAATTGAAAATTCATAAATATTATTTTATTGGTTTAGCTATTATTTTATTATTTCCTTAGGAGGCCCATTTTAGACCTCAAAACTCCCCTAATGCCTCCTCATAGATAGCGTTGGTAATATGCAATATGATGCCCCCCTCATGCTACTGCCTGCCACCTTGACATCCCCCATGCCAAAGTGATCCTCCAAAATGCTACCATTCCCATCATGTAGCTGCTCATGCTCACATAATGATGGTGTCCTTTGGAAGTTGGCCTCCCATGAGAAGCTGTCATCCAAAAGGAATCTCCCAAGCTGGGTCAAAGTAAGCATGAGTGGCCTCCATCCACTCCTATGTATGAAAGAGTACCCCCTCAAAGGAAGTATCCTATTCCACTCCAAATCTATGGAGAAGTCAACCTGCATCATGAAGAAGCAATCCTCCATCCCTGCAACAAACTCTGTCAGCGCAGTATAACTGATGAGAGTGGGTGATACTGAAAAAGAGAGAGTGTCTCCCTCCTCCTTGGGTTTACCCCAAACTCTCTACACTGTGTTGGACTCCTCCAATGTCTTCACCTCTCCAGAATCCAATAGTGGTGAACCAAATGACAAGATGCCCCTCATCAACTCTAGATCAGGTGGCCTTCCAAGTGGAATGCCTCCATATAGTGAGACATCAAGTTCCGAAGTGGACTGTATGTATAAGAGGACTGATTTTTCCCTCCCTCCACTGTGCTATACAGTCTCCTTCTCTAGTGCAAAGATCTTCCAAAATAGATAAGGGTGTATCAGCCCTTGATGCTAATCCTTCTCTTCCTCCTCCATCTCACAATCCCCAATAACTACTACATATGACTCTGGAATTGTGCCATGGTTCCCACATGTTAAAATACTTGGAACTCCTTGTAAAGACATAAGGGCTCCTCTAATGGAAGCAATGGCTCCCTTTTCACCTCCATGTGATGATGGATCTCGTCCTAGTATGACAGTGCCGTTAGATCTCATATGCTCATCCTCCCCATCAATAAGTGAGATTACCTCATTATCAAGGAGAGACCCTAGATCTTGGTCATCTCTTGAAGGAAGTACCTCCATGAATTCACAAATGGAAGAGTGACCTTCATACAATGGGGGTCTTGCCTCTAACAATTCATCATTCCATTTTTCTTCCCCTTTGGAAATAAGGAAAGGAGTTTGTTTCATGTTTCCTCCCAATGCATGCAAAGTGTTTGAATTTATAATACATGATGATCCACATTGAATTCCATCAAGTTTCTTCATCAAACCCTTAGTGAATGCACAATATGTATTTGCATGACAATATGAAACATAATTTCCAAACCAACAATCATGAGCCATACCTTTGAGTTGCAGCGCTGCTCCTCCCATGGCCTCATCTCCTTCCTCCATCCTCCCGACAGTGCAAGTGGAAAATGGAATATGCTATGTATCTGCATGTGTGGCTGAATGCTCACACCCAACGTGGTCACAACTAGGGCTTGCTTCATCCACAAATCCTCTAAAAAAAAATTTCCAGTTTTCCCTTTCTTTCTCCCCAAGGTCTTCAATGATACCCTCCATGGTCTAGAAAAGAAGAAGGGAAACCTCCTCTTCCGTCATTCCTCTTTCCTTGTTTTCTCTGTAAATCTCCTCTTCTAAATGAAGAGCTTCTCCTCCTAATTTCATATAATCTTGGGCTGCACAGGCTGAGCCAAGATTGATGCTCTGATACCATTGTAATGTTCCTTTTTTGGGAATTTCTGCAATGTGGTCCTCAAGGACGCTGTATAAGGAAGGCACTGTAAAAATAAGCTAAAAGAGGGCTTGTATGCCCTTGTTAACTCATTAAACACTTCTCTTCCAGAATTTGATCTCAAATAAATAAGCCTAGAGGGGTTATTTAGATCTCCCCAAACTAGTTCCCTTAGGAAACGACTCAAATAGAGAGCCTACAGTAATATATGAACATAATCATGAAACTATGCAAATTTTTACATATAAGAAAATGGAATATAACACAGCCATAATTTTTATTAATATTTCAGCAACAATGTACAAAAATATCATGAGGAATAAACCCCTCATGCTATGGGAATCAATCTCTAAAGATTAACACATGAAATACAAGAGATGCAGCAAATGCACAAAATGTCGGAAAGCAGTGACTACGATGTCTATAAGAGAGTAGCTACTACTATAGATGTCAATGCATGAAATATGGCTGATACATATAAATAAATTCCCAAGAATAGAATAATGAGCTCCAATACAAGATTTCTAGCCAATTTAGGAGAGATTGCTAGAAATGCCGGAAAATGTACAATGTGACAAATAACTTGTCACTGCAACTGAATAAAAATGAGAATGAGGCTATGGAAGATATGAAATAATCATGCCCTCCTTTTATAATGTTCTCAAGCAAATATCTTATCCCTTTCACTCAGAAACACTCCTCCTGACAAGCTCTAATGGCCCTCCCAACAACTACCTACATAAACAACGCAATTTCTGCCCTAGACTGCGCTGTGAGAGATGGTGAATGATTGGCCTGGTACCAAAGATCTGAAATGATGCCCGTGAGTCTCCTCTACTGCTAATCCAAAGAATATACAAGATCTCCACTGAAGCACAAGCAAAAGAATGACTCTATGAGTTCCTCTGTCACTGCACCCAACAAACCAACATTTTCTGCCCAACAGAATAACGATGTAGCTGAAGGATTAAGCTTGGCCAAATTCCGGAATGAGGAAATGTAGCTAAAACCCTCTCCTTACTTGAGGATGAGGAAGGGATTTCTGACTGGGAACACCCTTAGGTTCAAGAACACTACAACCTTGCTAAACAGCGCAGGGATGCAAGTCTTTGCAGACCCAACGAAAATGATAAGTTAATGCATAATGAAAATGGGCTACCATCTCCTCCTTATAAAGAAAATGAAATCCTCTCACCATGGTTCCCATTCACACTTTCCACCTAGCTCAAGAAAGTGGAGCCTCCACTAAAACTGCGATGTCCAAGAAGGTTCAATGCATCCAGACAATTTTATTTGACTTGGTCAAAATGACTAGATCAAGCATGATTCAATCCTGTTCACACCATGTGGTGCTCAAATCAGCTACTTTATTATTCATCCTTTCACACAAGGAGTGTTATTTCTCCATATAAATGGGTTAAGGTGTCTCCTTACCCATTTTATTCAACAAAATGAAAATATGCAAACTATAATGTTCCTTTTAGCTTGAGGCTAAAAATTGGGAACATTACAAAGGAGACCACTAGATCAGCAGATGATGAGAGGTGCTTTACATTTTGAGGCACCATTCATTGATTTCAGAAGAGTGGGGACTTCGGGAGGTCATTTTACAGCACTAAGAGTCTTGGGTAGACTCAAGGAGGAGAGAGGAATTCTCTCAACATCATCTTTACCCACTTTCATTTCTGCGATGTGGCAGAAGCAGCAGGGAAAGGATAGCGACTTTCCAACTCGTATCTTTGGCATGGGAGATGTCAAAGGAGAGGATAAACATATGACAAATGTTCTTCATGAGAGATCATTAGCACTATCACTATGGAGGATAGATCCATATTGGAACTCCCAGCTGTTGGTGGAGTGTTCCAAGGATCTTTTCACTTGTATAATATTGGATGATCATCATAGGAGGAGGTGCATGGATCATGTGGAGATGGAGGAGATACATAACTCTTTGGAAGAGTTAGCACAACCACCTCTTTTCTCTTTGAGGATGAGACTCATCTATGAGCAGCTTGATTTGCATGAGCAGGACATATGGTAAGGGTATTGTTTGTTTTCATAATGACTTGTATGATGTATATATGCATCCCTTAACCATACATCTGTAGGATTTTAATCCAAGGAGGAGCATTCTTTTTTCTAGACTTCATGGTCTACTTGAGGCCATGAGCAGTATTGATGACCACTCCCTAGGAGGACTTGGGGAGGAGATGTATTTTGGAGAACATGCTCACTTTGTACCCTACATCATTCACTTTCTCCAAACATATGAGGAGAGTGGGATAACAAGCAAGTGGTTGAGAAACCACACTTTTTGTCACTCTCTTTTGTAGTTGAGGATCAAACTGCGTTAGCTATATCTGAGGGACCATTTTCCTTCTCCCTTGCTTCATATGGTAGCTAGCATGATTATCATTGTAGTTCCTTATTTTGTTGTGGTTCTTATTTTTATTGGGAGCATGATTGGGGGAGTGGCGCATTGGTTGGATGTGTCCCTTGGGAGAGATTTTTCCCACATTGTTTTCCTTACATGTTCTAATTGGAGCATGAGAGAGTATGTGGCCACTATAGAAAAAAACTTGTTTCCATTTGAGGTGAGCCATATGATTGATTGGATTCCATATGATGGTGACTTCCAACTCATCACATATGAGATGATTTGGGCGAACATGTTTCATAAAATTGGAGAAGAGATCCTTGAGGATCTAGTCTTCTTCTTGCCACTTGAGGGAAACATTATTGTAGCCCAGGATTAGCAAACACTCTACACTTATCTTAAGTGGAGAGGAGGACAACGTGGGGTAGGCTATTTTTTCTACCATGATCAGATTTTCAACCCACCTATACTACTGGAGCTCAAGGTGGAGGAGCATTTTCAGGAGTTGCCATGTTGGGAGGTAACTCATTTTGTATGGATGATTGCTTGGGGATGGGAGCTTCATATGGGGATGGTAGATCCCAACTCATATCAGACCTCATGCCTCAAGAAGGCCCCTCAGTTTTATCTTTGGAGTTGCTTGAGGAAAAGCAACATTTGGGAGGGGAGGACTGTAATATTCCCACTTTAGCACACCGCTAAATGGAATATTAAATTTTGTTGTTTACACATAGGAGGTAAATAAATGGGTAAGGAGGCCCATACATTGCAGAAGAATGAATAAAATCCCTCATAGTATGAAATGGGATATTCATAAGAGCGAGATTTCACACCCTCAAGTGTGAAAGAGTACATTTGCACGGAGACAAGCTCAAGTTTGACCAAGTCAACAACGCTGGGATAGGAGGTGCAGAACACTTTGATAGATAGTGTAGTATGAATGGGAAGAGGGTTATTTGGTGAGGTAAACCCTAATGAGTGGGACCCATGGAGAGAGGGATTTCACTTTTTTAAAAGGAGGGCACAACAGCCATTGTTATTCATGTTATGTATTATTGATTTCTTGGTCTGTTCAGACTTTGTGCATTCTCCTGTTGTTTAGCAGAGTTGTAGTGCTACTTAGCACAAGGATTTCCTGTTTAGGAATTCCTTCTCCTTTCAAGAGAGTCCTCTTGAAGGAGCTTGCACTTCATTTCTCCACATCCAGCCTTGAGGCCAAGCTACCTCCTTCAGCTATAGTGCAGTTTCTGTTGAGAGCTGGGTTGTGTTGCAGGGTGTTGCAGTGGAGGGTTGACAACACCACTTCCGGGGCTTGTTTTTCAAAGGATAAAACTTTATTTCCTTTGTAACACTAGTGAGGAAGACTCTGGAGCTTATTGCAGATTTTGGCACTTGGCCAATACATTCCCTTTCACCTACAGAGCAGTCCCTTCTCTAGATTGCGTTATTTTCAGTGTGAAATTGCAGTAAGGGCTTGCAAGATTATTGGAGGGTGAGATATTCAATGATAGGATTAGCCTTTCACTTGAGACATCTGATGCAGCATCTTCAATCATCTCCATCCAGTTCTAGTTCTTGAGTTGCAGTTTCTACCTTGCAACTCCGACATTTCTGCAGTTTTTCATATTTCAGCCAATCCTTCCAGGATTGACTTGAAATAGTCTTTGGGAGCTTAGATCTTCTCTCCCATTATTGTATGATCCATATATATGCAAATATATGATGTTTTATATTCCCTGTAGCAGTGTTGTATCTATGACTACACATTTTTTGATCCATAGACATTCTGCTATGTAGTAGCATTCCACCTTTTGTACATGTATTCATGAGAGGCTTGTTGCCTTGTTCATTTGAGTTGTATTGTACATGTTTGCTGCTGATTTACATAATAAAATGGCTACATGGTTTCCATACATTTTGGTATGATGTTTTTCACTGCTATTTCCAGTTTGTGTTTACATATTGCTGGATCTCCAATTTAGGAATACTATAACATATTCCTGACATTGTAGATTTTCCCTATTTTTGGATATTACAACCACCTCTTACTGCAAGAGAACTTGTTTCAAGAGGAAGGCCACTTGCACCTTTTCAAGATGATCTTGATCTCTTCATATCTAGAGTCCCATGCACCAATTTGGAGATGCATGAAGAAGAGGATACTTGTACTAGCACTGTTTAAGCCATAGAAGAGCAGCCGTCATCATCAGTAGTTAGATAAGCCATCACACCGGAAGGAGGAACCCTTGTAGCATTACAAGATGTTCCCAAGTTGTACCAAGGTATGCACATGTTTCTATTTCCTGTTATTTCAATGCATCATGTGGAGAATGATGGGAATGTACCATTACATGACCAAGGGTCAAAATATATTGCTGATTTGGAATAGAAAATTTTCACTGCGTTGAGAAACTTTGATTTATTCGAGGAGGAGACAAACAGTGATCCCAATGTATCATTGATGAGCTGCACACAACCCTTGAGGTTGGAATGTAGTTTCTTGGAGGATGGGATGAGTATTGTCTTGAACAATACATTGCAAAACTATGTGTTCAGAATTGGATTTGATCTTGAGGCAACAGTTGCACCATCATGGAGATCAACATCACTGTCATGAGTTGGGGGCCCAACCATTGTTGGACTATTCCAATGACCTTCCCATATGTCTAATAAATGGGGAGTAGATAGATGATGGAGGACATCTTAGGATGGATAACATCTCTCATGTTTGTGTTGGGTCCTTCTTGATGAGCCCTACACATCATGATGGGAGGCTTTTGCCTACCACCTATTTGGACCCTTATGGGATCAGATTGGTCATTAAGGAGGTTGCATTTCAATATCCCATGAAGTGCAAAGACAAACATCTGATTTGGGAGGATGGTACTCTCCATTGGAGGAATGCCACTTATGGACATGATGATAGACACTCACCATGGGTTGGATGCGTGATGTTGATGAGCAAGAGGGTGGAAAGCCACGTGCAGATCTATGATACTGGAAAACAGGATGCAAGACTGCTTTGGTTACTCTTGAAAGAGTTTGGTCATCCTATGACACATTCTATTTCAAAGGGTATGTGGGTGGATGGACTTTGGCATGGCACTTACATCACATGGCAGCAAGGAGTTTTGATGTATTGGGATGATGTGATATCTTTCATATCAACTATGATGACATTTCTCCATGATTTTTATGATGTTGGTGTGGGGAGGCAACTAGAGATATTGTTGCTTTGGTTATTATTGAGAGAGTATGGGTTGATCTTATCCCATACTTTGCATGATGTTGCAAGAGTAGGAGATGGCACTATCATGGTGCAAAGGGGATACTCTTTAACCTTGGAATAAGAGGAGGTGCTTCCACTTTGGGAGAGATCTCTCACATATAGCAGCATTATGTTTGATGATAATTTTGGCATGTGGAATGTCAAAGGATGGATCTATGAGAAGACAAGAGCCTTATTACAAAGGCCAACAGTGCTGTCACTTGGGAGCTTGGGTTTTTTGAGGGAGTGTTCCCTGGATCTCTTCATATATGATGCACTTGATGGGCATGTAGGAGATTAGAGTGATGGAGTAGTGGATGGAGACATCTATTACCATGACATGATCTTCTTGACTTGGATTTTCAACCATAAGAAGAGAGATCTACATGCAGCACTTGTGGGCTTTCTTTCCATGCACCTTGATGCATATCATTCCTTGCTGGAGGAGTTCACTTGGGAGGGCATCCAACATGATGTATATCAGCATATGGGGATATGCATAGCCCAGAAGATGATGGAGAGGTTGGAACAACCACTTCCCTACTCATTTGGAGTGAGGTAGAACTTTCAATTGAGCCATTTCAGCTCAATGACCAAAGTACATGATAGGCGATGTATATTTATGCTTTATGATTTGTACTCCTTTATTTTTTATGAGTAGCATATTGTACCAAGGAGGGTCTTTCCTTATATTTTTTATTGTGATGTACTTGAGGCCATTCTATTTGTGGTTTGTGGAGGATGCCACATGATTTTTGGTGTGCACCATTGGCACCAAGTTTTACTTTCATGATTTCATCTTGTAGGATGATTTTGGCAGAAAACAAGTGGTTGAAAAGACACTTGTTACACTTTGTTTTGAGGCAGGCAAGGGATGCACTGCACTGGTTCCATGTATGGAACTATGATCCACCTCCTGGTTGTCATATGGAAACTTTCTTTCATTTTTTTATGCTTCCATATATTGATGATGTTCTTATGTTTATGGGAATTTTTGTTGGGAGAGTGGCACAAGAGTTGGAGGTGCCCATTGGGAGTATGATTCTCCATACTTCATATATTGCATGTTTCAGGAGAAACAATGGGAAAACCATGATTTCCATACTACACCTCTTGTTTTCATGTGGGAGGAACCATTTGGAGAGCTTGAGTTTTTGGGAGGGGCACTTCATGGATGTTTTGATTGATGGGGTGACTTGGATCATTCTTAGAGGCCGTGATTTTTCAGCCCAAGATCAGTAGTAGCCCCATACATATCATAAATGGAGATAGAAGCAGCGTGGGATGGAAATTCTAGTCCCACAAATTCAGCCATGCATCCCACATTCTTTGCAGGAGCTTAAGGTGGAGGAGATGTTTCATGAGTTTCCATGTTGGAGGGTGACTCACTTTTTATGGATGACAGCTTGGGAATGGAGGCTTCACATGGGGATGATGATTCCCAATATATTTATGATTCCATGCCTCAAGAAGGCCTCTAGACCATATATTGTTGTTTCCCTGTATGTCCCACTTTTTCATGTTGAGAGCCATTTGGAATTTTCACCGAAGGCATACGTTTACACATGGGAGGAACAACTTGAGGACACATTGTTGAGAAAGCATCTTGTTATTTGGAGGAAATTATCACTTGAGGATGCTACAAGAGGAAGAGGGGAGGCTCTTCAGTTCTATCCTTGCAGTTGCTTGAGGAAAAGCAACATTTGGGAGGGGAGGACTGTAATATTCCTACATTAGCATGCAGCTAATAAGAATATTAATTTTTCTCCAAACACATAGTTAGATGAATAAATGGGTAGGGAGACCCATAAATATTTCTAGCAAAAATAAAAACCCTCTTAATGGGGAAAGTATCATATTCACAGTTGGATAAAAACACCTTCATGTGTGAAAAAGGCTTAATGCATGTAGACAAAGTGAAGTTTTACCAAGTCAACTAAGCTAAGATGGAGGATGTGGAACATTAATGAAGATAAATCAGTGGGAATATAGATCTGTTTAGATAGATAGAATAAAGCCACATTGAGTGTGGAAGAAGACTTTGCATGGAGATCCAGTCAAGGTTGATCTAGTCAAGATTGAGTAAATCAAACAACGCTGTAAAAATATGAGTACGAATAATGGAGACAACATAATTTTGGAGGGAGATTCATTGCATGAAGATGGAAACCCTAATGAGTGGGACCCAAGGTGAGAAGGCTCACATTTTTTATAAGGAGGAGGATGGTAGCCATATGGGGTTATCTTATGATTATGATTTTATGATTATATGGTCTGTTTAGAAATATTTCTTTCTCTGGCTATTTAGCTGAGATAGAGTGTTGTTTAGCATAAGGTCTTCCTGTTTAGGAATTCCTTCTCTTTCCTTGAGGAGCTCTTGGAAGAGTCTTGCACCATATTGTCCACTATCTGGCTTGAGGCCAAGCTTCATCTTCCTTTGACATCACATATCCTGTTAAGGGTTTGCATGTTTTAGTAAGCTGTAGCAAGTGGAGGCTAGATCTTCAGATCTAGGCCATCTCAATACTTATTTTCAGTGGAGAAGTCTTCTAATCCATTGGGAGGGAAATATTGAAGGATGTGAGCTATATTTTCATATCTTGGCAGCATGCCAACATTATTCCATTCCCTACAGCACAGAATAAGTCTAGATTTGCGTTATTTCTGAAGGAGCTGCTACAGGGTGATTCAGTGCACCATTTGGAGAGCTGATTTTCTGAGTGTTGGGGATATGCCCTTCACTTTGGAGATCTATTGGAAGAGATCAGTATATTGCTTATATTAGATCAGATCCACTTTCCATATCTGAATATTTCCATAGATCTGCAGTCTTAAAACTCAAATCTACATTTTGTACATGGTGTATTGCTGAAAACCCCAAGGGGGATTGATAAAAGAGCTTGTATAGTGCATGGATCTACTATAGATCTAATATTTTGTCCACATACTTGCTCTAGATCTTGTGTACAACCTAGTGCTATTGCAAAGGTAATAAAATAACGCTGTCATGGTATTCCAGCTTTCATACATGGTTGCAGTCTCTATTTTTGCATGATTTTTAGCTGTTTATGGCATGGGAGGCCTGTTTAACTATGAAATAGTGATTTGTTTCTGAATTCCTTTCAGATATAGTTACTATAATATCATATATAAGGGATCCATGAGCTTCATTTAACTTTCATTGCATACATTTCTGAAAAAATGCGTTATTTTAGCATGAATGGCTGAGCAGTCCCATTTTGGGATATTACATGGACCTAAGTGATAGCTCAAAATTATTTTTTTTTAGAAGTGTACCAAACCTAAGCAACTAGATAGATCTCGTCTTTTTTATTCTAGCACCGTGAACGGTTTGAAAAACCAACACCGTATGAAGAAGTTATCGCAGTTTGAAAAGTCCAGTAAACTGTAAAATTTGGACTTTGACCAAGTTTGACTTGGAATTGGGAAAAAATAAAAAGATAATATCCCAGGGAATATTCCTTGGAATATTCCTAAAAATATTCCATCTATACCAACTAGTGTTGGACAAGTGTCAACATGCTATCTATTTGTTGACTATAGGATGTTTTGAAGGGGCCAATTAGGAGCCGCCACGTGGCCCTGGAATGGTCTTTTAAAATTTTGGAGTTGGCCAAGTTCGAACGTGAGACCTCACGCATAAAGCGCCTACGTCTTACCAACTCTCCTACTATATTTTTCTTAACATGCATGGAGTGTCAGGTTAACTTATTGTTTTATGGTTGCGCATTTGGGGTCGGAGGGGAGCTAGCCCCCCAGGTGGCCGTAGCCCGGAACCACAAGCCAAACATTAAGCCCCTTTCCATGACGGTTAAAATTTTTGATCATTCACATGGTGGAGTTTCCATTTAATTCAACCATAACATCAAAATTTAACCCTCGACGGTTTTCTAACTCTGTTGTTTAAGAATGTGTTCACATGTAGCGGTTTTGGAGGATTAACTCCAACATTTAACTTGACTGCATATCTCGGTCATATTCCTAATTGCAACGTTTAATGCCAATGGTTTGCTTGGCGATATATTTGGTGTGCCACTAGAAATGTCAGATTTTTCCAAATTTGTCTGGGTTTACAGTAGTTGCTCCATTTTTGGTGGAGCTGATTTAGGGGTCATTGGGAAAAAAAAGTTCAGGCTCTATCTTGAGCTAGATTCGACCAATTTTGGGGTGGGAATAATCAATTTAGAATATATTTGACATTACATATTTTTTGGAGAGAGTTGCAAAGCCATTAGAGGACTTTTGAGTATGTTTTTTCTTTAGAGAAATTCTAGGGGCCACTAGGGCCACCATGGGCCAACAGTTGTTTGAGGCCTAGCCAGGGGAGATAGAGGCCTTATTCAGAAATCCAATAGTAAATTTTGGATGTTTCAGAAGTTATAGAACTAATGGTGTATTTTTCAGAGCCTATAGAGGACTTCTGAAAGTCGATATGCTTTAGTGAAGTTCCAGGGGCCACCAGGGCCAACAAGTGCCAGCAGCAGTTTGGGGCCTTGCCAGGGAAGCTAGAGGCCTTATGAAGGAAAAATAGTAATTTATGAATGTAATGAGCGTTATGAATCCAATGGAGGAGTTTTCATAAGCCTTTGAGGACTTCTATAGGTTGAGAACCCACAGAGAAGTTTTCTTTGACCCTCGTGCCAGGGGGTGCCACTAGGTGTCAGAGGCAAAACTGGAGTAACTGGAGGCCGATTTCAGTGAACCAAAGTCTATTCTGACTAATTTTGGCATTCTGAATCTAGTGAAGGGATTTTTAGAGCCATTTGAAGACTTCTAAAGGTAGAGAAGCTACAAGGAATTTTTGGGCAACCTAGGGTCAACTATGGAGGAAGGCCTAGTTTGGGGATGCAATGCTCATTTTGAGCAAAAAATCAGCCTAATTTTGGTGTCTAATGTGTGATATAGATAGTAGGTGAGGTTTCACGGATAGAAAAACAATTCTGAAGAAGTTAGTGCCATAGATAACCTCAGGGTAGCTTAGAGCACCGATAGAAGGAATCAAGTCTAAGGGAGCCTAGTTCTGTTTGCAGAGTGATGAAAGCCATGAAGTGGATATATATGGTATTATAAGCCCTTTGGTTTAGTTCATTAACCATTGGAGTTAATTGTGGAACTTTTAAAATAAATTTTTCCATAATCCCAAAGAGCCAAGTCAAGATGACAGGAGCTCAAGGAGATGTAACCCATGATATTCAGGTGAACTCCTAGATTAATTTTTCTGTTATGTGTGGAAGTTTATTTTCTGCATTATATTTTGTTACACATGTTTAATTTCAGAAAAAAAAAATGGACTTAAGACATTTAAACAATTAAAAAAAGTACACCTATTTCAAGTACAAAATTATGCAAATGTCAAGTATAAGTTAGATATTTTTATTTGTTTAACTGAGTGGGAGGTTCTTGAAAAGAATAACAAATTATCCAACCCATTTTTAGATCACCTACCCTCTTATTATTCTAACTAAGAAGAAAAAACAAAATTTAATATTCCGAACAGTTGAAAGCTAATTGGGAATATTACAGTCCTCCCCTCTCAAATGTTGCTTGTTCTCAAGCAATTGTAAAGGTGAGTGCTGCAACTCTTCTCCGCCTTCCCTTGTGACACCTCCATCTGATAAGCTCTCCTCATGAACCAAGTATCCCCCAATCAATCCCTGCATGAAATGATCCTCCCAAGTGCTCATGAGATGCATCCCCCAAATGCTCAAGTTAACCAAATGGCTCATCCCATAAGAAAACAAGATATCTAATGTAGCAATCATGTGATGATAAATGTTCAACCTGAAGCATGAAGAATAAGAAATATGGAGAACCTCACTCCTAATGGGCATATTCAATCCATGTGTCCTCCATCCAATCATGCCCAAAACAATGATGAGAACATCATCGACATAAGGGATCAAAATCAAAGATACATAAGCTACCATATGAAATACCAGAGGAGGATCATAGTCCCAAATGTGGAACCAGCACAGTATGTCCCCTGAATTCCTCAAAATATGATATGATCAGTGGTTCCCCAACCATTTTCTTGCTGCCACAGTACTCTAACACACATGAAGAAGGTGAATGATGTGGGGTGTCAATTGAGCACACCCTGAATAAGGTACCACCGCCCCAACATCTCCTAGAGAGTGGCGATCCTCATTAATGCTCATGGCCCCAAGTAGACCATGAAGACTATAAGAAAGAGTGTCTCTTCTTAGAGAAATGGCCTACACATGGATGGTAAGGATGTACAAATACATAGTAAGTGAATCATGATGCACATAAATACAACCCTTACCATGTACTTTGATCAAGCTAGTGAAGTGGCTCATAGATGGGCCTCCTCTCATTCCCAATGAGATAGGAAGTGGCTGTGATAAATCCATCAAAGAGTTATGTCTCTCCTCCATCTCCAAACAATCCATGCATCTCCTAATATGTTGATGTATCTCATCTTTGAAGCCTTCCCAAGTGAGTCCCTCCATGATAGTATAATATGCTCTCATGGAATAAGTGTGGCTGAAGAGAAAATCCTCATATGCAGCATGTAGTAGCTTCTCCTTGAGCTTAGATGCTCTATTCAAGAAGATCCTATTATGATAATAGATGACCCCATCTCTCAATGAATATCTCTCATCTGATAACTGGCCATCAAGTATCCTACATGAAAAGAGATCCTTGGAGTATTCCACCAACAGTTGGGATCTCCAATAAGGATCTATACTCCATAATGACAGCGTTGCCGATCTACCATATAAAGCACCTGTCATGTAGCTTCCATCTTCTTTGACATCTCCCATGCCAAAGTCATATATTGGGATGCTACTATCCCGCCTCTATTGCTCCTCATGTAGCTTCTCATGCTCAAGTAAAGGTTGAAGTTTTTGGAGGTTAGCTTTCCATGGGAAGCTATCACCCATCCAAAACTTCCAGAGTTTTGCCAATGTATGCATGAGTGACCACCATCCTCTACTATATGTGGAAGATTCCTCCCTATGTGGAAGTATCTTCTGGTTCTCCAAAGCCATGGAGTGGTCTCCTTGCACCATGATGGTGCCATCCATCCTGAAAAAATCTTCTCTCAGCCCAAGATATGTGGTGAGAGCAGGTAGTACTGATATTGAGAGAATGTCTCCAACCTTCTTGAGCCTACCCAAGACTCTTTGCGTTGTACCAAGTCCTCCCAAGGTTCTCACCCCTTATGGATCTATGAGTGGTGCAACCTGTTGTGAGACATCTCTCATCAACTAATGATTTGGTGGCCTCCCAGGTGGAATGCCTCTAGATAGTGATGTGTCATGGGCCAAAGTCATATGCATAACTGATTGGACTGTTAGGTTCTCGCTTCCACTGCAAAAATACAAATCTATTTTTTTGTGTAGAAGCTGTCTGAGAGGAATATGTGTGCATGCCCCTAATCA
This sequence comes from Pinus albicaulis, assembly GCA_034641835.2. NCBI lineage: Eukaryota > Viridiplantae > Streptophyta > Pinopsida > Pinales > Pinaceae > Pinus > Pinus albicaulis. The sequence continues at coordinate 695,044,455 of CM076575.1, forward strand.
CTTGATGCTTACAACTCCTTTTATCTATCCACTCCATTTGTAAAGTCTCCCAATTTGTGGTGACCTTCCCCAAAGTAATCAACCACTGCACACCCAATATCACATTGGTGTCAGTTATGTAAACCACAAAGAAGTGATCAATCAAGGTACATGTCCCCATGGTGACAGATAAATATGGAACATAATGCATGCACTACATAGTTCTAGCTCCTGGGGTCAAAACTAAAAATCCCTCAAAATCATCAGCGGGTATTACCTTTCTCTAGACTAGTTGGGCATCAATAAAGTTGTGGGTAGCCCCACTGTCAATCAACACTGATACCTCTGATCCTGAATTGAACCTCGAACTCTCAAGGTAAATTAATTGGGTACTCCTTTCAATGATGAAAGGGCCCCTCCAATTGGAGCAAATTATCCATTCCCACCCCATGGTGGTGGTGGATCGTCTCCTGCTATCCCAGTACTGTGACCTCCTTCTGGTTCCTCCTCTTCCTCCTCTTCATCATCAGAAAATACCTCTATATAGTGTGCCTTACCTGTTGCACATCTATGTCTGGGTGCCCATGATTCTCGGCATGTGAAGAAAAGCTTCCTTCTCCTCAAGTCTCTTTGGACATCATCACTAAGAGGTACTTTTTTTTGGCTCTCCTTTGAAGGATGAACCTTCTCATATTTTCTCTTTGATGGAAAATCTAGATGTTGTTGAAATGTTTCCTTTTCTCTTGGCAAGGCATCTTGTAGATCTCTAGCCCTTTCAACAACATCTTGGAGGGTAGTTGGTTTGTTTGACTTAACCATCCCACGTAGAGGTTCTGCTAGCCCATCGAGAAACATATAGACCATCCTAGTTGCAGATAAATCGGGAACCATAACAAAAAGTTTTAGAAATTCAAAAATGTAAGTTTCTGGATTACCTGACTATTTGAGCTTAGCTAGCTCAATGAAAGGTGCCTCCGGGTCTCTTCGATAAAACCTCTCCACCAACCTCCTGGTGAACTTTGAATATGAAGTCACATTGGCATGCCCTAATGTAGAAATACCATTAAACTACCAATCATGTGCCTCACCCTCAAGGTGCAGCGTTGCTATTTTGATGGCTTCCGTCTCTGGTAATTGGTTCAACTGGAAGTATATGTCTAGCTTCTCTACCCAATATTTGGTTGTGAATTTGGATGACCCATCAAAAGTGGGAAAGAAGAATCTACCCATGGTCTGGTGAAGATCATGGTTCTATATGAATCCTCCACCTCTATTGTGATGCCAGGGTCTCCTATTATCCTTGATCTGAAAAAACTCCTGAAAGCTCAAATGATCCTTGGATCTTTGAGATTGAGACTCATACTCAAGAAAATAGACTTCAAGAGTTTCTGGTTCTTGAAACCCTCCATTTCACACTGCTAAAATTGTAGGCATAGTAGAGCATTGGGAAATCTTCTACTTCACTAGTTGATCATGCCAACACTACAAGGAAAAGACCCTCTAACGGAGGTTATAAAGGAGGTTTTTAGTGTTATAAATTAGCCAAAATTGTTAAAAAAACATATTCTACCACATCCGTTTCTGGGTATATAGGTTTTGGCGGAGATTTTAACAGAAATTCAACACAACTAAAAAAAATGGGCGGCAAGAGGCTATTACGGATGTTTTTTTCATCAGTATGCTAATCAGGATTAAACGCACTGGTGTGTACCTGTAGCCAGAGCCCCGGGGTGGTCGAAGGAGAATGCACCGGGCCGTTAAGGTATAAAACAACACCGGGCGTAGTGTTGGTGATACAATGCACGGGGCCGTTCTAATTGGTCTTGGGATTTGAGCGGTGCCCATAGGACGTATCAACGCGCTGATGCATATACTTATAGAAATGCCCCGGTGTGCTATATCACACAAATGCACCGAGATTTATAATTGGTATCGGTATTCATGCGGTGAAAATATGTCATACAAATGCATCGGTGCGTATCAACACATAAATGCCCTGGTGCGCAGTATCACACAAATGCATCGAGATTTATAATTGGTATCGGTATTCATGCGGTGACTATGGGTCATCCAAATGCACCGGTGCGTATAGACACAAAAATGCCCCGGTGCATAGTTTCACATAGACACACTGAGATTTATAATTGGTATCGGTATTCGTGCGGTGCTCATGGGTCGTAAAACGACACTGGTACGTATATAGACATAAACGCACCAGAGCGTCATACTGCACAAACACCTCGATATTTTTAATTGGTTTTGGTATTTGTGCGGTGCCCATAGGTTGTAAAAACACATCAGTGCACTTAAGAATACAAGTGCACCAGTATAAGAATACACGCACCGGTTTTCATTTTGTATTTTTTAGAAACATCGACCCATGACAATGCAATTATTGTGATTGTTTTAAATTAATTATTCATCAAAAGTCGACACATCTTATAACAATATTCATATTAATTAAATTTTTATTAATGGATTTGAATGTGATGTTTGGATTGATTTGTTATATCATATCATAATTATTTTGGTTTTTTAAAATTCATTATTCATCAAAAATCGACACATATATATCTTATAACAATATTCATATGAATTAAATTTTTATTAGTGCATTTGAGAATGACAATGGAGAAAGCAGTATCGACAATAGAGAACACAATAGAATAAATTAAAACATTTTTTATTGTATATATATATATATATATATATATATATATATATATATATATATATATATATATATATATATATATATATATATATATATATATATATATGAATAAAACATTCTTTGTCATACAAAATGGGACAGTTATTGGTATCCCTTTATCTTCTTTCAATTGGGATACTATGTCCATTACATTAAAAAAAATGTTTGATTTCACAGACATTTTTCAAAAATACAACGCTTTGTTTTTATATCCAAACATAGTGATCATCATTCTTCACTTGAACTGCTGTCACAGCTAGAGCTACTTCCATGACTTGGGTTATTTTCAGAAATGTTTTGTTCATGGTGTTGATTGTTTTCTTCTTCTTCACCTTCCATCTAGAAACATAAAAATAAATTGTAATGAGTGTATATACATTGGTGAGAATAATGAAAATTGCAATATTAAATAATATACATCAATGTAAATCGAAAAGAGACGATGTACCAATGCAACAATTGACTCATAAACTATACACATTCTTTTAAAACCATGTAACATGCCATCTTTCAAGATTTGATTTGTTGGCGCAATGCCATACTTTGTTTCCTGCAAGTTATATACCCCATAACAAATCATATATTTAATATAAAAGATTTATTTTTCTATTAATTATAGACGAAGCTAAGTAAAACAAGATTGATAGATGCTTACAAATTCCACAGTTAAGTTCTGATATGCCAACATATACACACAACCCATATTTAACCCAATTTCAATCAATTCCCCTAATGGTTCTTCTTTGTATGTTAGCACCTGTTTGAAGACATTCAATGATGATTTTTGTAAAACAACTTAAAAAATACAAAAATGGAATCTAGTTAATTGTTATAAAAAAGTAACAATTACTCACAAACTTAGATATCAATCATTTTCTTCCTTGTCGTCATGTTTTATGTGTTGAATGGGTTCCATTTTCTTTTCTTTTCTGCAAGGAAATACTTGAAAATTAATATTTAATGCTAAATTGTTTATTTACTTTACCTAATGATCGAAAAAATCAATGATTACATATTACATTTAAAGCAAGTTGTTGTTGAGATGGCTCCTCCAGCAATGCAATTTTGTCCATTTCTTTGACCATCTCCTTGTACACCTTTTTGGACATTCCTACTAGCATATTTCTGATATCAGTTCATTCATCTTTTGAGATTTTCAAAATCTTCCTGAAAATGTAACATGACAATAAACTATTTAATTTTTATATTGATATATAAAAAGTAAGTATAACAAAAGTGATATTTATGAATAATTCTAGACAAACATCTAAAGTAATATTACTTTTTCATTCCTTCTTTTTTGTTGTTGTACGTTTTTGCTATTAAAAGTCCGACATGTCTCATTGACCAATTCTCTGGAAACTCTTCCTGTAGTTTACATAAAATTTGGTTCTTGGAATCATTGGATTGGTTTTTTTATTGTAAGTGGAAAGAACGTCTATACATTCGTTCCACTAGATCCCTCAAACTTTTGTAAAAGTTTTTCCCCCTTTTGTTAACCTCCAGCACCACTCCAAATGAGCTAAGGAGTAATTCATTTTCATTTGCATGTTCTATTTTTTCTTTTCTTAGAACAACATTCCTTTTTCTAAGTTGTTGGTTCTGAGAACATTAAAATGTATGTGAATTAATAGAATTTTCACGCATGTTATCTAATAATTTTAATTATATTATTAATGAAAACTAAAAAAAAAAACTCATATTGGATCGAAAGTATTTTTTCATTCACCTGATCCATTCTTTTGCAATTTTTCCATCAAGCTTTTACGCTCATTTGGTCCTAGATCAGAAATAATGTTATGGAGCTTCGTAATTTTGTGGATCTGCATGATACACAGTAAACAATACATATTAGTTAAACTTACATATAGTTAAAAATAATTTTTTTGTAAAAAATTCACAAAGAACTTGTCTTTTTTGCTTTTCTTGATGTGTTATTAGGTATTTTTGTTACTTGATATATTATCAACCATTTCTTTATCAATCTCAACCTATACTATATCATTCAATATATTTATAAATAAACCGTCAACTTTTCAAGTAAAAAAATTCCTGTGAAACCGAAAGGCTTATCTATAGGCACGCTTGGGAGAGCTGCCATATGGTCGTTTTCCAAATGTACCGCAAAAATATTATAATATCCCGGGGAGGAAGCTCTATGTCCAACTCGAGCAATTCAAAAGGTTACATGTCAATGACTGCACAGGTTAACCATGATAAAATAATAAAAATTGTCGAGTGTTAGTTTTTTAGTAGAAATCAGTGCCATATTTTACATATGGCGCACTGATAAGAAAAAAAAAAAATTTATCACATTACTTTGTGCGGTGTGCCTGTAAAATAAGGAGTCCCGGCGTGCTATGTACTTCAGGTGCACCGATAAAAAAATATTTTTTTTTTAATTCATGCTAGGGCCCACATGAATTGGGATCCGACTATGCTAATCGTCCCATCGATTGGATGTCTTAGGTCTATATTTAGCAATAAAAAACCTATAAATCTAAATTGGAAAGTCGTAATTCTGAAATCACAGAAAGAGGAAGAAGAAAGGGGAGAAACAAAAAGAATGTAAGGTTTGTATATTTTGAAAGTTTTTTTTTTTTCCGAAACAGAACATTCGCGGTGCGCCATAATGAAATAGCGCACCGGCTACATATTTTACAAATGGTGCACTGATAAACTATTTTATTTTTCTAATATTTTATCATAGGTATTGCATGGTGCACTGGGAGAACAGAGCACACTGGTGCGGTATTTTGCACGGGGTGCACTGACAACATTTTTTTTTTTAACGCAAGGGATGACATGGATTGGGATCAAACTATGCAGGTCCTCCCGTTGGTTGGATGTCTTAGGATTATATTTAGCAATAAAAAACTTATAAATATAAATTGAAAAGTCCTAATTCTGGAATCATAGAAAGTGGGAGAAGAAAGGGCAGAAAGAAAAAGAATGTAGGGTTTGTTTCTGAAATGGTTTTTTTTTCAAAACAGCACGTGTGGAGTGCACCATAATGAAATAGCGCATGGGTGCCATATTTTACATATGGTACAGAGATAAAAACATTTCTTATTCTTTTTATTTTTTATCATTGTACTTTCGCGGTGCACTGGTATAACCGAGCACACCAGTGCGCTATGTTATGCAGGACGCACCGACGAAAAAAGTTTGTATTTTTTTAAGATTGACGCAAGGGCCGACATGGATTGGGATCCTACTATGCAGGTCCTCGTATTGGTTTTATGTCTTAGGCTTATATTTAGTAATACAAATCCTACAAATATAAGTTAAAAAGCCCTAATTATGAAATCACAGAAAGTAGGAGAAGAAAGGGCAGAAACAAAAAGAATGTAGGGTTTGTTTCTAAAATGGTTTTTTTGGAAAAAAACACGCTTCCGGTGTGCCATAATGAAATAGTGCACCGACACCATATGTTACGTATGGCACAGTGATTAAAAATAAATAAAAATTCATTGTACTTTCGCGGTGCACTCTGTTATGCAGGGCGCACCGACGAAAAAAAACTGTATTTTTTTAAGCTTGACGTAAGGGCCAACATGGATTGGGATATAAATATGCAATTCATCCCATGGGTTGGATTTCTTATGAAAATACAAACCCTATAAATCTAAATTGAAAAGAAAGAGGGAGAAGAAAGGGCAGAAACAAAAAGAATGTAGGGTTTTGTTTGTAAAAATGGATTTCTTTTTTATTTTTGTTTCTGAAAACTGCAAAGAAGGTAAAAAAAAATGCAGAAAAAAATTTAAAAAACAATAATCTTTGATTTTGTTATTTTACTTAATAAAAAAAAATACAGAAAAAAGTAAAAGAAAACAATAGACTTAGATTTTTTATTTTACTACATAAAAAATACTGAAAAAAAAACTACAAAAATATAATAAACTTACTCACATCGTTTGAAATTCTATGGTACAGGGTTTGACTAACCAGAGGTTTGAAATTCTGATTGTCTCAATACTTCTATTTGAACGTATTTCCCTGCTCCACAATTCTCTCACGCTTTTTTTGCTCCAGGTATGTATCCTGCAAATCTCTGGCTGATTTTTTTTTCAAAAATAGTGAAATAATGAAAAGTGTTTACTATTTAAGGAAATGTTTTATGAAATTAGATTTTCGAAAATATTTTGCCACCCATTTTTCAATTTACATTTTTTTTTTCACTTAAAGAAAATAGGGTTGCACTTTTTTTTATTTGCGGTTATTCATTTACCGATGCGTCCTTTAATTTAACTACACCAGTGCGTCGTTTTATAAAACGACACTGGTGTGTAAAATAAAATACTCATCGATGTGGTTATCTATACATTACACACTGGAATTACATTGATGTTTGTGCACCAAAATTTATTGTTTTTTTGCTCAAATGCAGGGAGAAAATATCATATATTATATGGAATGGAAAATTCTTCAAAATCGAGCTTGTTCCATAATATTTCTCAAAGTCCAT